>CM031605.1:79566498-79653998 GCA_018398815.1 Conus ventricosus | reverse complement strand
GACCTGTGTACCACACTCACAAATGTACCGCCATTCCTTCACACGCTTCAAACTGTACCAGCGCTAAGCGACGCTAGTCCCCAACATGTCGTCTTACCGTGTGACGATGACAGAATGTCGTGACACATTACGAGGAAAGATTAAAAAAAAGAAAGAGCAAAAAAATGACATGCGAACCAGTGTCTGACCCTTAGACGGATCCATTCATGCTTGCTGACCACAGTCCACTGACAAACACAGTTGGCAAAGTGAACCAGGAAGTTGAGGGGTGGACAGGCGGAGGGAAGGTGTACTTCCTATGGGAGGGGGAGGGAGGGGGGGGGGGGGGGGGGCGACGCGATCCAGGTCGGCGGGTGAATCCCCGTCTCTAACATGTTGATGTGGTATTGGGTGGCAGCGTGTTTACACACTACACACTGGCACTTCCACAGCAAAACTGGGGCACTCTCCATTCTAGTATGCATGAACCCAAGCCTAAACCGAGCTTCGCACTAGCCCAAATCCCGACCTAAATCCTGGGCCTAACCCCAGCCGCCCAACCATAACTGTAAAAAAAAAAAAAAAAAATCTTGCAAAAGCCTTGGTCGATAAACTGTGCGTGCTGTAAGAATGTAGTGGACATGTTCATGCTTCTCATTTCCCTGCCGATGAAGGAAAAAGATTGTCCGCCTTCTTGGGTTGAAACTCAGCATGCGGCTGTTTGGGTTTGGTTCGTGTCAGATTGAGAATGCTTACTATGGGATACACGTGCATTCTCTCTCTCTCTCTCTCTCTCTCTCTCTCTCTCTTGTGTAGTGTAGTGTACGCGCATGCGTGTGCGAGTGTGTGCGATTCCCGTGCCCCCCCCCTCCCCTGCCCTCCCCCCCCCCCCCCCCCTTATCTCATCCCTCAACAGCGACGCTTAAACCGTCCACCACATCCACCACTACCCCCCCCCACCCCCCACCCCACCCCCACCGTCCCGGAAGAAGTGGCCATCTTTGAACTCACCGTGGAGGGTTAGCTCATGCTCCAAACAGGGGGAACAGGAAGGCCGCCGCTGCTCCTGCTCCCCCACCACCGCCCCCACTTCGCCTTCCCCGCTTCATCCACCCCTATCTCCATCTCCCGCACCTCTCCCCTCCCTCCCCGCCACCCTTTCCAAAGGGCCACGAGCCGCTTGGAACAACGTCAACGTTAGATCAGCTCCCATTGGGACGGATAAACAGACTGGTGCGTTCTCCTCATGCTTTTCCATGCGCTAAGGAACTGGTCACTCCACGTCACACACACAAAACACACACACACACACACACACACACACGCGCGCGCGCGCGCGCGCGCGACGCAGCGCACACACACACAGACAACACACACACACACAAACACACACACACACACACATACCACACACTTCGGAGCGTGGTCGTTGAGTTGTGGTCATCACGCCGCAGGTTTTTTTTCTTTTTAAACGCTGACCGGATTGTTTTAAAATTTGTTTAATAAACCTGTTTATTAACGCTTTTCTTTATTCTGTGTGCTCTTGTACGCGCTGCGTGTCACGACCAACATCCGACTGCTCCGCTCAACGCGACATGTCCCGGGGTTGCATTACATAAGGAAGTAAGCAAAAGTACAAATTCTTTTGTTATGATTTGACAGTGATTTCTTCCCTTTGACCTACTACCGCTGCGTTTCCCTGATCCCCCCCCCCCCCCCCTCTTTTTTCTCTTTCTCGCAGGAAGCCCAAAATTTTAAGCTCCCAACAAGATCAACAGACTGGGAAACCCCATCGAGCATCGAAGCGATTTACACTGCAAATTGTTTTTTTTTTTGGTTTTCATTTCTGCAAGTGAAAAAAAAAAAATAACATATTGAAAATTTCGACGGAGTATCAAAGAGTCCAACGTGCGAAACGAAGTAATAAATTAGTGACCTGGATTAGTGACATGGAATACAGTAGTGACAGGTTACAGACCTGGATTAGTGACATGGAATACAGTAGTGACAGGTTACAGACCTGGATTTGTGACATGGAATTACAGTAGTGACAGATTAGTGACCTGGATTAGTGACTGGAATACAGTAGTGACAGATTACAGACCTGATTTAGTGACATGGAATACAGTAGTGACAGATTAATGACCTGGATTAGTGACATGGAATACAGTATGACAGATTAGTCACCTGGATTAGTGACATGGAATACAGTAGTGACAGATTAGTGACCTGGATTAGTGACAGGGAAATTACAGTAGTGACAGATTAGTGACCTAGATTAGTGACATGGAATACAGTAGTGACAGGTTACAGACCTGGATTAGTGGCAGGGAATACAGTATGGCAGATTAGTGACCTGGATAGTGACATGGAATACAGTAGTGACAGATTAGTGACCTGGATTTAGTGACATGGAATACAGTAGTGACAGATTAGTGACCTGGATCTGACTTTGGAATACAGTAGTGCCCAGATTAGTGACCTGGATTAGTGACATGGAATACAGTAGTGACAGATTACAGACCTGGATTAGTGACATGGAATACAGTACTGACAGATTAGTGACCTGGATTAGTGACATGGAATACAGTAGTGACAGGTTACAGACCTGGATTAGTGACACGGAATACAGATTGACAGATTAGTGACCTGGATTAGTGACATGGAATACAGTAGTGACAGATTAGTGACCTGGATTAGTGACAGGAATACAGTAGTGATAGATTAGTGACCTGGATTAGTGACATGGAATACAGTAGTGACAGATAGTGACCGGATTAGTGACATGGAATACAGTAGTGACAGGTTACAGACCTGGATTAGTGACATGGAATACAGTAGTGGCAGATTAGTGCCCTGGTTTAAAGTGACATGGAATACAGCAGTGACGATTTGTGACCTGGATTAGTGACATGGAAATACATTAGTGACAGATTAGTGACCTGGATTAGTGAAGGGAATCAGTAGTGACAGATTAGTGACCTGGTTAGTGACATGGAATACAGTAGTGACAAAATTACAGACCTGGATTATTGACATGGAATACATTTAGGACAGGTTACAGACCTGGATTAGTGACATGGAATACAGTAGTGACAGATTAGTGACCTGGATTAGTGACATGGAATACAGTAGTGACAGATTACAGACCTGGATTAGTGACATGGAATACAGTAGTGGCAGGTTAGTGCCCTGGATTTGTGACATGGAATACAGTAGTGACAGATTCAGACCTGGATTAGTGACTGGAATAAGTAGTGACAGGTTAGTGACCTGGATTTGTGACATGGAATACAGTAGTGACAGATCAGTGCCTGGATTAGTGACTGGAATACAGTAGTGACAGATTAGTGACCTGGATCAGTGACATGGAATACAGTAGTGACAGATTACAGACCTGGTTAGTGACATGGATTACAGTAGTGACAGATTACAGACCTGGATTAGTGACAGGGAAATACGTAGTGACAGGTTAGTGTCCTGGATTTGTGACATGGAATACAGTGTGACAGATTATGACCTGGATCAGTGACATGGAACACAGTAGTGACATATTGTGACCTGGATCATGACAGGGAATACAGTAGTGACAGATTAGTGACCTGGATCAGTGACATGGAATACAGTAGTGACATATTAGTGACCTGGATTAGTGACATGGAATACAGTAGTGACAGATTAGTGACCTGGATCAGTGTCATGGAATACAGTAAGTGACAGATTAGTGACCTGGTTTAGTGACATGGAATACAGTAGCGACAGATTAGTGACCTGGATTAGTGACATGGAATACAGTAGCGACAGTTTAGTGACCTGGATTAGTGACATGGAATACATGTAGTGACAGATTAGTGACCTGGATTAGTAAACATGGATACAGTAGTGACAGATTAGTGACCTGCATTAGTGACATGGAACACATTTCCTCACACCTATTTCGGACACCTTTAGTCGGGGATTGTACAATACTTATATCTGAATGTACAGAAAGGATGTCAGACTATGTAAACCTTGCGTTCTGCAGTTTTGTTGATATATGTTTTGTTTTTCTAGTGTTTTGCTTGAATTTTTGTGTAATTAAAAAAAAAAGAAAAAGAAAAAAATCATTTCAATTTCTGCGCGTGCAGCCCCAGTCATAGTTATGGAGACTCCATTGAGTCATGAACTCTGCGATTTGACGTTAATCTATGTATAGCTGTTTGGCGTCCACTAGTGTTGCTGTATTACCACCAAAAACCCCAGCGCCCACCCACCCCCCCACCCATCCCCCCCCTCCGCATCAACGGGTTAGTATATCATCGGTTGTGTTGACATTGTTGCTTTTTTTTTTTTTTTTTTTTTTTTTTTACCACCAAACATCGACACGTTTGCGGCTTATACAGACGTTGACAGGACATCATCGACAGGGGTAAGAATTGCTCTCCAGTGTCTAAATAGCGTAGAAAGAGCTTTTGAAGCCTCTAGATTGTATGAAATTGTGTTACTCATAAGGATGATCACATACTACTAGTACCACTACTTGTACTCTTTGTTACAGTACTACGACCAAGCATCTATAAAGAAAAGCCGTTCATATTTTGCCCGACATTATCAGTACTGTTATTTGACGTCTGGGTAGCGTTGCTGTCTGACCACCAAACATCCAAGCTGCCCCCCTCTCATCAACGGCTCTGTACATCAGCGAGTCGTGGGTTTATGTCGTTTTAAAAAAAGATTTTTTTTTTTTTGAAACCACCAAACGTCAATGCGTTTGCTGCTGATACAGACTGTTGTGTGGATATCACCGACACGCGTACTGCTGCTGCTTCCAACTACTGCTTGTTTCCCTTTTTAAAACGACCAAGCATCTCAAAAAGAGAAGCTGGCTATTTCCTTTTTTACTCCTCTGTGGAAAGAGAGAGAGAGAGATTGATTGATTGATTGATTGATTGATATTTAATACCCAAGGATGAAGATTTTAGGCCAAGCCTAGTCTTACAATCTGTCCTTGTCATGCACACATTATTTCAGCACATATCATTCATACAGACAATTCAACATAGCAACATGATAATCTAATTCTACAATGATAAGCAAACTGCTCATAAAAGCACTAATGAGATGGGGGATGGTAAAACAAAAGGAAACTTACAAGCAAACAAACAAACAAAAACTACAGAGAGAGAAGAGAGAGGTCAGAGGAGGGTGGGGAAGAGAGAATGGTGGGTAGGGGGAGGAGAAAAGGGATGGGAGTGGGGATGAGCGATTTCAACGGAGTAGGTTTTATGTTGAGACGATTTATCCAAAGTATGGTTCACAGAAGACTTAGCGAATGAACGCTAATCATTGTAATCGAATAATTTAACTACTGAGACATAAAATGTTTTATGCAAATGTTCCTTGAAAGGTTTTAAAGTATTCATGTTTTGTAGATTCGGTGGAAGTGAGTTCCAGACATATGGTCCAGAGTAAGCTAGGCTTGTTTTGTATAGATCAATGCGTGGGTAGGGAAGAAGGAATTTCGTCGAGCCAGAAAAGCTGTTCGATCTTGTAAAAAGGGCATTGATATAACATGGCATAGTATCTGTCAAGATTGTAAACATAAATGATGCCTTGTTGAATTCCAATTGCCTATTCAGAGGAAGTATGGGTTTAGAGAGAGAGAGAAAAGAGAGAGAGAGAGAGAGAGAGAGAGAGAGAGAGAGAGAGAGAGAGAGAGAGAGAGAGTTTATTTTCCCAGGGTAATTATACTTGCTTTTCTCATTTCAGAGAGAGAGAGGGGAGAGAGAGAGGGGGAGAGAGGAGAGAGAGAGAGAGGAGAGAGAGAGAGAGAGAGAGAGAGAAACTTGGTTGTACTTGTAGCCTTCTCCAGTATAATTATATTTCTTTCTTTCTTTCTTCGATTTCATCCATATAAACCCAAAGAACTGCAAATATTATACAGCCTTAACATGCCTGAGATTTTACCTTCAAAGTTTATAAAATCCTCTTTCTTCCTCTCCAAGACGTACATTCTGCTTCACCACTTAGCTCCTTTCCTCCTCCTCCTCCTCAAACACACAACACACACACACCCACACACACACCACCACACACACACGCGCGCGCGCGCGCGCGCGCGCGCGCGTGCGCGCGCACGCACACACGCACGCACGCACGCACGCACGCACGCACGCACACACACACATACACACACGTTATACGTGCACGCATTGGAGTATTTATGAGTGCTTATCCACCCCCCTACACTTCCTCGACTGCTAAACCCGAGGAAAACGCACGCGAACGGTATGACTTCGTTTAGCGCCCTCCGCCCCCCCCCCCCCCCCCCGCCCCCCACCTCCTTACCCCCCCCCCCTCACCGCTAAAAAAAAAAGAAAGAAAAAAGAAAAGAAAAAAGTACGCTTTGTTTATTTTTTTTCTTTGATTTAACAGTTTCCGTCATGTTTTCTTGTCGTCAAATGTCAAAATAAATTCAGTCTAAGGAAAATACCCCATATGTTGTACATATTCCAAAGATACACACGTTTGCTTGTTTTCAACTGGTTCTGAGTTTGGTGGTAATGTATTTGTCAGAAAACTGCGTTAAACTGGGAATTGATCCATTGGGGATTTGAATATGGGTCCCCTGATATTAATACCACCCACCTCTGTCTGAGCGAGGGTAGGTGACGTGGCGCTGCGGGGCCTCTTTGTCGGACAGCATTTTCATCATCAGAGTGTTGCGCTCTCAATTCCCTCCCTTTCCATCCTTCCCATGATCCACTCAAAGTCTCGTCTACTCGATTCTCAGTCCTGCAATGACAGACCCGCACACGGCGTCTCTGCCTTTTAGTAAATGAGTTTCAGAAATTGTTGGGGAAGATGTCGTACGACGAAAAACTACGAACCATCGACAGAGAATTGCAACGACTTCAAGCAGAGAGCGTGAAAGCCGGCTACAGTGCCACACAAGTGGAAACATTCGCTGCTTGTTTTCTCAAAGCCGCGGCAAAGGCTGAGCGGGAGACATGGTTGAAGAAGGGGGTGGGTCTCATGGTGACGGTGCTGCTGTGTTGCATGGTGCTGCAGTTCAGATCTCCACAAGGCTTCCTGCTGTGCCTCGCCAGGACTGTTCAAATCCAAGTGAGTCGCGGCGTTCATTTATTTAATGGTTCATTCATTTGTGCGTTTTGTGTTTGCGCGCGCGCATGTTGTGTGTGTGTGTGTGTGTGTGTGTGTGTGTGTGTGTGTGTGTGTGTGGTGAGTGAGTGAGTGGTGAGTGAGTGTGTGTGTGTGTGTGTGTGTGTGTGTGTGTTGTGTGTGTGTGTGTGTGATTTAATTGTAGTGTCAACGTTGAATGTAATCAAACTCTTGTATGAAAACTTATTATCAGAAATCAAAGTAGTATGTGCTGCTGCCTATGTGTAGTACAGAAATTTACCAGACACGCATCTCTTGTTGCTGTTGGTAATTTTTTTTTGTGGGCGAGCTACATGCTGCACACGAGATCTCGGTCTATCGTTTCATCCGGACTAGTACCCGACCACCATTTAAGATCTGTAATTTATTTTGATATTATTTTTGTGTGCATCGCATAGAATACCGTTACAAGTACAACATTGCGTTTTATTGTTTTGCATTATATTATATCCTATATCTTACCATTGTATTATATCCTTTTGCATAACATTATTATACCCAATATTATACCCTTATATTCTTCTGCAATATTTTCAGTTATGATGTTATGTCACAGTTGCATTGTGTTGCATTTTGTGATATCATAATCTGAAGACCGAAACATTATCGTCAAAATTCCGCTGGTGAGCGGTGATGGAGGGGGTGTGGGAGAGAGAGAGAGATACTCGATCAATAGGCCCATTCCATGTGGCGCTGAATCGTCTACAGGAGCGTGTAATAGGGTAGACTGATTTGTTCGCTTAGGACAGGCTGCAAGCAATCTGCACGGTTCGTCGCTCAGCGGAATGGACTCCTGTCGCCTGGGCTGGGAATGATCCCATTACTGCCTTCTGTCTGTGTGTAGGAAAGAGCGGGGGCACAGGCAGAGGCCTGGTTAAAGCAGACAGGGTGGGGTTCAACGCTGGGAAAGGGAGGGGAGATTGGGTGATCAGAAAATGACCAGGGATGGAGCTGGATCGATGTGTGTGTGTCAGTGTAGCGCGCGCGCGCGTATATATATATATATATATATATATATATTATATATATGTGTGTGTGTGTGTGTGTGTGTGTGTGCGCGCGCGCGCGCGCGTGTGTATGTGTGTGCCCAATAAAATTTTCGCACAATTAAAAAGCTTCCTCAGTATTATTCCGTACTTTGCGTTGTATGCCAGTGCTGAGGAAACATTTTCATAGAAAGTTTTATTCGAGCAGGCCTATGTCGGTATTTAGGAAGCATTTTCAGCGAAACTTTGACTGGAGAATCATATTTCATGTTATTTGTTTTACGCATTTTTTTTTGTTTTTAATCCTGAAAGTATATTTGGGAAGAGTGGTGTCTTGCAAGTTAACCGGACTTAAATCTTGAAGAATAGGCCCTACATACATACGATGTTTGCTCCACTCCTTTTTGTGGAAGGTAAAGACATTTGGGCTAAGTTTTTTTTTTATATATTTTTTTTTACTGTTTATCTATCTATTTATCCATCTACCAATTTCTCTCTCTCTCTCTCTCTCTCTCTCTCTCTCTCTCTCTCTCTTTCTCTCTCTCTCTCTCTCTCTCTCTCTCTCTGTGTCTGTCTGTCCCTCTCTCTCTCTTTCACTATCTATTTACCTGTCTATTTCTCTATCTGTCAATCTACCTAGCTACCCTCTCTCTCTCTCTCTCTCTCTCTCTCTCTCTCTCTCTCTCTCTCTCTCTCTCTCTCTCTTCTCTCTCTTCTCTCTCTCTCTTCTCTTTCTCTCTCTCTCTCTCTCTCTCTCTCTCTCTCTCTCTCTCTCTCTCTCTCTTTCTCTCTCTCTTTCTCTCTCTGTGTAAGAAATGATTGGCTTTTCTATAAAGCCTTACCATTGGATCTAGCAGTAATGCCAACGCGGAGTATACAGAAGAAGGCTGTGCCAGTCTTGAATAAACGTTTATTTGTGTTTGTTCATTTCACTAGTAATTGTTGCTGTGCACATGTGTCAGGCGCAGAGTAGATGGGCAAGCTTGGAACGTCCTTTTTTGGGATGTCTTCTTGTTTGTTCTGTGTGCTCTGTCTTGTCATTTCTGCCAGGCGACTCGGTGTCGTAAGCAGCATTCGTTTGGAGTTGCGGGCCTCTGTTTATTTCATCATGAGAGCAAAGAGTTATCCTACTTGTTCTTTAATTCCTATCATTATTGCTGTTGTTATTTCTGCTGCTGTATTGTTGACGTCGGTGTTGCTGCTGTTTCCGTTGTTCATGGTGTTACTGGTGCTGTTTTTACGGCTGTGGCCTGTTGTGTGTTTCAGACGCTGGCTGTATGGGACTGGACGGAGGTGTACCACAGCAACTGTCTGTTGTCCAACCCTCTGTACTCTCCCCCCGATGATCTCACCACTCAGCACTGTCAGGTGTTGTTTCCCTTCCTCTCTCTGGCGGCCTAGCTTTCTCCTTCATCTGTAGATCTGTCTGTCTACATCTCTCTGTCCGTCTGTCTGTCTCTGTTCGCGTGTCTCTCTTTCTCTCAGTCTCGCTGACTGTCTGTCTCGCTGTCTGTCAGTCTGCATGTGTATAGCTTTCTGTTTTGCTTCTCCCAGTCCTTCTGCTCCAGCCCCCTGCCCCTCTGTCTTTCTCACTCACTCCTCTGTGTGTGTGTGTGTGTGTGTGTGTGTGTGTGTGTGTTTGTGTGTGTGTGAACACACATAGGTGTTTTTTTGTTGTTGTTTTTTTGCTGTCCCAACCACTGAGCTACCTCAGAGGCAGTGCACCCACGCCGCTCATTCCGACACCCCGTCCACAGCCATACCCCGGCTGGCCCCGCCGCAGCCCCGTCACCAGCAATCCACAGGGAGCAGTCAGTGTCAAGTCGTCATGAGGCAACCCACCGGAGGAGACACTGCACTGCTGCCGAGTCACTTCGGTGGTGTTCAGTGGCGCCTGTTCTGATCTAACATACGCAGGACACCACCTACTAAGCCCCCTACTGACGACAATAATTGCTTAGTCGCGGAGCCGGCGTGAGTGAGCTCTCCCTCCGGAGGGCGCCACCACGTCCGTCCAACGACAGCCCCCATAGACTCGCCGATACCGGTGACCCCGACGGAAGCAAACCAAGGCCACAGACGCGGAGAGGACATCGAAACTGAGGTCACCATGAGAGCAGGGCATGAAGGGCCACAGAATTTGATACATTTTTTTTAAAAATGCTGATCAATGGGAATGAGGATGATTAAGATGATGCTACGGATTTCCATTTCGGTCTGAGACTACATGACAGGGCTGTACTCTACGCTTCCTTTCATAATATACCCTGGGGTCAACCAGGCCCGAGAGATACAGGCACCTGCAGTGTTGGTCAGGAAATTTGAGCAACACTCTCAGAAACGCATCCATTAAGTGGATGAAACTCGACTGTGTGGTCCCAGTCTTCCCAACTGAGTCCGCAGCAAACTCAACTCTGGGTAGGAGCGGTCGGGTCAGAAAAAACCCACATGACTCTGATGGGATTCGAACCCACGACCTCCCAGCCGGGAGTCCGCGACGCTAACCACTTCGCCACGGCGGCTGGTCACACATAGGTGTTACGTGTGCAGAAAAACACTTCTGTAATGACAGTGAAATAATATTGATGTTGTTTTTAGACAAACAGTAGTGCACTTGCATCCCTAAGTTGTGGTTAAGCGTTTTACTGAGTCAATATACTTCTGGTGTGTGCGTGCGCACGCGCGTGTGTATGTATGTATGAGTATGTATGTATGTATGTGTGTGTGTGTGTGTGTGTGTGTGTGTGTGTGTGTGTGTGTGCGTGCGTGCGTGCGTGCGTGCGTGCGTGCGTGCGTGGTGTGTGTGTGTGTGTGTGTGTGTGTGTGTGTGTGTGTGCGTGCGTGCGTGTGTGTTGGCTTCTGTCCCGCATCCGTAAAAAGCGATGGACACTTTTATTTCATGGTATTAATTTCGTGCTGTAAGTAGAGTAGCACTTCACTATTGACTGGTTCATACTGCTTACAGTCTAGTCGACGAGTAGCTCTTCACTAATGACTGGTTCATACTGCTTACAGTCTAGTCGACAAGTAGCTCTTCACTAATGACTGGTTCATACTGCTTACAGTCTAGTCGACAAGTAGCTCTTCACTAATGACTGGTTCATACTGCTTACAGTCTAGTCGACAACGGAGGCCAAATCAGTGTTGACCTTTACCTCAAGATGCACAAGAAGATCAACAGACAGCAATATTCCATCATAAATTGAACGTCTGTTTGTACTGGAAAATTCAGCGGTAACAAATTCTAAACAGTTTGTTTAAATTCTGAACACAGTTCGAAATCACGCCTTTGTAGGTGTTAGGAGTTCAAATACTCTGTATTTCTTTGAAAACAAATCCTGTCAGATTTGATTGACGCAATGAATCTGGCTCTCTCCTGTGATTAATTGAATTATTGAAAAAACACACGTTTATTTCCTCAAACGTATTTATAGTGACTATGACCAGACCTTGACGAGAAGAAGGGTGGTGGATTTGGGGGAAGAGAGGGAAGGGAACAGTGGATATGCGGGGAAGGAGGTGATGTGAGCGAGAATTCAATTTTTTTTAATACCCAAGGATTGAACCCGCAACATTCTCTTGATTCTAAACGTGAACTGTGTGCTTCACTGATACGTCAATGCGAGTACTTATGTCACTACGATCCTGTCACTAGTCAATAAGGATTGCAGTAATAGACTTTCGACACACCCATAAAACCATATTTCGTGAAGTTCTTTTTTCTTTTCTTTTTTTTTTCTTCTTTTTTTTCTTTTTTTTTTTAATGCTGATCGATGAGAATGAGGATGATGAAGATGATGCTACGGATTTCCATTTTGGTCTGAGACTACATGACAGGGCTGTACTCTACGCTTCCTTTCATAATATATCCCGGCGTCAACCAGGCCCGAGAGATACAGGCACCTGCAGTGTTGGTCAGGAAATTGGAGCAACACTCTCAGAAACGCATCCATTAAGTGGATGAAACTCGACTGTGTGGTCCCAGTCTTCCCAACTGAGTCCGCAGCAACTCAACTCTGGGTAGGAGCCGGTCGGGGCAGAAAAACCCACATGACTTCTGATGGGATTCGAACCCACGACCTCCCAGCCGGGAGTCCGCGACGCTAACCACTTCGCCACGGCGGCTGGTATATTTCGTGAAGTTCTATCCTGCTCATGACAGATCTGTGAAGGCATGGAGAGCGTGGAGCACGTGCACAACGTGTCGGGTCAGGAGCTGATGGAGCGGTTCTTCCAGAGAGACATCCCCGTCCTCGTGGAAGACGTCCTGCAGGATTGGAATGATTTCAATGTCCCACGCACACCCAGGGATGTTGCGGAGGTATGGACAGGACAAGGGAATTTTCTTGTATCATACCCTCATTTTCTTCTGTTCATCCTTCCCAGTTTCATTCCATGTTGACTTCCAGTGAATTTCTTCTGCCAGATGTCCTTCCTCAGCCCATCGTTAGGTTCACCGGATTACGTCATTGAGGGAATCTGTGAATACGCTTTTTCCGTGATGCACTTCTCCCCCACATTCCTGGTAAGCGAACTGTCTTAAAAAACAACAACAACAAAAAACGATGAAAAGAACAACTTCCTTTAGCGGGTTTTCTTCTTCTAGTGTTTAATTGTATCCTTATAGCTTGCCTAAAATGGATTTACTTTGTCAGAATTCCTTCTTATCTAATCAGATCATCCCAATCCTGACCAAGTTCACGCCCACCTTGAAGACAATTCCTAAAGCTACCCCATGCACTCTCTTCCCTCGGCACCCTAACTCCTTCATGAGACAACCTCTCCACCGTCTGCCTGCACCTGTAATATCAGCGTCTACCCAAACGCAGTGATGAGGAGTTCTAGAGATTTTGTAAAAACATGTCGGCGTACTTCGGCAGTCTGTCACTGTGTGCTGTTTGCGGTAATAGTCTCGACAGCCGTGCCCACTGCGGCAAAAGTTATAAATGCAGTACCTGTATCAGCAGACGCAGCAGCAGTCGCACCGGCAGCAGCAGTAAACTAGCAGTAGCAGCAGAAATAGTGGCGGCAGTAGCAAAAACAGAGGCAGGTACAGTAGCAGGTACAGTAGAATATTAGTACAGTAGAATATGATCACGATCATCATCATCATCAACAGCAGCAGCAATTGTTTAAGTAGTGAAAGCGCTTGCAGAAGTTATTGTAGCAACAGCAGCAGTGGCAGCAATAACAGTAGTAACAGTTGCAGTACCAACAGCAGCAGTAGCTCATCTCTCAGTGCGATTAACGCAGCGTAGCACTGCACAGTACTCTTGATTCTGAACGTGAACTATGTGCTTCACAGCTAGGTCACAGACTTCAAGGAGACGTTTGACAGGGTCTGGCAGGAGGCACTATGGGCCACAATGAAGAAATTCATCATTGGGCAGAAGCTTATCAACACCATCCAGCAACTGTATTCCAAAGACACCAGTACAAGTCTGAGAAAGGGTACAGTCGTAGAACTGTTCCATTCTTCAGTTGGAGTCGGCCTGGGCTACCCTCTGTCTTCCTCACGTTTCAACATATTCCTGGAACACATCATGACTGATGCTCTTGAAGCATAGCACAGTCAGCATTGGAAGAAATACCATCATAAACCATCTACTTGCAGATGAAATCGATGGTCTGACAGGCAGTGAACAAGACCTCCCCGAGCTTGTTGAACGACTGAACTAAACATCAAGATATGGCATGGAAATCAAAGCCGAGAAGATCGAGGTGATGGCCAGCAACCAAGCCACCATCAGTAGTGATGAAACTGTACACGGTCAGAAGCTAGGCTGTTCAACAATTCACTTACCTGGCATCCGTTACCAGCAGTGAGGGATCCAAACCAGAAAATTCTCTCACGAGCAGCAAAGACAGCCACAGCACTGTGCAGATTAAAACCCGTATAAAACATCTCCATGAAACATTAGACAGGCTCCTGTGTGCAATGGTATAGTCTGTCTTTCTGTGCACATGTGAGACATAGACCATCACAGCGGATGTAGTGAAAAAAATCCAAACCATGGAAATGAGGTGTTACCGCAAGATACTAAAAATCAGATATATTGATCATTCCACCGATCAGGATGTGCGTCAAACTATTGGGCAGCACACAGCGCCTTACTATGATCTACTGACATCAGTTAAGAAAAGAAAACTCTTTGGGTGTGGCCATGTAAAAAGATCCATTGGCCTGGCTAAAACAGTCCTCCGGGGAACTATTGGAGGGGGAAGACGGAAAAAACGATGGATTGACAACGTGCAGAATGGACAGGGAAAACGTATGTTTAGACGCAGGCCTTGGCACGCCACTGGCAACACTGGAGGAAAACTGGTCAACTGTTTGTTTAGACGCAGGCCTTGGCACGCCACTGGCAACACTGGAGGAAAACTGGTCAACTGTTTGTTTAGACGCAGGCCTTGGCACGCCACTGGCAACACTGGAGGAAAACTGGTCAACTGTTTGTTTAGACGCAGGCCTTGGCACGCCACTGGCAACACTGGAGGAAAACTGGTCAACTGTTTGTTTAGACGCAGGCCTTGGCACGCCACTGGCAACACTGGAGGAAAACTGGTCAACTGTTTGTTTAGACGCAGGCCTTGGCACGCCACTGGCAACACTGGAGGAAAACTGGTCAACTGTTTGTTTAGACGCAGGCCTTGGCACGCCACTGGCAACACTGGAGGAAAACTGGTCAACTGTTTGTTTAGACGCAGGCCTTGGCACGCCACTGGCAACACTGGAGGAAAACTGGTCAACTGTTTGTTTAGACGCAGGCCTTGGCACGCCACTGGCAACACTGGAGGAAAACTGGTCAACTGTTTGTTTAGACGCAGGCCTTGGCACGCCACTGGCAACACTGGAGGAAAACTGGTCAACTGTTTTTTAGACGCAGGCCTTGGCACGCCACTGGCAACACTGGAGGAAAACTGGTCAACTGTTTGTTTAGACGCAGGCCTTGGCACGCCACTGGCAACACTGGAGGAAAACTGGTCAACTGTTTGTTTAGACGCAGGCCTTGGCACGCCACTGGCAACACTGGAGGAAAACTGGTCAACTGTTTGTTTAGACGCAGGCCTTGGCACGCCACTGGCAACACTGGAGGAAAACTGGTCAACTGTTTGTTTAGACGCAGGCCTTGGCACGCCACTGGCAACACTGAGAGGAAAACTGGTCAACTGTTATGCATCAATCGCACTTGTTTAGACGCAGGCCTTGGCACGCCACTGGCAACACTGGAGGAAAACTGGTCAACTGTTTGTTTAGACGCAGGCCTTGGCACGCCACTGGCAACACTGGAGGAAAACTGGTCAACTGTTTGTTTAGACGCAGGCCTTGGCACGCCACTGGCAACACTGGAGGAAAACTGGTCAACTGTTTGTTTAGACGCAGGCCTTGGCACGCCACTGGCAACACTGGAGGAAAACTGGTCAACTGTTTGTTTAGACGCAGGCCTTGGCACGCCACTGGCAACACTGGAGGAAAACTGGTCAACTGTTTGTTTAGACGCAGGCCTTGGCACGCCACTGGCAACACTGGAGGAAAACTGGTCAACTGTTTGTTTAGACGCAGGCCTTGGCACGCCACTGGCAACACTGGAGGAAAACTGGTCAACTTTTGTTTAGACGCAGGCCTTGGCACGCCACTGGCAACACTGGAGGAAAACTGGTCAACTGTTTGTTTAAACGCAGGCCTTGGCACGCCACTGGCAACACTGGAGGAAAACTGGTCAACTGTTTGTTTAGACGCAGGCCTTGGCACGCCACTGGCAACACTGGAGGAAAACTGGTCAACTGTTTGTTTAGACGCAGGCCTTGGCACGCCACTGGCAAACACTGGAGGAAAACTGGTCAACTGTTTGTTTAGACGCAGGCCTTGGCACGCCACTGGCAACACTGGAGGAAAAACTGGTCAACTGTTTGTTTAGACGCAGGCCTTGGCACGCCACTGGCAACACTGGAGGAAAACTGGTCAACTGTTTGTTTAGACGCAGGCCTTGGCACGCCACTGGCAACACTGGAGGAAAACTGGTCAACTGTTTGTTTAGACGCAGGCCTTGGCACGCCACTGGCAACACTGGAGGAAAACTGGTCAACTGTTTGTTTAGACGCAGGCCTTGGCACGCCACTGGCAACACTGGAGGAAAACTGGTCAACTGTTTTTTAGACGCAGGCCTTGGCACGCCACTGGCAACACTGGAGGAAAACTGGTCAACTGTTTGTTTAGACGCAGGCCTTGGCACGCCACTGGCAACACTGGAGGAAAACTGGTCAACTGTTTGTTTAGACGCAGGCCTTGGCACGCCACTGGCAACACTGGAGGAAAACTGGTCAACTGTTTGTTTAGACGCAGGCCTTGGCACGCCACTGGCAACACTGGAGGAAAACTGGTCAACTGTTTGTTTAGACGCAGGCCTTGGCACGCCACTGGCAACACTGGAGGAAAACTGGTCAACTGTTTGTTTAGACGCAGGCCTTGGCACGCCACTGGCAACACTGGAGGAAAACTGGTCAACTGTTTGTTTAGACGCAGGCCTTGGCACGCCACTGGCAACACTGGAGGAAAACTGGTCAACTGTTTGTTTAGACGCAGGCCTTGGCACGCCACTGGCAACACTGGAGGAAAACTGGTCAACTGTTTGTTTAGACGCAGGCCTTGGCACGCCACTGGCAACACTGGAGGAAAACTGGTCAACTGTTTGTTTAGACGCAGGCCTTGGCACGCCACTGGCAACACTGGAGGAAAACTGGTCAACTGTTTGTTTAGACGCAGGCCTTGGCACGCCACTGGCAACACTGGAGGAAAACTGGTCAACTGTTTGTTTAGACGCAGGCCTTGGCACGCCACTGGCAACACTGGAGGAAAACTGGTCAACTGTTTGTTTAGACGCAGGCCTTGGCACGCCACTGGCAACACTGGAGGAAAACTGGTCAACTGTTTGTTTAGACGCAGGCCTTGGCACGCCACTGGCAACACTGGAGGAAAACTGGTCAACTGTTTGTTTAGACGCAGGCCTTGGCACGCCACTGGCAACACTGGAGGAAAACTGGTCAACTGTTTGTTTAACGCAGGCCTTGGCACCACTGGCAACACTGGAGGAAAACTGGTCAACTGTTTGTTGCAGGCTTGCACCCACTGGCAACACTGGAGGAAAACTGGTCAACTGTTTGTTTAGACGCAGGCCTTGGCACGCCACTGGCAACACTGGAGGAAAACTGGTCAACTGTTTGTTTAGACGCAGGCCTTGGCACGCCACTGGCAACACTGGAGGAAAACTGGTCAACTGTTTGTTTAGACGCAGGCCTTGGCACGCCACTGGCAACACTGGAGGAAAACTGGTCAACTGTTTGTTTAGACGCAGGCCTTGGCACGCCACTGGCAACACTGGAGGAAAACTGGTCAACTGTTTGTTTAGACGCAGCCTTGGCACGCCACTGGCAACACTGGAGGAAAACTGGTCAACTGTTTGTTTAGACGCAGGCCTTGGCACGCCACTGGCAACACTGGAGGAAAACTGGTCAACTGTTTGTTTAGACGCAGGCCTTGGCACGCCACTGGCAACACTGGAGGAAAACTGGTCAACTGTTTGTTTAGACGCAGGCCTTGGCACGCCACTGGCAACACTGGAGGAAAACTGGTCAACTGTTTGTTTAGACGCAGGCCTTGGCACGCCACTGGCAACACTGGAGGAAAACTGGTCAACTGTTTGTTTAGACGCAGGCCTTGGCACGCCACTGGCAACACTGGAGGAAAACTGGTCAACTGTTTGTTTAGACGCAGGCCTTGGCACGCCACTGGCAACACTGGAGGAAAACTGGTCAACTGTTTGTTTAGACGCAGGCCTTGGCACGCCACTGGCAACACTGGAGGAAAACTGGTCAACTGTTTGTTTAGACGCAGGCCTTGGCACGCCACTGGCAACACTGGAGGAAAACTGGTCAACTGTTTGTTTAGACGCAGGCCTTGCACGCCACTGGCAACACTGGAGGAAAACTGGTCAACTGTTTGTTTAGACGCAGGCCTTGGCACGCCACTGGCAACACTGGAGGAAAACTGGTCAACTGTTTGTTTAGACGCAGGCCTTGGCACGCCACTGGCAACACTGGAGGAAAACTGGTCAACTGTTTGTTTAGACGCAGGCCTTGGCACGCCACTGGCAACACTGGAGGAAAACTGGTCAACTGTTTGTTTAGACGCAGGCCTTGGCACGCCACTGGCAACACTGGAGGAAAACTGGTCAACTGTTTGTTTAGACGCAGGCCTTGGCACGCCACTGGCAACACTGGAGGAAAACTGGTCAACTGTTTGTTTAGACGCAGGCCTTGGCACGCCACTGGCAACACTGGAGGAAAACTGGTCAACTGTTTGTTTAGACGCAGGCCTTGGCACGCCACTGGCAACACTGGAGGAAAACTGGTCAACTGTTTGTTTAGACGCAGGCCTTGGCACGCACTGCAACACGGAGGAAAACTGGTCAACGTTTGTTTAGACGCAGGCCTGGCACGCCAGCAACACTGGAGGAAACTGGTCAACTGTTTGTTTAGACGCAGGCCTTGGCACGCCACTGGCAACACTGGAGGAAAACTGGTCAACTGTTTGTTTAGACGCAGGCCTTGGCACGCCACTGGCAACACTGGAGAAAACTGGTCAACTGTTTGTTTAGACGCAGGCCTTGGCACGCCACTGGCAACACTGAGGAAAACTGGTCAACTGTTTGTTTAGACGCAGGCCTTGGCACGCCACTGGCAACACTGGAGGAAAACTGGTCAACTGTTTGTTTAGACGCAGGCCTTGGCACGCCACTGGCAACACTGGAGGAAAACTGGTCAACTGTTTGTTTAGACGCAGGCCTTGGCACGCCACTGGCAACACTGGAGGAAAACTGGTCAACTGTTTGTTTAGACGCAGGCCTTGGCACGCCACTGGCAACACTGGAGGAAAACTGGTCAACTGTTTGTTTAGACGCAGGCCTTGGCACGCCACTGGCAACACTGGAGGAAAACTGGTCAACTGTTTGTTTAGACGCAGGCCTTGGCACGCCACTGGCAACACTGGAGGAAAACTGGTCAACTGTTTGTTTAGACGCAGGCCTTGGCACGCCACTGGCAACACTGGAGGAAAACTGGTCAACTGTTTGTTTAGACGCAGGCCTTGGCACGCCACTGGCAACACTGGAGGAAAACTGGTCAACTGTTTGTTTAGACGCAGGCCTTGGCACGCCACTGGCAACACTGGAGGAAAACTGGTCAACTGTTTGTTTAGACGCAGGCCTTGGCACGCCACTGGCAACACTGGAGGAAAACTGGTCAACTGTTTGTTTAGACGCAGGCCTTGGCACGCCACTGGCAACACTGGAGGAAAACTGGTCAACTGTTTGTTTAGACGCAGGCCTTGGCACGCCACTGGCAACACTGGAGGAAAACTGGTCAACTGTGTTTGTTTAGACGCAGGCCTTGGCACGCCACTGGCAACACTGGAGGAAAACTGGTCAACTGTTTGTTTAGACGCAGGCCTTGGCACGCCACTGGCAACACTGGAGGAAAACTGGTCAACTGTTTGTTTAGACGCAGGCCTTGGCACGCCACTGGCAACACTGAGGAAAACTGGTCAACTGTTTGTTTAGACGCAGGCCTTGGCACGCCACTGGCAACACTGGAGGAAAACTGGTCAACTGTTTGTTTAGACGCAGGCCTTGGCACGCCACTGGCAACACTGGAGGAAAACTGGTCAACTGTTTGTTTAGACGCAGGCCTTGGCACGCCACTGGCAACACTGGAGGAAAACTGGTCAACTGTTTGTTTAGACGCAGGCCTTGGCACGCCACTGGCAACACTGGAGGAAAACTGGTCAACTGTTTGTTTAGACGCAGGCCTTGGCACGCCACTGGCAACACTGGAGGAAAACTGGTCAACTGTTTGTTTAGACGCAGGCCTTGGCACGCCACTGGCAACACTGGAGGAAAACTGGTCAACTGTTTGTTTAGACGCAGGCCTTGGCACGCCACTGGCAACACTGGAGGAAAACTGGTCAACTGTTTGTTTAGACGCAGGCCTTGGCACGCCACTGGCAACACTGGAGGAAAACTGGTCAACTGTTTGTTTAGACGCAGGCCTTGGCACGCCACTGCAACACTGGAGGAAAACTGGTCAACTGTTTGTTTAGACGCAGGCCTTGGCACGCCACTGGCAACACTGGAGGAAAACTGGTCAACTGTTTGTTTAGACGCAGGCCTTGGCACGCCACTGGCAACACTGGAGGAAAACTGGTCAACTGTTTGTTTAGACGCAGGCCTTGGCACGCCACTGGCAACACTGGAGGAAAACTGGTCAACTGTTTGTTTAGACGCAGGCCTTGGCACGCCACTGGCAACACTGGAGGAAAACTGGTCAACTGTTTGTTTAGACGCAGGCCTTGGCACGCCACTGGCAACACTGGAGGAAAACTGGTCAACTGTTTGTTTAGACGCAGGCCTTGGCACGCCACTGGCAACACTGGAGGAAAACTGGTCAACTGTTTGTTTAGACGCAGGCCTTGGCACGCCACTGGCAACACTGGAGAAAACTGGTCAACTGTTTTTTAGACGCAGGCCTTGGCACGCCACTGGCAACACTGGAGGAAAACTGGTCAACTGTTTGTTTAGACGCAGGCCTTGGCACGCCACTGGCAACACTGGAGGAAAACTGGTCAACTGTTTGTTTAGACGCAGGCCTTGGCACGCCACTGGCAACACTGGAGGAAAACTGGTCAACTGTTTGTTTAGACGCAGGCCTTGGCACGCCACTGGCAACACTGGAGGAAAACTGGTCAACTGTTTGTTTAGACGCAGGCCTTGGCACGCCACTGGCAACACTGGAGGAAAACTGGTCAACTGTTTGTTTAGACGCAGGCCTTGGCACGCCACTGGCAACACTGGAGGAAAACTGGTCAACTGTTTGTTTAGACGCAGGCCTTGGCACGCCACTGGCAACACTGGAGGAAAACTGGTCAACTGTTTGTTTAGACGCAGGCCTTGGCACGCCACTGGCAACACTGGAGGAAAACTGGTCAACTGTTTGTTTAGACGCAGGCCTTGGCACGCCACTGGCAACACTGGAGGAAAACTGGTCAACTGTTTGTTTAGACGCAGGCCTTGGCACGCCACTGGCAACACTGGAGGAAAACTGGTCAACTGTTTGTTTAGACGCAGGCCTTGGCACGCCACTGGCAACACTGGAGGAAAACTGGTCAACTGTTTGTTTAGACGCAGGCCTTGGCACGCCACTGGCAACACTGGAGGAAAACTGGTCAACTGTTTGTTTAGACGCAGGCCTTGGCACGCCACTGGCAACACTGGAGGAAAACTGGTCAACTGTTTGTTTAGACGCAGGCCTTGGCACGCCACTGGCAACACTGGAGGAAAACTGGTCAACTGTTTGTTTAGACGCAGGCCTTGGCACGCCACTGGCAACACTGGAGGAAAACTGGTCAACTGTTTGTTTAGACGCAGGCCTTGGCACGCCACTGGCAACACTGGAGGAAAACTGGTCAACTGTTTGTTTAGACGCAGGCCTTGGCACGCCACTGGCAACACTGGAGGAAAACTGGTCAACTGTTTGTTTAGACGCAGGCCTTGGCACGCCACTGGCAACACTGGAGGAAAACTGGTCAACTGTTTGTTTAGACGCAGGCCTTGGCACGCCACTGGCAACACTGGAGGAAAACTGGTCAACTGTTTGTTTAGACGCAGGCCTTGGCACGCCACTGGCAACACTGGAGGAAAACTGGTCAACTGTTTGTTTAGACGCAGGCCTTGGCACGCCACTGGCAACACTGGAGGAAAACTGGTCAACTGTTTGTTTAGACGCAGGCCTTGGCACGCCACTGGCAACACTGGAGGAAAACTGGTCAACTGTTTGTTTAGACGCAGGCCTTGGCACGCCACTGGCAACACTGGAGGAAAACTGGTCAACTGTTTGTTTAGACGCAGGCCTTGGCACGCCACTGGCAACACTGGAGGAAAACTGGTCAACTGTTTGTTTAGACGCAGGCCTTGGCACGCCACTGGCAACACTGGAGGAAAACTGGTCAACTGTTTGTTTAGACGCAGGCCTTGGCACGCCACTGGCAACACTGGAGGAAAACTGGTCAACTGTTTGTTTTAGACGCAGGCCTTGGCACGCCACTGGCAACACTGGAGGAAAACTGGTCAACTGTTTGTTTAGACGCAGGCCTTGGCACGCCACTGGCAACACTGGAGGAAAACTGGTCAACTGTTTGTTTAGACGCAGGCCTTGGCACGCCACTGGCAACACTGGAGGAAAACTGGTCAACTGTTTGTTTAGACGCAGGCCTTGGCACGCCACTGGCAACACTGGAGGAAAACTGGTCAACTGTTTGTTTAGACGCAGGCCTTGGCACGCCACTGGCAACACTGGAGGAAAACTGGTCAACTGTTTGTTTAGACGCAGGCCTTGGCACGCCACTGGCAACACTGGAGGAAAACTGGTCAACTGTTTGTTTAGACGCAGGCCTTGGCACGCCACTGGCAACACTGGAGGAAAACTGGTCAACTGTTTGTTTAGACGCAGGCCTTGGCACGCCACTGGCAACACTGGAGGAAAACTGGTCAACTGTTTGTTTAGACGCAGGCCTTGGCACGCCACTGGCAACACTGGAGGAAAACTGGTCAACTGTTTGTTTAGACGCAGGCCTTGGCAACGCCACTGGCAACACTGGAGGAAAACTGGTCAACTGTTTGTTTAGACGCAGGCCTTGGCACGCCACTGGCAACACTGGAGGAAAACTGGTCAACTGTTTGTTTAGACGCAGGCCTTGGCACGCCACTGGCAACACTGGAGGAAAACTGGTCAACTGTTTGTTTAGACGCAGGCCTTGGCACGCCACTGGCAACACTGGAGGAAAACTGGTCAACTGTTTGTTTAGACGCAGGCCTTGGCACGCCACTGGCAACACTGGAGGAAAACTGGTCAACTGTTTGTTTAGACGCAGGCCTTGGCACGCCACTGGCAACACTGGAGGAAAACTGGTCAACTGTTTGTTTAGACGCAGGCCTTGGCACGCCACTGGCAACACTGGAGGAAAACTGGTCAACTGTTTGTTTAGACGCAGGCCTTGGCACGCCACTGGCAACACTGGAGGAAAACTGGTCAACTGTTTGTTTAGACGCAGGCCTTGGCACGCCACTGGCAACACTGGAGGAAAACTGGTCAACTGTTTGTTTAGACGCAGGCCTTGGCACGCCACTGGCAACACTGGAGGAAAACTGGTCAACTGTTTGTTTAGACGCAGGCCTTGGCACGCCACTGGCAACACTGGAGGAAAACTGGTCAACTGTTTGTTTAGACGCAGGCCTTGGCACGCCACTGGCAACACTGGAGGAAAACTGGTCAACTGTTTGTTTAGACGCAGGCCTTGGCACGCCACTGGCAACACTGGAGGAAAACTGGTCAACTGTTTGTTTAGACGCAGGCCTTGGCACGCCACTGGCAACACTGGAGGAAAACTGGTCAACTGTTTGTTTAGACGCAGGCCTTGGCACGCCACTGGCAACACTGGAGGAAAACTGGTCAACTGTTTGTTTAGACGCAGGCCTTGGCACGCCACTGGCAACACTGGAGGAAAACTGGTCAACTGTTTGTTAGACGCAGGCCTTGGCACGCCACTGGCAACACTGGAGGAAAACTGGTCAACTGTTTGTTTAGACGCAGGCCTTGGCACGCCACTGGCAACACTGGAGGAAAACTGGTCAACTGTTTGTTTAGACGCAGGCCTTGGCACGCCACTGGCAACACTGGAGGAAAACTGGTCAACTGTTTGTTTAGACGCAGGCCTTGGCACGCCACTGGCAACACTGGAGGAAAACTGGTCAACTGTTTGTTTAGACGCAGGCCTTGGCACGCCACTGGCAACACTGGAGGAAAACTGGTCAACTGTTTGTTTTAGACGCAGGCCTTGGCACGCCACTGGCAACACTGGAGGAAAACTGGTCAACTGTTTGTTTAGACGCAGGCCTTGGCACGCCACTGGCAACACTGAGGAAAACTGGTCAACTGTTTGTTTAGACGCAGGCCTTGGCACGCCACTGGCAACACTGGAGGAAAACTGGTCAACTGTTTGTTTAGACGCAGGCCTTGGCACGCCACTGGCAACACTGGAGGAAAACTGGTCAACTGTTTGTTTAGACGCAGGCCTTGGCACGCCACTGGCAACACTGGAGGAAAACTGGTCAACTGTTTGTTTAGACGCAGGCCTTGGCACGCCACTGGCAACACTGGAGGAAAACTGGTCAACTGTTTTGTTTAGACGCAGG
Organism: Conus ventricosus; assembly: GCA_018398815.1. Taxonomy (NCBI): domain Eukaryota; kingdom Metazoa; phylum Mollusca; class Gastropoda; order Neogastropoda; family Conidae; genus Conus; species Conus ventricosus. The sequence continues at coordinate 79,629,571 of CM031605.1, read as the reverse complement.
CCTTGGCACGCCACTGGCAACACTGGAGGAAAACTGGTCAACTGTTTGTTTAGACGCAGGCCTTGGCACGCCACTGGCAACACTGGAGGAAAACTGGTCAACTGTTTTGTTTAGACGCAGGGCCTTGGCACGCCACTGGCAACACTGGAGGAAAACTGGTCAACTGTTTGTTTAGACGCAGGCCTTGCAGACGCCACTGGCAACACTGGAGGAAAAACTGGTCAACTGTTTGTTTAGACGCAGGCCTTGGCACGCCACTGGCAACACTGGAGGAAAACTGGTCAACTGTTTGTGTTAGACGCAGGCCTTGGCACGCCACTGGCAACACTGGAGGAAAACTGGTCAACTGTTTGTTTAGACGCAGGCCCTTGGCACGCCACTGGCAACACTGGAGGAAAACTGGTCAACTGTTTGTTTAGACGCAGGCCTTGGCACGCCACTGGCAACACTGGAGGAAAACTGGTCAACTGTTTGTTTAGACGCAGGCCTTGGCACGCCACTGGCAACACTGGAGGAAAACTGGTCAACTGTTTGTTTAGACGCAGGCCTTGGCACGCCACTGGCAACACTGGAGGAAAACTGGTCAACTGTTTGTTTAGACGCAGGCCTTGGCACGCCACTGGCAACACTGGAGGAAAACTGGTCAACTGTTTTGTTTAGGACGCAGGCCTTGGCACGCCACTGGCAACACTGGAGGAAAACTGGTCAACTGTTTGTTTAGACGCAGGCCTTGGCACGCCACTGGCAACACTGGAGGAAAACTGGTCAACTGTTTGTTTAGACGCAGGCCTTGGCACGCCACTGGCAACACTGGAGGAAAACTGGTCAACTGTTTGTTTAGACGCAGGCCTTGGCACGCCACTGGCAACACTGGAGGAAAACTGGTCAACTGTTATGTTTAGACGCAGGCCTTGGCACGCCACTGGCAACACTGGAGGAAAACTGGTCAACTGTTTGTTTAGAACGCAGGCCTTGGCACGCCACTGGCAACACTGGAGGAAAACTGGTCAACTGTTTGTTTAGACGCAGGCCTTGGCACGCCACTGCACATGGGAATGGCAACTGTTGTTTAGACGCAGGCCTTGGCACGCCACTGGCAACACTGGAGGAAAACTGGTCAACTGTTTGTTTAGACGCAGGCCTTGGCACGCCACTGGCAACACTGGAGGAAAACTGGTCAACTGTTTTGTTATAGACCGCAAGGCCTTGGCACGCCACTGGCAACACTGGAGGAAAACTGGTCAACTGTTTGTTTAGACGCAGGCCTTGGCACGCCACTGGCAACACTGGAGGAAAACTGGTCAACTGTTTGTTTAGACGCAGGCCTTGGCACGCCACTGGCAACACTGGAGGAAAACTGGTCAACTGTTTGTTTAGACGCAGGCCTTGGCACGCCACTGGCAACACTGGAGGAAAACTGGTCAACTGTTTGTTTAGACGCAGGCCTTGGCACGCCACTGGCAACACTGGAGGAAAACTGGTCAACTGTTTGTTTAGACGCAGGCCTTGGCACGCCACTGGCAACACTGGAGGAAAACTGGTCAACTGTTTGTTTAGACGCAGGCCTTGGCACGCCACTGGCAACACTGGAGGAAAACTGGTCAACTGTTTGTTTAGACAGCTGCACCCACGACATGGGAAAAGCACTTGATTTAGCAGGCCTTGCACGCCCTGGCAACACTGGAGGAAAACTGGTCAACTGTTTGTTTAGACGCAGGCCTTGGCACGCCACTGGCAACACTGGAGGAAAACTGTCAACTGTTTGTTTAGACGCAGGCCTTGGCACGCCACTGGCAACACTGGAGGAAAACTGGTCAACTGTTTGTTTAGACGCAGGCCTTGGCACGCCACTGGCAACACTGGAGGAAAACTGTCAACTGTTTGTTTAGACGCAGGCCTTGGCACGCCACTGGCAACACTGGAGGAAAACTGGTCAACTGTTTTGTTTAGACGCAGGCCTTGGCACGCCACTGGCAACACTGAGGAAAACTGGTCAACTGTTTGTTTAGACGCAGGCCTTGGCACGCCACTGGCAACACTGGAGGAAAACTGGTCAACTGTTTGTTTGACGCAGGCCTTGGCACGCCACTGGCAACACTGGAGGAAACTGGTCAACTGTTTGTTTAGACGCAGGCCTTGGCACGCCACTGGCAACACTGAGGAAAACTGGTCAACTGTTTTGTTTAACGCAGGCCTTTTGGCACGCCACTGGCAACACTGGGGAAAACTGGTCAACTGTTTTGATTTTAGGAGTAAGGCCTTGGCACGCCACTGGCAACACTGGAGGAAAACTGGTCAACTGTTTTGTTCCAGACGCCGCCATTAGGCATCGCCACTGGCAACACTGGAGGAAAACTGGTCAACTGTTTCGGTTGGTGAGAAGCGTCCTGAGGGCCTTGGCACGCCACTGGCAACACTGGAGGAAAACTGGTCAACTGTTTTCGGTGTGTGCCCCATCGAGCAGTGCGTGCCTCTAGGTTAGGCTGACGCCACTGGCAACACTGGAGGAAAACTGGTCAACTGTTTTCGGTGTTGCCCCATCGAGCAGTGCGTGCCTCTGGTAGCCTTGGCACCCACTGGCAACACTGGAGGAAAACTGGTCAACTGTTTTCGTGTGGTGCCCCATCAGCAGTGCGGTGCCTCTAAGGAGTTAAGGCCTTGGCACGCCACTGGCAACACTGGAGGAAAACTGGTCAACTGTTTCGGTGTGTGCGAGCAGGCGTGCCCAAGGAGTTAAGGCCTTGGCACGCCACTGGCAACACTGGAGGAAAACTGGTCAACTGTTTTCGGTGTGGTGCCCCATCGAGCAGTGCGGTGCCTCCTAAGGAGTTAAGGCCTTGGCACGCCACTGGCAACATGGAGGAAAACTGGTCAACTGTTTTCGGTGTGGTGCCCCATCGAGCAGTGCGGTGCCTCCAAGGAGTTAAGGCCTGGCACGCCATGGCAACACTGGAGGAAAACTGGTCAACTGTTTCGGTGTGGTGCCCCATCGAGCAGTGCGGTGCCTCCTAAGGAGTTAAGGCCTTGGCACGCCACTGGCAACACTGGAGGAAAACTGGTCAACTGTTTTCGGTGTGGTGCCCACGAGCAGTGCGGTGCCTCCTAAGGAGTTAAGGCCTTGGCACGCCACTGGCAACACTGGAGGAAAACTGGTCAACTGTTTTCGGTGTGGTGCCCCATCGAGCAGTGCGGTGCCTCCTAAGGAGTAAGGCCTTGGCACGCCACTGGCAACACTGGAGGAAAACTGGTCAACTGTTTTCGGTGTGGTCCCCATCGAGCAGTGCGGTGCCTCCAAGAGTTAAGGCCTTGGCACGCCACTGCAACACGGAGGAAAACTGGTCAACTGTTTTCGGTGTGGTGCCCCATCGAGCAGTGCGGTGCCTCCTAAGGAGTTAAGGCCTTGGCACGCCACTGCAACACTGGAGGAAAACTGGTCAACTGTTTTCGGTGTGGTGCCCCATCGAGCAGTGCGGTGCCTCCTAAGGAGTTAAGGCCTTGGCACGCCACTGGCAACACTGGAGGAAAACTGTCAACTGTTTTCGGTGTGGTGCCCATCGAGCAGTGCGGTGCCTCTAAGGAGTTAAGGCCTTGGCACGCCACTGGCAACACTGGAGGAAAACTGGTCAACTGTTTTCGGTGTGTGCCCCATCGAGCAGTGCGGTGCCTCCTAAGGAGTTAAGGCCTTGGCACGCCACTGGCAACACTGGAGAAAACTGGTCAACTGTTTTCGGTGTGGTGCCCATCGAGCAGTGCGGTGCCTCCTAAGGAGTTAAGGCCTTGGCACGCCACTGCAACACTGGAGGAAAACTGTCAACTGTTTTCGTGTGGTGCCCCATCGAGCAGTGCGGTGCCTCCTAAGGAGTTAAGGCCTTGGCACGCCACTGCAACACTGGAGGAAAACTGTCAACTGTTTTCGGTGTGGTGCCCCATCGACAGTGCGGTGCCTCCTAAGGATTAAGGCCTTGGCACGCCACTGGCAACACTGGAGGAAAACTGGTCAACGTTTTCGTGTGGTGCCCCATCGACAGTGCGGTGCCTCCTAAGGAGTTAAGGCCTTGGCACGCCACTGGCAACACTGGAGGAAAACTGGTCAACTGTTTTCGGTGTGGTGCCCCATCGAGCATGCGGTGCCTCCTAAGGAGTTAAGCCTTGGCACGCCACTGGCAACACTGGAGGAAAACTGTCAACTGTTTTCGGGTGTGCCCCATCGAGCATGCGTGCCTCCTAAGGAGTTAAGGCTTCACCATGGCAACACTGGAGAAAACTGTAACGTTTTCTGTGGTCCCCTCGAGCAGTGCGGTCCTCCAAGATTAAGCCTTGGACCCATGAACACTAGGAAATCCTGTTTTGTTGTCCCCATCGACAGTCGTCTCTAAATAACCCCCATGCAAACTGAGGAAATGTCAATGTTTTGTGTTCCCCATAGCATGCGTCCCCTGATAAGGCCTTGGACCTCCACTGGTGTAACTTGTGTCACCATGTTTTAATGTAACTCGTGCATAGAACTGTCATTTCGTTTTCCCCATCGACATCGTGCCCCAAGTAAGGCTACCCATGCACAGTGGACCCTTGGTGTCCATCCAGTTGCCCATTAGCCTGTCAATAAAACTTAATTTGGATCCCATGACATGCCCCTATAATATTGTATACCATTAATACCGAGGACTTGAAACTGTCCATCTTTTTGAAAGGTTCCCTTTGGAAGACTCTTTTAGGACGAACTAGCAGCACATTGAGATACCAGGCATTGAGATCCGTCTTTTAGGAAGTGCGGTGCCTCCTAAGGAGTTAAGGGAGTATACTCTGTTTGTTTGCGATGTACCCCACTTGTCGGTGATATATCCCTTTCGTATGTGGTATACCTCGTTTGTATGTGATTTACTTCAATTGTATGTGATATATCTCCATTTGTAAAAGATATGCTTGATAAGTTTCCATTTATATGTGATATTATCCCATCTATATATGATATTCTATTCGTATGTGATATACCACCATTAAATTTTGTATGTGATGGATCCTATTTGTATGTGACATCTCCATTTATATGATGCATCCCCAACAGTTTGTGATATATCCCTATGTATGTGTGATATATCACATCTACAGTAATGCATCCCGTTGGAAAGTAATACAATCCATTTTATTTTCAAACATTCCATTTATATGTGATAGATTTTTAATTTTTTTGTGATCTATCCCGTTCATATGCATTATTTCACTTGAATTTAATATATCCCATTTGCGCGTTATATGAAACGCTGCAACTAACACACACATCACTGTCGTCAGTACCCACCATCATTACCAGCATCACCACAAAAAGCGGATGTTAATAGCTTAAAAAAAAATCATCTGTTCACGTGCAGCTGTTCGAGTGGAGCGAGGTCCTGAGGGCTTCTGGCGGCTGTGCTTTCTCCTCCAACATGGCCGCCCAATATGGCGGACACCGCGCCTTCCTGCAGGCCCTGCTCGCACATAACTTCTCTCACTACTACGCCCACTGGTGAGTGAGTTCCCTTGGTGGAAAGCGCCATTTTCCTATCTTAGGTTAGATGGCCCGTCTCAGTTGACTCTTACCGCTGTACACACTGAGAGTTCATTTGTGGGATTAACCGGTTATCTTCAGGTTTAATGTCGACATCGACCAGAGGCGAAACGGCAGACAGGAGTAACCAGCTCAGGAGGGTGTTGGAAGAAGGCCCATCGTATACCACAGTGTTCCACTGGAACACCATGGACAGTGAAAATGTCAGCTTTTTAGGAAGGGTGGCTGCGAGACTCGCGCCGGCAACATTTGCTGCTGACTCGGCGCTGTGGCCACCTCGGTCAACCATTTGTTGAGGAAGAAACATTGCTTTACACTTTTATAGTCTCTAGTCTATCTATTGTTCAGCATTTTATAGTCTCTGGTGAGATGACCAGTGTCCATCATTCCTGAGTATGTTCTCTCGTGCTGAGCTTACGTATTGGAGAATGGTGAGAGTAGCTCATTATTTTTTATGGCATGATGGACGTGATATTCCATGTTCCGTTAAAAAGACATATCGCATAAAATTAATTCCAACATATTCAATTGCATATATTTCATGTAGCCGTCGAGGAGGCGATACAGTTTAATCAAAAAAAGATTAAAAAAAAATCCAGCCGCAACAATAGCCGTTGCAAATTCTGAAAATTCGGGAACCAAAGTTTGTACGGTAGCTCAGGAGTGGGGTGTGAAGTTGTTCTTTGTGGAACTGTCGTGAAGTGTAATTTTTGTTCAGATCTCACGAGTTAAAAATGGTCATAGGTCATATTTTTTAATTAAGACTAAGCTTTATTAAACTCCTGCCAAAACTGCTAATCCCATTCAGTTAAGTGTGCAAAAGTAGCTGGAAAGCTTACGTATATCAGGTAATGGCATTACGCAACTGTAAAATGCTGTTATTTTGTACATGTTCAGAATTCAAATTTTCTTCTTGTTGTTTATTCCTTATTTGTGGTGATGGTAGTGGTGGCTGTGGTGAAAATGCGGTGGATGTGTATCTATTGATCGATCTATCTATCGATCGATCAGTCTATCTATCTGTCTGTCCATCTGTCTATCCGTCTATATCTTTCTATCTATCTATTTATCTATCTACCTACCTACCTACCTATCTATTTACCTCCCTACCTATCTATCTGTACGTTTATCAATCTGTTATATACCTGTGTGTGTGTGTGTGTGTGTGGTGTGTGTGTGTGTGTGTGTGTGAACTTACAAAAATGGTGGTAAGACTGTACAAACTGCCCACAGCAGACATTAACTGTCCATTTTGCGTCTTGTACTTGCCTTCGTGGTCTTTTTTTTTTGGGGGGGGGGGGGGGGGGGGGAATCTGTTTCTGTGGTACCGAGGAGGCTATTGCTTATATTGTGTGTGTGTTGTTTTTTTTTAAATCCGGGGTTTATTGTTATAGAATAATGCTTGGTACATTTTCCAGACTGGGGGTTGGAAGCAGATTAGCGATCGTGTTGTGAACTAAATGCACAGGATCAGTGAACAGCTGTCAAGTGTTCCGTTCTTCTGCAGAACAGGTCCTCTTTGTCCTGTGCAGTGATAGCCCTGAAAGGCCTCGTGTGTCGGCGGAGCAAGAGTGACAAAACTGATATGTAAAAGGAGACCCAAGGTCCACAAGATGTGATTTTTGATTTTGCCAAGAGAAACGGATTTTTTTAAAAAACGAAACTTGACGTGCACGTGAATCTTGCTAACATGTGTTTTAGTTTGGTCTGTCGGCGTCAGGAACTAACTTGCATTTAGATTATAGCGTTGGGTTCTGATCTGTGTTCAGGTGTGATTGTAACTCACACAGCCTCTGTGGTCGGCTTAGCTGTAAACAACCCCTTCTTGCCCCCCCCCCCCCCCCCCCCTCATGATTTGACAGTGTGTGTGTGTGTGTGTGTGTGTGTGTATACTACCCCTTCTCGCCCCCCCCTCTTATTTGACAGTGTGTGTGTGTGTGTGTGTGTGATCTCCCATCCATTCAACTCTTCGTTTTTCTGTAGGGAGAACTGCAAAGGGAGAGCAGGCAAGGTGTTACGCACGGTGTTCCGACGTCCTGACTTCCTCCCCCTGCTGTGCAGCTGGCGTCGTCTAGCTGGATTTTTCTTTCTAACGACTATTCCACCTCCATCTTTAAACAGGTAGTCCTTTTCTGTCTGTCTGTCTGTCTGTCTGCCTCTCTGATTTTCACACGAGGTCGCATTCTGGTGTTAAATAAGATATTTGGCTCGAATACTGTGTTAAAAAGAAGAGCGAAATAAAACAACTATTTTTGAAACCTGCACGCACTCAGGACAACCGCTAACTAAACATTAACAACAGCAACGTCATCATCATCATCAACGATGACACACACTCCAAACAAAACAATAATAACCGCAACAAAAATAACAGAGCAGCAGTGGCAGCAGCAGCAACAACAACAAACAACAACAACACACACACAGCCACCACCATCACACACACCACACACACACACACACACACACACACACACACACACACACACACACTCGTGCGCATGCACGGATTCCCATAACCTGCTGGCCCGACTCTCCAAATGTCGAAAGGGCCTAGTCTTTTTTCGACCTTAGGGCCTTGAATTTTTCGATAAGATTATTAGGTGGACTACATCTGAGATACAAAGCATCTTATTTTTTTTTTTTTTTTAATTCATGAAAGTGTTTTGGAAACGTTTGGGAAAGTCTTATCGGTATGTGGGAAAAGGTAGGGAAAAGGTATATATTGTTGGGAAATCTTTTCAGTACCTAACTTAGTGTAAAGTCTTAACACGTCACTATCGTAAAAGCCTTAAACGGTGAGACATTTAGTAACTGATTGCAGGTAAGAACTTGTAGCTGTTATCGAGAAAGGTTTATTGCCCGTTTTGGAAAAAAAAGTGAAATAAAAGGAGTTGATGATTGATTGTGTCAGTTGTTCTGTGGTCATCCATTTCATTCATGTTCTTCTGACGTCAGGTCGTGACGGACGCTCGGGGAGTCAGGAATATCCACAGCTGGCGTTGCAGGTAACAGGGTAGAGGCTCAAAACTAGTCCTCTTTCTTCTGCGATCGATTTTATTGGTTGCGTCAGGTCTTCGATTCTGTCACCACGATGAATCCCATTGACGGCTGCCCCAAAGCTGCATCTGCAACTCTGTACCCTCTGGCCAGGTTTGACGCCGTAGAACACCCTGGGCTGGACGGTGTTGGAGGATGTTCTGGGGTCCGAGATCTAGTGCAACACGGACATTCGTCCGTGTGGGCAATTTGATTTCGGCCAAGGTGGCTCAGCAGTTGGCAATGGCCAGTTCTTGGGCTGAAGAGGATTGTTTGCTGGTATCTCTGGAGCGGATAGATTGGATCAACACTACTGTCTGCACGAAGCCTTCTCTTTTACTGGTTTTGGTATTGGTTGTGGGTGACAGTTTTGGCCTCTGTGTAGGTCACTGGGTGGCTAAGCTCCACATTGCTGCCTGCCTTTGACAGAGCGTCAGCCTTCTCATTCCCAGTGATCCCACAGTGGGATGGAATCCACTGGAGTACAATGATGGATCGTTTGAGAGATCACGGAGGGCTTTTTGTGTTTTCAGCTGCTGTTCGCTTCTGTCGCTCTGAAGTCCCTGCGGCAGAGATCTGCAGTCAGTGAAGAAAGCAGTCTGTGAACTCTTGTGCAGCATGAAGCAGAACTGCTGACTCTGCTCTCTACTTGAAAGAAATGTTTCCAGCCGGAAAGGCTCTGAGGTTCAGTCTTCCAACAGGGTAAACAAATTTAAAATGCTAGTGATAATGCACCGCCAAAAAACGTAGACAAACGAATCACAAGACAAAACACAACGCGTTTCGACCTCTGGTCTTCTTCAGACAAGCTACAAAACAGGACAACGAAAATGAACGAGCATTCTCTTATCTTCATCCAGTTCGGCGCAAGGTAGATTATCATTAACACTTCAAATTTGTTTAGATTTCTGCCTGCAGTCGCCTCACTTTACAACTAGATCTTCCATCAGTGTGTTTGATGAAGATGCCTGCTCCCCCGTTCTTCACTGCGCCCTTTGAAGATCCATCCATGAACACGTGCTTCCAGTCACTGAGGTTGCACTGGTCATCAGTCATCCCCAGCGCCAGAGCTCTCAGCAGGTGAGGGGTTTAACAATCTTTACTGTCTACGCAGGAACGTCTATGATCACTGAGACTTCTTCCAGGAGGTCGTCTTGCTCCTCAATGTCGGAAAGCATTTCCATTTTGGTTGAGGACGTAGGCAGCAGGTGTTCGTTTCGCCTTTTGGAGAGGTGGTCGAAACTTTTTCGCTTTAGCCTGTTCTTGGTGGGATTCTTTAGTTTGGGATATATTGGGTGGGAGGGCATGCGAAGGAGCTCCTCTCTATGGACCTAGACTTTCTCCTCACGTCTGACTTCAAGGGGGAGGAGACTTGTGTATTTTTCCATTTCCTGAACGAGCGTTGTTTTCATCCCGCCAGTGATCAATCATAGTTCTGTATTTTGCACTCTGCTCAAGCGACATGTGTTGGTTATTGATGCTTTCGCCCAAGCAGGACGTTGCTGTTAGCTCCCTAGGAGGTTCCGGTCAGCTTCTTCATGATGGCGAGCCTTCTGCTTGGTTTCTTTTCAGTGTCCTTGAGATGGGGATTTCAAGTAAAACCAGTCCAATTCGTCATAATCATCCACGACGTGTGCGGTCCGCCCCTGGGACATCAATCTTCTACCGTTCCCTGTCGGCAGTCTTGGATCTGGAGTCGTGGCGACACAGACGTTAACATTAGGCAAGCTTACAACGTGTGATGACTCCGAAGAAAACTTGTTATCTGGCATCATGAATGTTGACTTGCTGTCTTATCTGCCCACGTATAGTAACGAGAAGTTTTCTCAAGAGTTTACAAACGTCTGGGAGATTTGTTTTTAATTCCAGGTCTGCCGTTAGTGTCCACTTCAGGGATCAATGACAATGATGGAAGCCCTCAGCCAGTGACCTGTGTGTTTCGTCTTCATTGGGAAGCTGATACGTTTTTTTCCCTCCTGAGCACGTTGAAGATTGTCGTGACAGACATGGCCAGATGGAGCCTCATTTTGACCCTCTGAGGGGGCAGTGAAGACACTAGTTGCAGCTGTGAGGTGTGTGAGTGTATAATTGATACAGGTAGAGGTCAGACAGCCCCAGCTGTGAGGTGTGTGAGTGTATAATTGATACAGGTAGAGGTCAGACAGCCCCAGCTGTGAGGTGTGTGAGTGTGTAATTGATACATGTAGAGGTCAGACAGCCCCAGCTGTGAGGTGTGTGTGATTGATACAGGTAGATGTCAGACAGCCCAGCTGTGAGGTGTGTGTGTATAATTGATACAGGTAGAGGTCAGACAGCCCCAGCTGTGAGGTGTGTGTATGTGTGATTGATACAGGTAGAGGTCAGACAGCCCCAGCTGTGAGGTGTGTATAATTGATACAGGTAGAGGTCAGACAGCCCCAGCTGTGAGGCGTGTGTGTATAATTGATACAGGTAGAGGTCAGACAGCCCCAACTGTGAGGTGTGCATGTGTAATTGGTACTGGTAGAGGTCAGACAGCCCCAGCTGTGAGGTTTGTGTATGACTGATATAGGTTGACAGCCCCAGTTGTGAGGTGTGTGTGTGCGATTGATACAGGTAGAGGTCAGACAGCCCCAGCTGAGGTGTGTGTGTGTGTGTGTGTGTGTGTGTGTGTGTGTGTGTGTGTGTGTGTGATTGATACAGGTTGAGGTCAAACAGCCCCAGCTGTGAGGTGTGTGTGATTGATACAGGTTGAGGTCAAACAGCCCCAGCTGTGAGGCGTGTGTGATTGATACAGGTTGAGGTCAAACAGCCCCAGCTGTGAGGTGTGTTTGATTGATACAGGTTGAGGTCAAACAGCCCCAGCTGTGAGGTGTGTGTGATTGATACAGGCTGAGGTCAAACAGCCCCAGCTGTGAGGTGTGTGTGATTGATACAGGTTGAGGTCAAACAGCCCCAGCTGTGAGGTGTGTGTGATTGATACAGGTTGAGGTTAGACAGCCCCAGCTGTGAGGTGTGTGTGGTTGATACAGGTTGAGGTTAGACAGCCCAGGTGTGTGTGATTGATACAGGTTGAGGTCAAACAGCCCCAGTTGTGAGGTGTGTGCGTGCGTGCGCGTGTGTGTGTATGTGTGTGTGTGTGTGTGTGTGTGTGTGTGTGTGTGTGTGTGTGATATAGGTAGAGATCAGACAGCCCCAGCTGATAGGTGTGTGTGTGTGTGTGTGTGTGTGTGTGTGTGTGTGTGTGTGTGTGTGTGTGTAAGATAAGATATGTTGCTTATAGCCCAGCCGACCGCAAAGGGCCACATCAGGGCTGGTGTGTGTGTGTGTGTGTGTGTGTGTGTGTGGTGTGTGTGTGATTGAGCGGGTAGGTGTGTGTGTGTGTGTGTGTGTGTGTGTGTGTGTGTGTGTGTGTGTGTGATTGATATAGGTAGGGGTCAGACAGCTGATGTGTGTGTGTGTGTGTGTGTGTGTGTGTGTGTGTGTGTGATTGATACAGGTAGAGGTCAGACAGCCTCTGGTGATCCTCCTACAGGTCAGCGGACAGGTGGAGGTGAAGTTGGAGGCATGGAGGCCATGCCGCGATCACTGTCCGACCCTCTACCTCTCCCTCAGGCCTGGACATAGCCGTGAGTTTTGACCCACGCAGTCATCATCATCAACACAGACACACACACTTCCACACACACACACACTCACACCACTCACACTTATGAGCGCAGGCATGCAGAGTCTTATAAAAACACACACACACCTTTCCACACAAATATATGCAAGCACAAATATGCAGTAGGTGAACACACACACACACACACACACACACACACACACACCATCACACGCACACGCACATCTATACACACATAACGCATACAAGTACGTTTGTATTCACGCTCCACGACATGGCAAGTTCGCATTCCATATACCTTAATTCTGTGCGTGTATTAATCAGTGACCCATTTGAAGAGTCTCCCATCATACAGAGTAATCTGGCGTGTGTACAACTTTGTCATACATTAGCCACGTAGAGGACATTCAGTATATCTTCCATTCAAAAGTTGAATATTTTCTGTATCCCATTGTCTTACACAGTACGGAATGACAATGCATGAGTACTCGCAGCCCTTCCCGCCTACCACACACACTCTCTCTCTTCCTCTCTCTTCCTCTCTCGTTCTCTCTCTCCTGTCAAAAATGAGTCCTGTTCCAGTGATAATAACGGACTTCCTGTGGAGACTGAGTTACCTGCCTTCGTCGGATGGAGAGAGCCTGACCGTTGGCCTGGGCGGCAGTTTCTAGCACCGTGATGTCACTGAACCCTGCCATGACGCAAGTCGGACACTATGACATCAGGGCGGGAGTGCCATTCCGACTTGTATCTGGTCTCTTTGGAACGGTCAGATGGTAGTGACATTAGCTTTAGAGGATTTTCTTAGTTACAAAATGATAAACTGGAGATCTTCTTAAAATACATCAGATTCTTTCTTTTTCCTCTTCGTTTCAGTCCATCTGAAAATGTGTGCGTGCGCGCGTGTGTTTGTGTGTGTGCGTGTGCGTGCGCGCGCGCGCGCGTGTGTGTGTGTGTGTATGTGTGTGTGTGTGATGCGCGCGTAGTTTTGTGTTTTCATATTTGGAGTGTGTAAAAGAGCCTAAGACACATCTTAGCAGGACAGAGGGTGGATGAGTGTGAGAGAGATTTATGCAACACGTGCAATCTCATATGTTCATGAGATCTTTGTGGACAAATAGCGGTCATATCAGGCTATGGTGGTTATAGTCGAGCCTACCACCGAGGCTACGCAAAGAGTGAACACAAGTTAAAAAGGTGAAAAGGCAAATCTCTGGTCTCGGTAATCTGGAAACCATTGGAACAACAACAAAGAACAATAGAAAGAAAGGCAACTCCGACTTTTGGCAGCATCATCTGTTTATTGTATGCAAACGCCTCTACATTCGAAAAGAGAAAAAAAAATCGATGACTGCTTACTTTCAGGCAAAGAAAAATAAGAAAAACGGTAGAGTGTGATAACTGAAGCAAAATGGATAGATAAGCATTACAGTTAGGAAATCCTGTTCTGATCTGATGTGAAGTTAACAGTGACAACAACGCCACCAAGAACAACATAGCAGAAATCCTGATCGAAACAGTCGAATAGAAAGACCATCCGCATATTTGGAGGGAAAGAAAAACACAAAACAAAACCGGCGATAACGACAAACCTCCTAGATTCGGAAGTTGAGTGTTGGTGGCACCTCAAATGGATAGAACTATACAGTTTTAGTATATTCCAGAATTTATACTGGCAAACTCATTGTTACACGCACAAACACGCGCGCGCGCGCACACACGCAATCGCGCACTCTCACACATACGCACGTTCCCGTATGCACAATCACGATGGCACTCAAGATTTACATACAGAACAAAACGACCTGTTCATAGCCCAGAACGTGCTTTATGTATCACTTCATTTTTCCGCCAGTGTCATGTTTTCTTACTGATTCATTTATTTATTCATTATTAGTTCGTTTTTACTGAAAGTGGATTTTCCACAGAATTTACCCAGGGACTTACTTCTAAGTCGCCGTGGGTTTGTTAACGTGCATACAGTGCCTGCTGCAAACGAGACTTCAATTCATCGTCTTCTCTTAAAAAAAGAAAAAAGACTGGCATTCCAGACCACTGGTTAAGATTTAGTGGAGAGGGTGAGGGTTAAAGCGGGAACTCTTGCCGTGGAAGACTTGAATCACGAACCTGGAATTGTCTTGGTTCCTTTTAAAGCGACTTAATCCGAGAGTCCGCCTTCTTCTTTCTAAGACATTATTCCACGAGTGAAAAAATGACTAGTTTTGTTGCAAGGCAGAATGAGTAATCATCATCTTAATAACACACTATGCATGAACACATACATGCAAAAAAAAACAAACAAACATGCTTAATATACAGATGTGTATATACACGCACGCGCGCGCACGTACGCGCACGCACACACACACACACACACACACACACACACAACACACACGGGCCACTGATGGCGATGTAGGCCAAAACAATCTCGTCTCTGCCAGTGGTTTGTTAGTCAGTGTAAACCAAACGCCCCGTGTCATTACAGTCTTGCGGATGGCAACGAGGCAACACACCATATCTGGAATCAGAACTGTGAAGATCTGTTGTGGTCATTTTCTGCCGGATTTCCGTGATGGCACAGGTATGGACAATGTGAACAGTCAGTAGGACAACGGACTCAGGACACCACGACCGCACACGGACAAACCGAGCCGTTTCCAATTCCCTTGACCATTCCAACCAGAGGAAGAAAACGTTTTGTGTCACTAGGTATAAACTCCACCGCGGAGGTCTTTGAGGAGTTCACACAAACTGGAAATTGTCTGAAAGATGAGCTGCTGCTGCAGCGAGTTCAACCAGGAGAATTAGATTTTTGACAATTACTGTTTTCTTCGTATAGCTTGCTGCCTAATCAACGTTTGTCATCTGATATGAAAATAAATTGTTCGCATGTGAAATTCCTTTACATGAAGGTCAAACGAATGTTGAATAACTCAAAACGCACCCAGCATCGCCATGGTGTATTATTCTGATCTATAGCAAACGATGACCATGCATGTCGTCTTGGGGAAGATGGGTGGAGGGGAGAGAAATGAGGTTGGGTGGAGGTGGCATGGACTTGCCGAACACTGCAGACTGAAACAACCGAAGGGTGGCCAGAGGATAGGGGTGGGGTGGGATACGGGGCCTTTCTATTTTAATCAAATTCCCGTGTTCTGGAAATTCAGTGCCAGTAATTTCCACTTCGCTTTCACTCTCTTTGAATCAGCCTTTTTGAATTTTATTATATTGTCCGTTTTTTTTTTCCTCGCTGCCAACTGTTTCTCTGCGTTTGTGTCCCAGCCAGCTATGTTCTTGCCAGTCTTTACATGTATTAATCTCCTCACAATTTACAATATGCTAGAAAAGTTTCTTGGTGTGATGTGGCGACCTGGTTGTAACCGTTTAGCTACTGGAATGTGCGCTACGCTAACTGGCCATTCTACGATGTAGTTTGCTGATATGGCACTTTTCATGCATATTTGCAGCATTGAAATATGTTAATTCTAGAAATAATGAATGTTAATGGTAAACTACGGGTGGTAGATTTAGCCATGTGAGAGGAGTCTGGGAAACAAGCGTGCTAAGGCCATTGTACAGAGGCCACGACTGTTTACTACCCCCACTGACGAAGTAGTCTTGACCGACTGGTCAAAGCAACTATCATGAAACTGACAAAAACCAGCAAAGGGAAAGCACTGGTGTTAGAGTACTCTCCCTTCACAATCTTGCGTGGTTACTGTCGCCGTCAATGCAGAAAAAATCCGTTTTCATTTTTACCCGTTTTCTTTTTTAAGTGAAAAATATAATGAAACGTGTATTAATATCTTTATGCGTAGTTTTCACTTCCCTGTAATATCGCGCAGAATAGCTGGCGATTACAACACGGCCTGAATTCTGTCCCCGCCTTCACGTTGTCAGTAGTTTAGCCACAAGAACTGATTTCAACATAACCCATTGATATCCGAGAGTTTTTGGGCATGGTATGGTTAATCCATGATACATCACGTGAGTATCTTGAAGGAATGGCGTTGTTAGATATCAACGACATCCAAGAGCCTGAAGAAATGGTTTGGTCTTATCATTTAAAATACAGTTTGAGACGGCCACAAGAGCGGACCTAATGATATACCATTGACATAAGGTGTCTAAGGACATACTATGGTCTCATCTTTTGTAATATGTACAGTGTGAGAGCCTATAACGGCAGACTTCATGATATACCCTTGACGTTAAGAAATCCGAGGGCATGCTATGGTCTAATCTTTTGTAATATATGCAGCGTGTGGAGGGGCAAAGAATTGCAGATGTCGTGAAATACCCTTGACATACATGAGTTCAGGGTACGGTATGGTCTAATTCTTTGCAGTATATTCAGTTTGAGGTCCTAAAAGAGCAAATATCATGGTACACTACTGGCGTTGAACAGTTTCAGAATCTGGACGTAGACGAGGAAGGTGACGGCAGCAGAGGGGAATCCTCGGAGGGAACACACCAGCAGTCCTCTTGAGAACACTCGCCAACCCTCCTCACGCCAACTTCTCAAAGTGCAGTCCCAGAATCCTCTGTACTTCCCCTCCTCGTCGGCTTGAAGGCGACTTTTGATAACGTCAAAGGGAAAGGTGGACGCCCAAGAAGCGCTCCCAGCAAGTCCTCCTGCCACGACGTTCGAAAAGATTCCCTGAGAGACAGACAGACAGCTCTCTGTTGTTGCCCAGTCTTTGACCAACAAAGAAACTATCAATCAAATATGATGAAGAATCTTAACTAAAATTGGTATTTCTTACTTTTCCCGTCGCTAATGAAACACGGGCATGTCAACTCTGTCTCTAGTTAAAGAGTAATTAGTTAAAGAGTTTTCATCGATGTACATATTTTGGGTGTGTAGTCATCAAAATGGATCTGTGGTGAATAGGGTGTGTTAGGTGGCAACGGTCAAACATTGGTGTTTAGGCACTTACCATGGGAATCAGACAGATTGGTCAGACTTAAAGAAGTGTTATGAATTTCTCTTAAACCACAGTTCAGGCAATTCAGTGTCATCTCCCCTAAACTGTAAACACTAGAAGGAACTCGGGAGATGACTGACCTTCGCCAAGGTCAAAGGGACTCTGGACCTGCCCCTTGGTCCGGATCCGCTCCATCATGGGTTCTGCTTTGGCTAATGTTCCATTTATCAGTAAGTTTAGTCAGATTTGGTTTGGTAGTTACTACATCTCTCAACCAGCAGACCGGCAAAAAACATAACCTACTTTAGTGGAAACAAAAACAGGTATGGAAAACTCTTAAAAAGCGGATGTTGGGTCCAGCAGGTATAATATGACAGATGTTGTAAAGTAAAGAATTCATGCGTGTGGAAGAAACCTTGACAAAGAACTTACTGAAATGAAACGTCGACCAGAGTGTTGATCTTTCGGACAAGACAAAAACACAACAACAACAACAACAGCAACAACAACGACAACAACAGAGGTCTCGTATGTGGCTTGCAGTTAGAGCACATATAAGAATTTATTTCCCAAACAAAAGTCTACAGAAAAGATCCATCGTAGTTGAAACCCCTCACCTAAGAGTCGGTGTAACTATGGCGATGCATAAGATGGTTGCGGTACTTATAGAGGACCAGGTACTGGCCGTATCCTGATTCTACACCACAGCCTATCACACCAGCCCTCATCACGTCATACCACATCACAGTGAACCACATCATACCACACCAAAGCCATCCCTCACATGAGAGTCGGTGTAACCATGGCGGTGCATGACGTGGTCGAGGTACTCAAACACGACCAGGTACACGCCGTAGCCGGGCACATCCCGGGCCGCCATGGCTCCCATGCCTCGGAACAGCCTCGACACCCCGCCCTGCTTCAGCAGCTGTGGGATGCACTGCCGAGGTCCGCTGTAGTAGTGGGCTGCTGCTGGTGCCATCCCTCCAGAGCTGGGGGCCGCCAAGGGCACTCCTGACAACACAGGACAAATGCTCACGTGCACAGGACAGACGTTCAAGAGAAAATTCCAAGTAGTCATGTCGAGTAAGTTTACACAGTCGTACTCATCATGGCGATGATGTTCATAGAAATTCGAATCATCGTCACCATGATGACAGTCATAATCATCATTGTAATCGCAATTGTCATCACTATCCATGTAATCCTACAGCCAATGGACTCTCTGCTGTAGCTGCTGACATTCTGGAATGTTCAGTGGGTACATGCGCAGATGGAAGATGACTACATGTAGTTCATTTGGATACAAACAGTGAGGTTCGTATTCTGCTCAAGTACAACGGTATCATTACATAGCACAAACGTTGTGTATGTAAAATGAGATATTCTATCAGTATCATACATAATCTAGCGCATTCAAATTTTAAGCATAGTTTTTATATCAGTTGTAGCTATCTTTATAGTATGACAGAAAGGGAAACAAAATTGAGTGTTTTCAGAATAGGAATAGAGGTATTTTTACAGGGTGTACAGCATAGTAATTTCTCCCAAAGAAAACGTACGATACAGAGCCGACATCTACAAATCGAGCAGCTTAGGCATTGCAATATGGACATCCTGTGATACATTACCAGTTTCTAAAACACCGGGTCCAGTGAGCTGATAAAAGACAATTTCCTCATACTGAACAGGTTAGTTACATTCAGGTGGAGTGTCCACACGCACCTCCTGTGGCAGCATTGAGAAGCGTAGCCCTCCTTGGACAGGGGATCAGGGGACCAATGCATTACCAGCTGGAATCGAACTCCTAGCTTCTGCTGCCGACTCTGTGTTCTGCCATCGAGCCAATCAGGCATGTTAAAGCCATACGGAGCTGCATTGAGGTGCAAAGTCCACAGCCACCACAAATAATGTGGCGGACGGGTAACCGTTTCAAGCGGTTGGGGAGGGAAGGAGTTAAAGGAGCGACAATATACCAATCTTGGGCACTTGCGGGGTTCAAAGTCCCACGGCTGGACTGCTCGCTCAGCCGACGGGGCCCCACACTATATAGCTTGCATTTATCCGACTACATGCCGACAGCAAGATGACACTTAAACCTCAGTTGTTGTTGTTTTTTCAAGTCATACGATCTCAAAACGAGAATTGGATCAAGTCACGTGGTACTGACGTTTTTCCGGTATCTGGGACTGCAGCACCACTTTGACCACGTCGCTGGGACAGGCCACCACCAGCTGGGCGGCGCCTCCAAGACATCCGGCGGCGAAGACGGTCCAGTAGGAAGGCGTGATGGAGAAGGGGTCAGTGTGCAGAACTTGCAGACAGTGGTTGTAGACCCCGAAGAACACCGAGTTGATGGCGGCGTAGGACGCAAGGGGAAAGGACATGCCCCGGAAGAAACCCCGCACCTGCCAGTCGTTCAAAGTTGGATAATGGTTATACACCGTCCGACCTTAAAGGCTGTCACAAAGGACGGAAGGACCAGATAAGTACAGTCTACTGATTGACTGAAAATACGAAATCAGACGATGCTTTCTGTAATTCAATGTAAATGATAAGATAGAATAATTAAGTCGAATACCAATCACAAAAACAAAAACAAAAAAACCCCTGAAAAATTCGAAGCAGAGCAATAAAGACCTCAGATGCTTTTACGCATTCACAAATAACGAAAACTATATACTGGGAGAAGAAACAATTGCAGGCGGACGAAAACCCTCGTTGAAATATTGAAAACATTCAAAGGATTTCACTCATTCATTTGACACATGACTGATAAACCTTCGTTTTTAAAATATTCTGGAACACAATTTCATGGAAAAGAGAAAAAAAAAGTTGACTAAAATAGGAGGAAGGGAAGGGGATGGAGTCACCACTTCGAAACTGAGGGGGAAGATTTGTTGAAAGACACATGCACACACATACTTGCACATATACAAATCACACAGACGCACACAAACACAGCCTCGCGCCAACGCACAAAAACAAATGCCGAAGTTAGTCACTGCGGCGGGACAGACCCATAATATTGTGCCAACACCCGAGTTGCATCCGCTAATCCTAACCGAGATTTAGCAGAAAATGACAGTCCTAATAATGATATTTACATGTCTGTATTAACTGTTGATGAGGTCGACGATGAGTATGAAGACGGCGGACAAAAATAACGGCGATATGTCTGGTTTTACAAGGATGATAACGATGAGGATGATAACAGGCCAAATGATAGCAATGCTAGCAAGTGATGATGATGGCTAGTAACTGATTTCGTATCTGTCTGCCATGTACTGAGGTCGGAAGACATAGGACTACTGACGTTTAGGAAGACTGATAGATGGAAACAGTATGTCGGGAGCACTGCAGCACCACTTTGACCATCACCTTCATTTCCTTCGTTTCCTTTACCTTTTCTTTTCTTTTTTCCTCCTTGTCTTTTTTTCTTTCTCCCCCCTCCCCCCTTCCGGGGCCTTCATCATTTCCGGGCCCGTGTCTTCTTCCTTTTTTTACCACTATTCTCTCTCTCTCTCTCTCTCTCTCTCTCTCTCTCTCCTCTCCCAAGATATTTAAAGTATCTGTACCATATATTGTAGATTCTCTTACATACCTCTTTAATCTATGTTTATCTAAACATTACTTTCCAGAAGCATTTAAACATGCAAAAATTATCCCTCTGCACAAAAAAGGGAATTTAGATGATCCATATAACTACAGACCAATTTCGCTGCTATCGTCCATCTCAAAGCCATTAGAACGTCATATCCATCACCATCTATCATCTTTTATTGAGAAACATAAACTGTTGTACATCAATCAGTCAGGATTTAGGAAACTACATTCATGTGACACGGCTTTGTGTCGGATCACAAATTTGTGGCTAAAGATATGAACAACAGGAAAGCAGTTGGTGTAGTGTTTATTGATTTAACAAAGGCTTTTGATTTAATTAATCACAATATATTGCTAAAAAAAAGCTTAATGTTTACAGCGTCGACAACAATACGGAATCATTTTTAAGATCTTATTTGTCAAACCGTACGCAATCTGTTTTTTCACGAGGTGTTATTTCTTCTAAAAGACAGTTGCCAAGAGGCGTGCCACAGGGATCAATCTTAGGTCCTCTGTTGTTCTCCCTATACATAAATGATCTCCCTTTATCAATTCAAAATGCAGTGTGTGATTTGTTCGCTGACGATACATCTTTACAATACTGTAGTCATAGCATCGATGAAATTAATTATCATTTAAATGCAAGCATGAAATCAGTGGAAGACTGGTGTGATTCAAATGACATGCTTGTTCATCCTCATAAGACCGAGTCTATGTTAATATGTGCACGTCAAAAAAGACAAGTCATAAAAAAAGCAAAATTAAAAATAATGTACAAAGATAAAACAATAAAACAAGTTACAAAGCACAAATTATTAGGCATCGTCATCGATGAAAATCTTTCATGGCACGATCAGATCCACAACTTAATCAAACAAGTCTCGTGTTGTGTGTTTTAGTTGTCACAGATAAAACACTTTCTCAACGAACATTCACGAAAAGTGTATATTTTGCTTTTGTTCAGGCTCGATTAGACTACTGCTCTGTTATCTGGGTAAATGTGCGCCATCTACCTTAAAACCACTTTGTTCATTGCAAAAGCGAGTCATTAAGATGATCAGCTGTCAGAAACAATCCGATCCTTCTATGCGTGGTGTATTTAGGTACAATACAGAATACTGCCTCTTCACTCATGTATAACATTCAACACTCTGATCCTTATGCACAAAATTGTTCATGACGCATGCCCAGATTATTTAAAATCTATAGTACATTTACATCACCATCATGATTCGCTCAGATTCATTATTCCTAAAGCTAATTTAGATTTATTCAAAACAAGTTTCTCCTTCTGTGGCTGCAAAGAATGGAACGCACTTCCAGTAAAATACAGAAATATTTCCCAATTATCAGCTTTCAAAACTGAAGTAAAGTTACTTCTTTTTGATACTCAGTACTGACATATGTGCAAACATTAGCCTGACAATACATACTTACCGGGAAAAAAAAGTGTACTGCTGATAAACGATGCAGTTGATTAAGGTGTGTGTGTGTGTGTGTGTGTGTGTGAGAGAGAGAGAGAGAGAGAGAGAGAGAGAGAGAGAGAGGTGAAGAGAGGGAAGAGAGAGAGAGAGAGAGAGAGAGAGAGAGAGAGAGAGAGAGAGAGAGAGATTTTAAGTATGAAATCGTTATATTGATGTTATTTTGTAATTCGATGTTACGTTGTTGGGCAGAATTGTAAAAAGGCCTTCAATGAGCCTAATTCTCAACCCATCAAAGATTCATTCATTAATAAATTCTCTCTCTCTCTCTCTTCCTCTCTCTCTCTCTCTCTCTCTCTCTCTGTGTCTCTCTCTCTCCCTCACGCCTCCCCTATGTCTCTTTCTCTCTCCCTCTTCCCCTCCATTCCCTTCATTATCTCCTCCCCTCCGTCTTTTTTCTCCTCCCCTTCCAATCCCTCTCTCGGAACAGTCCAATGCAGTGTGTCGTGCGTCATTTTTTTACCCAACCCTGCTGCCGGATATAGGCGATGGTTCCTTGTGTGTTCGTCTCTCCTTTGTGAATCTGCATCTGCACCTGTGTGTCACACACCACACACACACACATGCACGCACGCACGCGCGCGCCACAATTGAAAGAAATTATAAATAAAAACAAGCGTAAAGAGAAAGCATGTGCGAATAAGAGACGAAGAAGAGTAAAGAAATTAACAAACGAACGAAAACGGATGATGGACATACCAGGCTCCATGTCGTTAATAGTCTGCACACCACTAACAGCACTTTGGTTTCATTTTCTTATCCACAGTGGTAAAGTTTGTGAAAAAAAAGTCTGTGAATTCTGGATAATTGGAAAAGACCGTCATAGACCGTCGTTTCGTAAGTCAATATGGTTACAATGCGCTTGTTATGACAAAAGTGAAAATGTGATTCATTTGTAGATCAGTTCAGCACTCATAGCTGAAAGAAATCCGAGATCTAAACGCACTTACATGCACTTATTTTTTAACGCATCATAACAAAATTTTCCTGTTAAAATTACTGAATAACAAACAAGCTTACCTTTGTATTACAACAACAAAAAACCAATCAGATTGGTCACCAGCAAAAACTGTTTATCTAAACAAGTAGTCTTAACAATGTAGACGGCTACCTAAGATCTACGCCTAACGCAGTGAAACGAGTTTTCAGTTTGCAAGTCATTTTCTACGCCGTGCCACAAGTACATTGTTAAGCTTGCAATTTTCCAAATCAAGACGGCTCACAAGCCAGCCTGAGGCTGACGCATTCTAAATTAGAGCACAATTCCAAAAAGACATTTACTGAATCGAATTTAACAACATTAAATCCAGACTGACGCAACGAAGCGTAAAATTCTCACAGGCGCTGTTGCAAACTGTTAAAATATGAAAAGAAATAAGAGCACACACATAACTATTTCGACTTTTGATGACTCGCGCGCGCGTATGTGTGTGTGTGTGTGTGTGTGTGTGTTAAAAGTAGAGCGGTAGGGATACAAATCACCACACTTAATCTTTTCAAAAAGCCACCCTTATTACAGAATACGTTTTTTCTTTCTTTTTCTTTTAATATCAAAGTCGTGTGACAAACCGAACAAAAATTTTGTTTTGAAAGAATGAAAATGCAAAATCTGTGTGTGACAAACCGATTTTCCCTAAACTATCAACATTCTTTAGAAGAAAAAAAAAAAGGGGGGGGGAGGGGGGGGAGAAAAAAGGAAGTAACAAAGAAATGAAAAGGAAGAAAACGATCACAGCAAAAGAGTTAGAGGGTCTCCCGCGAAATCTTAAAATATGAGAAAATATCGTTTTGCGAAGCTGTGTTATAAATGCTAGGAAACAAAACACACACACACACACACAAAAACAACAACAGCAAACCAACCAACCCTGAGTCAGTGCATGTATGGACTGAGAACGTTGCAATGTTGGCAATCACAAAAACTCCCCCAGACGGGCCAACGGCCATTACGAGCATGTTGATGGATGTTTTCAGTTACTTGAATTTGTGTGTTTTCGGCAAACGTTACGAACTTCATTGCCAACTTGAGTGTGACCCTAGGCCCATCCCATGATTGTCGTTTCCATAGAAACAACACGAAAGACATGGTTGAATGCGATAAACAGTCAATACTGAGTGTTCACTGATAGCAATACCGATATGTTTTACGTATGCGAGTGAGAATTTCATGTCAAAAGTCCGAAGCAATTGTTCATCTGATTGGAACAAAAAAAGCCGAACATAGTCACGGATTTGATGCAAAAGATCAAGATCAAATGTAGCAGTTAATGTAGTGTCAGAAGTTTTGATACAGCTTTGCACTGATGTAGTAAGATCAGACATGGTTGCTTACTTGATGTCAACAGGCAGAAAACAGCTGTTTATCCGTTTGATGTCAAAAGATAAAACGTCGCTGTTTACCTCATGAAAAGAAGAAGAAAAAGGAACATGACTGTTAATCTGATGTCAAAAGACGGTTCCGCTACTGAGTGAACGCAGGATGTTGCGAATCAAAGGGCTCAATGCTAGGTCGTTTTGTTTGTTTAAATAATTCTACATTCAGTTTAACGATCCAAATAATTGTTTAGTAAATTTGGTTTAAAGTACTTTTTAAGGGGCAGCTCAAACAGATGTTTATCAGGAAAATGTAAGTTACACAACGCTGAACAAGCCCGATTAAACTGTAAGAGGCCTGCTAACGTTTAATAGCTGGATTCGGGCAAATCTATCGTTAGGCAGCAGGCATAGGCTAGTTCCCTGACCTAGGCATGCAAATAATTAACCCTATAGAAGGGCAAATAGAAGCGTTAGAAAACACTTTGGCTGATGAGGCGAGCCGGTCAAATAGGCCGCGCAAAACGTGTGTGCATATTCCATTTGTTTGTCGGAGCCTAGAAATAAACGTTTTGCTGGTTGACTGTATACGGCAGCTTAAACAAATTTCACATGAGCGAAAAAAAAAGTAGAATGATGCAATCGTAAAAACTAAATTATGACGGCGTTTACATCAAACTGGGGGCTCCGGTACAGGAAGTTAAGCATTTCATCAAATTTGTTTACATGACTAACACACACAGGGGCATGAACTCAGCTGTCAACAGATAAAGGCCTTTTCTTTATTGCAGCGGCGATTCAAATGTGAATAGCCTAGTCGTGATGAAGCAGAAAAGGCACCTGCTGTGAAAGACTTCTTTCCAGCGGAACGCGCTTCGTTACAGTTTGATGTAAAAAAAAAAAATACGAGCACGTATTCATCTGATGTCAAAAGATGGAACAGAACGGTTCACCTGATGTCAACGTGTTCACCTGATGTCAAAAGATGGAACAAACGTGTTCACCTGATGTCAAAAGATGGAACACACGTGTTCATCTGATGTCGAAAGATGGAATACATGTGTTCACCTGATGTCAAAAGATGGAACACACATGTTCACCTGATGTCAAAAGATGGAACACACGTGTTCACCTGATGTCAAAAGATGGAACACACGTGTTCATCTGATGTCAAAAGATGGAATACATGTGTTCACCTGATGTCAAAAGATGGAACACACGTTCACCTGATGTCAAAAGATGGTACACACGTGTTCACCTGATGTCAAAAGATGGAATACATGTGTTCACCTGATGTCAAAAGATGGAACACACGTGTTCACCTGATGTCAAAAGATGGAACACACGTTCACCTGATGTCATAAGATGGAACACACGTGTTCACCTGATGTCAAAAGATGGAACACACGTGTTCACCTGATGTCAAAAGATGGAACACACGTGTTCACCTCATGTCAAAAGATCGAACACACGTGTTCACCTGATGTCAAAAGATGGAACACACGTGTTTACCTTATGTCAAAAGATGGAATACATGTGTTCACCTGATGTCAAAAGATGGAACAGAACGGTTCACCTGATGTCAAAAGATGGAACACACGTGTTCACCTGATGTCAAAAGATGGAACACACGTGTTCACCTGATGTCAAAAGATGGAACACACGTGTTCATCTGAGGTCAAAAGATGGAACACACGTGTTCATCTGAGGTCAAAAGATGGAATACGTGTTCACCTGATGTCAAAAGATGAAACTGAACGGTACACATGATGTCAAAAGATGGAATACATATGTTCATCTGATGTCAAAAGATCGAGCACACGTGTTCATCTGATGTCAAAAGATGGAACAGAACGGTTCACATGATGTCAAAAATGGAACACACGTGTTCACCTGATGTCAAAAGATGGAATACATGTGTGTTCATCTGATGTCAAAAGATGGAACACACGTGTTCATCTGATGTCAAAAGATGGAGCAGAACTTTTCACCTAATTGCAAAGCCAGACGACTGCAGGCGGAAATCTAAACAAATCTTAAATAAATGTTAGCGAACCGCCCAGAGAACGTGGACAAACGAGTCACAAGACAAAACACAACGCGTTTCGACCTCTTAGGTCTTCGTCAGGTGATGTATAAACGAATAAAACAACGAGAATTCACTTAGCTTTGATCGCATCAGATCGCTCAGGGTTCAGCGCAAGGAAGAAGGCGTTGAATCACTTTGACATTCAACGCCTTCTTCCTTGCGCTGAACCCTGAGCGATCTGATGCGATCAAAGCTAAGTGAATTCTCGTTGTTTTATTCGTTTATACATCACCTGACGAAGACCTAAGAGGTCGAAACGCGTTGTGTTTTGTCTTGTGACTCGTTTGTCCACGTTCTCTGGGCGGTTCGCTAACATTTATTTAAGATTTTTTCACCTAATGTTAAAAGATGGAACTGAACTGTTCACCTGATATCAAGAGATGGAAATGTACATCTGATATCTAAAAGGTGGGACAGAATTGTTTACCTGATGTTTAAAGATAGGATACAAATGTTCATGCGATGTCAAAAAGATGGGACATATCTGTTCATCTGATATCAAAAGATGGGACACAACTGTTCATCTCATGTGTTGAAAAATCACCTGATGTCAGCATCTGATGTAATGAACGAGGAAGGTGCACACAGGCCTGCATGGTTCCGATTTCATCAAGGCAACACTGCTTGCAGACAACAAAATAACTGTCACAGGGTTTCTGCTCTGCCTGGACACGAATGTAGCGGGGCTGCGTCTCGCTAAATGAATAAATAATAGAGAAACAGGAACAGAGCTAGGAAAGGGATCCCAGGATCGGAATAAATAATAGAGAAACAGGAACAGAGCTAGGAATGAGATCCCAGGATCGGAATAAATAATAGAGAAACAGGAACAGAGCTAGGAAAGGGATCCCAGGATCGGAATAAATAATAGAGAAACAGGAACAGAGCTAGGAAAGGGATCCCAGGATCGGAATAAATAATAGAGAAACAGGAACAGAGCTAGGAAAGGGATCCCAGGATCGGAATAAATAATAGAGAAACAGGAACAGAGCTAGGAAAGGGATCCCAGGATCGGAATAAATAATAGAGAAACAGGAACAGAGCTAGGAAAGGGATCCCAGGATCGGAATAAATAATAGAGAAACAGGAACAGAGCTAGGAATGGGATCCCAGGATCGGAATAAATAATAGAGAAACAGGAACAGAGCTAGGAAAGGGGTCCAGGATCGGAATAAATAATAGAGAAACAGGAACAGAGCTAGGAAAGGGATCCCAGGATCGGAATAAATAATAGAGAAACAGGAACAGAGCTAGGAATGAGATCCCAGGATCGGAATAAATAATAGAGAAACAGGAACAGAGCCAGGATCGAGACTTGCCGGACGCCTGACCTACGCACTAAACCAACGCGCTTGTAAAGGCCTGAAATACGCAGCAACTGACAATAAAGAACGACTAATACTGTTCGCGTCGTTTGGTCTACGCTCAGTCGTTTCAGTTGTGGGGTTGTGATGCACTGGGCTGTATTGAAATGCCTCGCATCATATTGTTTTCTTCTGTCCCTAACCGCAGTATACCGAGTTGTATTGCGTTCTGTTTTACTGTTCTGTATACTATTGTCTCGTTCTAGACTGAATCGCAGTGTTATGCTGAAGTACAGTGGATTATATAGCATGTGTTGTACCTGTTGAATTGTATAATACTGTACTGCAATGAACTGCAGTGTCTTTTCATACCACATTTGATTGTTTTGTGATGTTAAATCATTTCCTCGTACCACAGATTGTCTCTGAGAATTAAGTTGCTCTCTTTCGGGAGATAAACATCTTATCATAACGCCGTTTTCTTTCTAGAAAATATACTTTTCGTAATATGCGTTTTCATTATTTAGAAGTGTTTATTTCCGAATTAAAAAACCATCATAGAACCCACGCTACAAAATGAAGTTTCTCTGCAGCCCTTAGCCATGGACCAAACGCTCCGTTGCCTGAGAATTATGCTTGAAGCGCCAAGCACATAGCAAACATTGGACGTTGGCTTAGCATGGGAACGAGAAGGCCTGGTTAGCACGGCTGGCAGATCAACAAGTTTGTAGCCAGGTGCTGAGTGTTCAAATCTCGCCAGCACCCGACATACAAATGGGCATTTTCGTTACTCGGTTTGACATGTGTTTCTGGTATTGGAGTGGCCCCTGTTACGGTACAAAGTGTCCGCAGGAACAAAGTGTCCGCACGCAGACACTTTGTTCCCTGCGGACACTTTGTACCGTGAACTGACATTCAAAGTGTCCACAGAAATCCTGCGGACACTTTGTTCCGCGAGTTGACATATAACTTACAAAAGCGGAACAACGTATCCGCAGCCGTTTCAGCCTCAGTGTGAGTGGGTGAATGTGCACGTACACTCCCATGCGCGTGCATGCGTGCGTGTGTGTGTGTGTGTGTGTGTGTGTGTGTGTGTGGTGAGTGCGTGCGTGCGTGCGTGTGCGTGCGTGTGGTGTGTGTGTGTGGTGTGTGTGTGTGTGTGTGTGTGTGTGTGTGTGTGTGTGGTGTGTGTGTGTGTGTGTGAGCGCGCGCGCGCACGCGCATGTGAGCGTAATCTAAACTTTATGCGCTGTTGCACAAAAAAGCAGTCAACAAATTTTAAACAATTAAAAAAAAAATTAAGATGCACACACACACACACACACACACACACACACACACACACGTGCGCGCGCGTGCGTACGCATGCACACACGCACGCACGCACGCGCATGGGAGTGTACGTGCACATTCACCCACTCACACTGAGGCTGAAACGGCTGCGTACACGTTGTTCCGCTTTTGTAAGTTATATGTCAACTCGCGGAACAAAGTGTCCGCAGGATTTCTGCGGACACTTTGAATGTCAGTTCACGGTACAAAGTGTCCGCAGGGAACAAAGTGTCCGCGTGCGGACACCTTGTTCCTGCGGACACTTTGTACCGTAACAGCCCCCTTCCCCTCCCTCTGTCCTGGGATGCTTCTTGCCGCCTGCCCTATCACCAGACATGCTTGTCGACAACACCAAACATGGCAATATGATCATCAAAACCATTACAGTGGGAGAGTGGACATGTCCATTTTTCAAGGTATGCGAAAGAGCGGCCATTGTTTCTTTTCAGGGTTCGAACAGTTCACCCAGTCTTCCGTCTTTCTTCAGTTCTCTGCGTTCAAAAGTAACCATCGACTGAACCTCACATTACATGCAGTATCCATTTGCTCTGCGATTTGCTGGTGGGAGTGACCTCCCGATTAACTTTCAGTCTTTAACGAGTCTGAATTTTCTTGATTTAAATAAGACTGTAGTGCTATAAGAATTACATTACCCCCTTCCCCTCCCACCGTCCACCCACGGGAAAAAATTAAAATGAAAGAAGGGTGAGAGAAGAAAAATTCCTCACAGACTGAATGTCCAAAAAAACCGGTTTGCTGGGCTGGACGCTAAAAGCTTCCGGTTAAAAAGTATAACATGAACATCACCGGCAAGAGCTATTTTTGAAAACCTCTCACCACAACAGATTTTAATTCAATCCAAACACACAAAATGACCACAACATATTTCAACGTGTTTATACCGTTTCCATATTTGAACGAACTGTGATGTTTATACAGGTAGTAAATTAAGTTCTAATCCATGCTTATGTTTTCGTTTACTTCTGAACTGACGTGATGGAAGACAAATGATCCTTGAAATAATGTGGACAAAAATACAGTACTTGAGTCTTGAGCTAAATCGAGGGTAAATCGGTTTCCCTCTCACACCCTCTTCACCGACCGCCTAGAAGTCCTAAGCAGTTTTAAGCTGGGACAGTTGACATTGTAGTCCGACACTGCGCGTGTTTGTTTAAGGCTGGGTTACCGGCAGTGACAGTAGACACATCACCTCTCCTGCCCACTGCCTAGGGGAGGGGTGATGGACGCTGGGGATGGCGGTGGGCATGTGTACAAGGCAAATCACATTCACATACTATCTTGTCTCACACCCATCAGGTGTGTTCTGCGTGCTCGCCGGTGTGTGTGTGTGTGTGTGTGTGTGTGTGTGTGTGTGTGTGTGTGTGTGTGTGAGAGATAAAAGAGAGAGAGAGAGAGAGAGAGAGAGAGAGAGAGTGTGTGTGTGTGTGTGTGTGTGTGTGAGACAATGGTACCTTTGTGGTATCAAAAGGGTGGCCCACAACGACTCCTGCAGCACCTGCACAAAAGACGCACACCATACATCGATACAAAAACAAACCATACACACACGCACACGCACACACTCGCACCACAAGAAATAAACAACAACCTATGGATATGGTTAATATTTAATTCATTATTTGATTCCTTCATTTACCTCTCTCTCTCTCTGTCAGTCACTTTTTCATCTCCCATCTCTTCCCCCCGCGCGCCCCCCATCTCTCTCTCTTTGTTTCTTTCTTTCTCCCCCTACCCACTTCTCTGCCCTTCCCTCTTTCTCTAGTTCCCCTCTCTTGTGCACGCATTAACCTATTTCTCAAAATTTCAGTTAATTGTCCGTATAAAAGTATTTCCTTTACGTGTTTGGTATTTTCTGTAACCACGAAAAAAACCAAAAAACAAACAACAACAACAATTAAAACAAACAAAACCTAACAAAAAAAAAAAAAAAAAAAGAAAAAACGGACGTATGGCTTTGGTTTTTTGCTTTTGCTTGTTTAAGATTTCCCTTCACTGACGGATATTCAAGTGTGTATTCCGCATTCTCTCTCTCCCTTTGATCGAATACAACCTTTCCGAGTTCTGAGTCTCTCTCTCTCTCTCTCCCTCTCTCTCTCTCTCTCTCTCTCTCTCTCTCTCTCTCACACACACAGCCCTGATGTGGCCCTTTGTGGTCGGCTGGGCTATAAGCAACATTATCTTATCTTCTCTCTCTCTCTCTCTCTCTCTCTCTCTCTCTCTCTCTCTCTCTCTCTCACGCGCAGTCACTTTCCATCGCACCAATAGCATGAATTTACCTACCACCTACAGCGCCGGCCACGTACGCTCCAAACATGCTGTTCTCTGAAGACGGCATACTGCTGCCCCAAGTAACCTGCTCACTGCTGCTGTGCAGATGGTGTCAGCGTGCCCCAGGAGAGGGGAGAAGAGGAAGAAGGATGCCGTTGATTGCTGACCGGATGATCGTGGAATATTTGGTGCACCAGTGACATAGACGCTTCAGATCTCGATGACACTGTAACGTCTGTTTTTCCCTTTCCGTTTGGTTCTTCTTTCCTTTCCTGTCTTTTTTTCGGTCATTCCCAGTTTGTTTATCGTATGTGCCCGTGTGTGACCGAAATGAATTTTGCTCTTCACAAGAAAGTCTAAAAACACAATCGGGTTTCGTTTCTGCTAAAAACAAACAAACGCACGTTTCATCAAAAGAAACCGTGCTGCCCAGTGTAAGGGCCAGTTTTTGTTTTGATTTTCTTATATTTTGCCGACGTTGCTTTTCACTTGATGTTAAATCGACACGCTCACTTGCCAGTTCCGCTACAGAGGTGCTCGCAAGTCACACCCAAGAGACTTACCCTGTATGGTAGTCCTGATCATAATCGTTTTCACAGATACAGTTACCGGGTCCCGGGCGACTTGATCCCGCTGTTTCAATGCTGGGCGGGCACTAAATGCTCACATCAGGGCACATGCTTGCTTCCAATCATGCATGGGACTACACCACGAAGTATGATCATCGCTTCAACCAATACCGAACAAATGTCAGTTACAGCCTGCTTTTGCCCACATACAACAACAAATCCTGAAAGAAATCCTGATATCACCGGGACACTGGTCAGTGGTCAACTTATCCGGTAAAGCATTAGGTGTCAGTTCATCGGGTTCACCGGGATAACAACCACTGTTGTTCAGTTGGCAGGATTTTTCTTTCTATTTTCCTCCACAGCAGTTCACGGCGACTGCTGGTCTCCCAGCTGTGGTCCTATCACAATCCGAGTCAGGTGCGTGAATGTGCTTGGTTCTCTCTCGTCACAGACACCTGTTGACAAACCTGTCGCTTTCACCGGTGATTAAATAGAACTCGACCAGAGCGGTTTTTTTATGACCCAGTCCTTAACTAGCAGCTGCACACGTCACTGGCATGGTCACCCCGCCCTCTGCCTCCCGCCAAAGGAGCTTGCCTCTGCAAAACAAACAGATCAGAAAAATAAACGCCTTGATATGGCAATCTTTTTACATTAAACACAAATCGTGTGTAATGCCTTCGCTGCAAAGAAAACAGCGATGGTCACAGTTTTCACGAAGAAATGGTAATTTTGGCAGTAATAAAAGCGGTCAATACAATTTCATAACTGCCTTTTTTGTGTGAAAACCATTATTCTCATTGGTTTTGACGCTGTTGAGACAACAGATGAGTGAAAAGAAAGAAAACCACCTTCTGCCCTTACTAAGCCACGAGCAGTAAGACAACTTTCCTGCCATCCAAGCCATTTCTGCCTTCCAGCTGTTTGCTTCTGTGGAAAACTGTCCTTTAAGGCACACAATCCGTGACATGTCAACAGTGATATCAGTGTGAATGAACTTCAGTCTATTCTATTCTAATGGGTGACAGCTACCCGTTTTCATGAGTTATGATCACCAGTTTTCATGAGTTATGATCACCAGTTTTCATGAGTTAGTATGATCTCTTTTTTCATGAGTCATAATCATCTGCTTTCATTATTAGTCATAATCATCTGTTTTCATTAGTCATCATAATGAATGTTGTCATGAGTCATAATCATCTGTTTTGATTGGTCATCATAATGAATGTTGTCATGAGTCATAATCATCTGTTTTCATTAGTCATCATAATGAATGTTGTCATGAGTCCATAATCATCTGTTTTGATTGGTCATCATAATGAATGTTGTCATGAGTCATAATCATCTGTTTTGATTGGTCATCATAATGAATGTTCTCATGAGTCATAATAATCCTTTAATGAATGTTCTCATGAGTCATAATCATCTGTTTTCATATGTCACAAATATTACTTTTTATGAATCATAATTATCTGCCTTCACAGGTAAGAATCATCTGTTTTTATGAGTTGACACAAGACGGTCCCCATGCACGCACTCACACGCACACAGAGACAACCATGCGCCCCGTACGCAACAACACATATGACTCCTTTCTTTCAACACAACAAACCAGAATACAATTTCAAATTTCTCCCCCGGTTGAAAAAAAAAATCTTCCTTGTATACACGCCTCACTTCTTAAGTCGCAAGAGATTTGACAATATGTTATTCAACAAGTCATAATATTTTTTTCCCCACTTTTATACAAAGTGTTAAGACGGTTCTCGCAGAAATGTATCTAGGTCACACTAACCGCAATTCATTCGCCCATTTTACAAACTTCTTTTCAGGTCATACAGACGACCAATTTGCTTCTCATAAACAACTATCCATTCTGGGTTCACAGACCCCAATTCTCTTTAAATTCTTCAATGAGAAGAAAAACTCCTCTTTCTTTCAATCACCAAATGCATCCTTTCCAAGAGGCCAATCCTTCAGTTACAACAAATAACATTCTTTCCGTGGGGGCAGTCATCTCATCAAATTTCCGATTAGTCCAAATCAAAATTTCTCTCGACAGCAGACGTTCTTTCCCACAGAGAGAGTTCCTTATTCTTTCTTTCTTTCTGCGTACGCAGGCTGATACTCCTGCGGACACTCCCTGTATAGCCAGGCAGTGGAGTTTTGTGTGTATGACCCTTTTTTTATCCCGCCATTAAGGCAGCCATACTCCATCTTCGGGAAGGTGCATGCTATGTGTCACGTGTCATCCATACCAACGGCCAAACTGGCCTTCTCTTCCGAAAGTTGGTGATGGGATTTTACGTGTGTGCAAGATGTTATGCGTGCGTTCACACACGGAACCTCGGTTTATAGTCTCATTCGAAGGACTATATGGGGAATGGAGTCAGAACCAATGTTAACTCCGAGGGAAAAATCCCCCTATACCGAAATTCGAACCCGCAACCCCAGGATCACGAGTCCGGCGCTCTACCAACTGAGCTATCCGGCCCCCCCCCCCAGAGTTCCTTATGATCGCGACTCCTGTCTCTACTGACAATCCAAAGCCCGTAGCTCCTGAAGCATCTCAAAGGCTGCGAGGGACTATCCAAGTAATACCTCCAACATCAAGGGTGCTCTCCCCGAGGATCAATTAAACACGAGCCAACAAATAGCTGAGAGTTCAACTCTCTCTCTATGTAAGTCATACTTCGTCCTTCTCCCTCTCTCCTCTCTCTCTCTCTCTCTCTCTCTCTCTCTCTCTCTCAGCTCGTCTGCTGCTTCCGCCAAAGTGACAGGCAGTCTCTTTTTCCCAAGAGTACAAATCACTATTAAAAAAAACAACAGCAAAAAAACAACTGATCACTGAGGAGCAAGCACCCTATGAAGGCGAGTTTTCAATCACTGCAGTTAAAGTTCTCCTCAAAACATATCAAGTCTCTGCAGAGCTGGTCTGTCGGTTTAAAGCGCACAAAAAGGGAAAAATTTACATTTTTTTTCCCGGAGCGCATGACGAGTCATAGTCATCTTCTTTTAGGAGTCATGACGGTATTTTCTCTAAACTCCTAACCTGTTTTTCTCGTCACAATAAAGTATCTTTTATTTAAAAAAAAATCATAGTATATCTGTTTTCGTGCGTTAAAGTCATCCGTTTTCGTGGGTCATAATCATCTGGTTTTATGAGTCGCAACTATGTTTTCTTGAATCACGATTATCTGCTTTCGTGAGTTATAATTGTTCGTTTTCATGAGTCAGAACGACACTATCTCATGAGTCACAATTGTCTGTATTAACGAGTCGTAATCATCCGTTTCCACGATTCCATCTGTTCCCCGTGGGTCAAAATGACGTGTTTTCAGGGTCATAATTACTGTTCTTCATGATTCATAATGATCTGTTTTCATTTGGCATAATCATCTGTTTTCATGAGTCATAATCATGTATTTTTATTACATGTAACTACTTTCATGACTCATACTTTTTTTATGAGTCATTATAAGCTGTCTTTATGAGTCACATACATGTTCTCATGAGTCACACACATTAATATATATATATAATTATAAACAAAGCTCGCTCTTATGTCTTAGATTGAAGAAATAGGAGATATGCATTCATATCTGCAGTGGTAGATAATTCTGCCTAAACTAACAGTATGTGCTTGAGTGGGTGAATGGGGAAAAATAAAATAAATGCTTCTCAAAATGAGCCTTCAGCAAGCCTATAGTCTCCAAGGGGGAGACAATCTCCAATAGAGAGGAAAACTCACTAACATATAACTCCTGGTCAGATACCGGTATTTCGAAACCTGATTGTTTCTACTCAGTGACCGCGGAAAGTGGTAATTTGACTCCTGTGCCTTTTCGGTTTTAAGAAGAATGCTATCCCAGAAAAGGCTGGTATGCAATACCGTAGTATGTCTGTTGAGTTTTCAAAAAACCAACCAAAGGTGCCACCTAAGAAGGAAAAGAAAATCATGAAAGAACAAAACAAGCTACATTTTCTTGTGAAAAGTAGAAAATATAAAATGATAATCTCTAAAGACACAAGTGCTGAGGGCCAGTTCTTGGAATGAATCCGCAAGGGACTAAATTACAGCAAACTAATAAATTCCAAGGATAAGTACCGAGCACCATTCCAGCCACTTACAGAGCAGCTTGGTGTTGCAATGACTGCAAGAAATATTGAATTATAAACAAAACTTGCTCTTATGTCTTAGATTGAAGAAATAGGGGGAGATAAGCATTCATATCTGCAGTGGTAGATAATTCTGCCTAAACTAACAGTATGTGCTTGAGTGGGTGAATGGGGAAAAAATAAAATAAATGCTTCTCAAAATGAGCCTTCAGCAAGCTTATAGTCTCCAAGGGGGAGACAATCTCCAATAGGGAGGGAAACTCACTAACATATAACTCCTAGTCAGATACCGATATTTCGAAACCTGTTTCTCCTCAGTGACCGCGGAAAGTGGTAATTTGACTCCTGTGCCTTTTCGGTTTAAGAAGAATGCTATAGGTGGAATGGTGCTCGGTATATCCTTATCCTTGGAATTTATTAGTTTGCTATATATATATATATATATATATATATATATATATATATATATATATATATATATATATATATATATATATATATATTATGTTGAACAATTTAGTAGTGAGGGGAAAAGAAGTGTAGGTTAACAATTCTTGCGTCATTACATTAATGACTTGGCAACGATTTAAACAAAAAAGGGAGCGGTGACGGTGGGGGGGGGGGGGGGGGGGGGGGGGGGGGGGGGGGAGGAAGGAGAGAGAGAGAGTGGAAGGAAGAGATGAGAACACAAAATTCCGGAAATATGTATCATAAATGTTAGTATCATAAATGTTAAATCCTTCACTAGCAGCATATGGGAACCATTGTAATCCATCCTGAAGACAGATCCATTCATATCGCCTGCTCCGGGGCCTTTCGTCCGCTGGAAGGGACTCGTCAGGGAGGCATATATATCATGAGTCATAACTATGTTTTGGGTCATGACTATATTTCATTCAGTCATAATCATTGTTTCCATAAGACATTTATTTTCATGAGTCGTATCTTTCTTTTATTTTCTTGAGCCATGATCAATAATTATCTATGTTTCACTGTTTTTGTAAGCCATTATCACCTCATAAGCTTACCTGTGATCCCGGACGGGTGACAGGGACGGCAGTCACTTCACAGCTGAGCAAACCCAGTGGTCCTTCTGGCCCCTCTACACGCTTGTCACGGCTGGTCCGACTTTGGCGGGTGACAGCAAGGCGTTACTGACTAGCTGGCCTCTCAGCACTGGGTCCATCCCTCCGACATTTGTTTTTTCAATGGTTGTTGGCGATCTGTAAAAGTCAGGCTGATCTCATCCACTGAACGAAAAGTGAGGGGTCTGTGGTCTTGTTCTCTGCGTCTGGAGTAGTAGGGTCCCCTATGAGGGGCAATATGCGGAGCTGGTGATCGGTTTTGCTTTGTTTGCTTTGTCTTTGTTTTGTCGGTCTGTCTCTGTCTCTGTTTCCCTCTGTCGCTGTTTGTCTGTCTGTCTGTCTCCTTCTCTCTCTGTGTTTGTGTGCGTGTGAGAGTTAGTGAGTGAGTGTGTTCGCGTGTGTAACTGCGTGCCGTGTGTGTGCCTACGATGCGCGTGCATGAGAGAGAGTCAGAAAGAGAGAGAGAGAGAGGAGAGAGAGAGAGAGAGAGAGAGAGAGAGAGAGAGAGAATACTGGCGGCAGTGGAGTGGTAGCAGCAGTAGTAGTATCAGCAGTTGTCGTTGTTGCTGTAGTAGGTAGAAATAGTAATTTCAAAAAGTTTCATTTATAGCATAGACAATAAGAACTGCAGGTTCTATGTAAACATATTCGCATTGAAATGATGGCCAAAAGAAATACGAAAAAAACAAAGAACACAAGAAAGAAAGCTCAACCAGAAAAAAAAGTGAAAAAGAGAGGGAGAACTGTCATCCACAGATAGGCGCTAAGATACCGACTGACCGACAGACTGACACACACACACACACAAACGCTCGCACATACACACAAATCCACGCGCGCTCTCGTTTGCACACACACACATATTACATAGAGGTATGCCTATACACACATACACAAACGTAAGCCTACGCGCGCTTATATACAAACGTGCGCGCACACAAACATGTGCGTGCGCGTGCACACACACACACAAATACGCACGAGCGCGCACGCTTGCACACACATACATAGAGGCATGCCTACACACACACACACACACACACACACACACACACACACACACACACACACACATATATTATATATATTATATATATATATATATATATATATATATATATATAAAGACCATACCCCATGGCATAAACAAGAGACTATCAAACCTGTCATGCAGTGAGAGAGTGTTCAACAATGCAGCAGTAGAATACCAGGAGGCACTACAAACAAGTGGATACAATTACAAATTACAATACAACCCAGACAACAACACAATAAAAAGAAACAGGAAAGAGCTAGGAATGAGACCCCGGGATGGGAAAAAATAATAGAGAAACGGAACGGCCGGGATCGGACTTGGGGGACGCCTGACCTACGCACTAAACCAACGCGCTTTTTAAACCCTGAAATACGCAGCAACGACAAAAAGAACGACTAATACTTTTCGCTCTTTTGGTCTACGCTCATCGTTTCAGTTGGGGGTTGGAGCACTGGGCTGTATTGAAATGCCTGCTCATATTTTTTTTCTTCTGTCCCTAACGCAGTATACCGAGTTGTATTGCTTTCTTTTTATGTCTGCTATTGTCTTTTCTGCAATCGCATTTATGCGAAGTACAGTGGATTAATACATGTTTTTTGTACCTTAATTGTATAATACTGTACTGCATGAACTGCATGCTTTTAAACCACTTTTTGATTGTTTTTGTGTTAAATCTTTCCTCGTACCACAGATTGTTCTGGAATTAATTTTGCCCCCTTTGGGGAGATAAACATCTTATCAAAACCCCGTTTTTCTTTCTAAAAATATACTTTTCGAAATTTGCTTTTCATTATTTAGAAGTGTTTATTTCCAAATTAAAAAACCATCATAAAACCCACGCTCAAAATGAAGTTTCCTGCAGCCCTTAGCCTTGACCAAACGCTCCGTTGCCTAAAAATTATGCTTAAAGCCCCCAAGCACATACAAACAGGGACTTTTGGCTTAGCAGGGGAACAGAAGGGCCCTGGTTACCCACGGCTGGCAGTCAACAAGTTTTAGCCAGGTGTAGTTTTCAAATCTCCCAGCACCCGCATCAAGGGGATTTTCGTTACTCTTTTTTTGACGGGTTTTTTGGTTTTGGGGAGTGGCCCTTTTACGGTACAAAGTGCCGCGGGAAACCCAAAGTGCCCCGGACCAGACACTTTTTTCCCCCTGCGGACACTTTGTCCCGGAACTACATTAAAAGTGTCCACAAAAACCTGCGGAACTTTTTTCCGCGAGTTGACTATAACTTAAAAAAGCGGAAACAACGTATCCGCAAGCCGTTTCCCTCAGGGGATGGGTGAATGTGCACGTACACCCCCGCGCGTGATGCGGGGTGTTGTGTGTGTGGTGGGGGTGGGTGGTGTGTGTGTGTGTGCGGCACGGCGTGCGTGCGGCTTTGTGCGTGCGGGTGTGTGTGTGTGTGTGTGTGTGTGGGGGTTTTGGGGGGTTGTTTTTTGGGCTGTGTGTGTGGTGTGTGTACCCGGCGCGCGCACGCGCATGTGAGCGTAATCAAAAATTTTATGCGCTTTGCAAAAAAAAGCAGTCAACAAATTTTAAACAATTAAAAAAAATTAAGATGCAACACACACACACACACAACACCCACACCCACTGCCGGCGTGCGTAGCATGCACACACGCACGCACGCACGCGCAGGGGAGTGTCGGACTTCACCACTCACATGAGGCGAAACGGTGCGTACACGTTGTTCCGTTTTTGTAAGTTATTGTCAACTCGCGGAACAAAGTGTCCGCAGATTTCGGGACATTTAAAATGTCATTTCCCGGGTACAAAGTGTCCGCGGGGAACAAAGTGTCCGCGTGGACACCTTGTTCCTGGGGACATTTTGTCCCTAACCCCCCCTTCCCCTCCCCGCCTGGGTTTCTTTTTGCCGCCTCCCTATCACCAACATGTTTGTCGACAACACCAAACGGGCAATAGATCATCAAAACCATAACAGGGGGAGAGGGGGACATGTCCATTTTTTCAAGGTATGCGAAAGGGGGCCCCTTGTTTTTTTTGGGGGGGTCAAACATTTACCCGTCTTCCTCTTTCTTAGTTTCTGCTTTTTAAAAAGTAACCATCGACGAACCCCTTACATGCAGTATCCATTTGCTCTCGATTTGCTGGTGGGAGTGACCTCCCGATTAATTTTCAGTCTTAACGATCTGAATTTTCTTGTTTTAAATAAGACTTTAGTGCAAAAGAATTACTTCCCCCCCTTCCCCCCTCCCACCGCCCCCCAGGGGGAAAAATAAAAAAATGAAAGAAGGGTGAGAAAAAAAAAATTCCTCACAGACTGAATGCCAAAAAAACCGGGTTTGCGGGGCGGACGCAAAAAGTTTTCCGGTTAAAAGTATAACATGAACATCACCGGCAAGAGCTATTTTGAAAACCCTCACCACAACAGATTTTAATTCAATAAAACACCAAAATGACCACAACAAATTTCAACGTTTTTTATACCTTTTTCCATATTTGAACGAACTGTGGTTTATACAGGTTAAAAAAAAGTTCTAATCCATGCTTATGTTTCGTTTATTTTGACTGACGGAGGGGAAGA
Source organism: Conus ventricosus (assembly GCA_018398815.1). Classification (NCBI taxonomy): domain Eukaryota; kingdom Metazoa; phylum Mollusca; class Gastropoda; order Neogastropoda; family Conidae; genus Conus; species Conus ventricosus. The sequence goes on along the minus strand of CM031605.1, from coordinate 79,588,672 downwards.
CAAATACCCTTGAAAAATGGGACAAAAAAAAGTAGACTTGACTAAATCGGGGGTAAATGGGTTTCCCCCTCTCACCCCTCTTCACCGACCGCCTAGAAGTCCTAACAGTTTTAACTGGGACAGTTGACTTTGTGTCCGACACGCGCGTTTTTGTTTAAGGCTGGGTTACCGGCAGGCAGAACCATCACCTCTCCTCCCACTGCCTGGGGGAGGGTGATGACGCGGGGGGAGGGCGGTGGGCATTTTTGTACAAGGAAATCCATTCACATACATCTTGTCCACACCCACAGGTGTGTTTCTGCGTGCTCGCCGGTGGGGTGTGTGTGTGGTGTTGTTTGTGTGTTTGTGTGTGTGTGTGAGAGATAAAGAGGAAGAGAGAGAAGAGAGAGAGAGAGAGAAGAAGTGGGGTGTGTGGTGGGGTTGTGTGAGCCAATGACTTTGTGGTATCAAAAGGGGGCCCACAACGACCCTGCCACCTGCAAAAAAGACGCACACCAACATCGATACAAAACAAACCAACCACCGCACACGCACACACTCCACCACAAAAAAAACAAAAACCCTAGGGATAGGGTTTAAATTTTTTAATTCATTATTTGATTCCTTCATTACCTCTCTTCTCTCCGTCAGTCATTTTTTCATCTCCCCTCTTCCCCCCCGCCCCCCTTCCCCTCTCTTTGTTTTTTTCTTTCTCCCCCTACCCACTTTCTGCCCTTCCTTTTTCTCTATTTCCCCCTCTCGGCACGCATTAACCTATTTCTAAAAAATTTCTTTTAATTGCCCGTAAAAAAGTTTTTTCCTTTACTTTTTTTGGGTTTTTTTCGTAACCACGAAAAAAACCAAAAAAACAACAAAACAACAATTAAAACAAAAAAAACCAAAAAAAAAAAAAAAAAAAAAGAAAAAACGGACGTATGGTTTTGGTTTTTTGCTTTTGCTTGTTTAAGATTTCCCCTTCATGACGATATTAAGGTGTATTCCGCATTCTCTCTCCCCCCTTTGATCGAATAAAACCCTTTCCGGTTCTGATTTCCTCTCCTCTCCTTCCCCCCTCTCCCCTCTCTCTCTCTCTTCTCTCTCTCCTCTCCACACACCCCCTGTTTTCCCCCTTTGGGGTGGGCTGGGCTATAAGCAATTATCTTATCTTCTTCTCCTCCTCTCCCTCTCTCTTCTCCTTCCTCTCTCTCTCCACGCGCATTTCACTTTCCATCCACCAATAGCTAATTTACCTACCACCTACAGCGCCGGCCACGTACCCTCCAAACATGCTTTTCTAAAGAGGGCATATCCGCCCCCAAGAAACCTCTCACTGCTGCTGTGCAGTGGTGCAGCGTCCCCCAGGGAGGGGAAAAGGAAGAAGGATCGTTATTCTGACCGGATGATCGGGGAATATTTGGTGCCCCATGACATAGCGCTTAACTCGATGAACTGTAACGTCTGTTTTTCCCCTTTTCCCGTTTGGTTCTTTTTTCCCTTTTCCTGTTTTTTTTTTTGGGTCTTCCCATTTTTTGTTTATCGATGTGCCCGTGTGTGACCAAAATAAAATTTTTGCTCTTCACAAAAAGTCAAAAACACAATGGGGTTTCTTTTCGCTAAAAACAACAAACGCACTTTTCTCAAAAAGAAACCTGCTGCCCGGGAAGGGCCCATTTTTTTTTTGTTTTCTTAATTTTGCCGAGTTGCTTTTCACTTGATTAAATCGACACGCTCACTTGCCATTCCGTCAAGGTGCTCGCAATCACACCCAGAGACTTACCCTGTATGTTCCTGACAAATCTTTTCACAGATACAGTTCCCGGGGGTCCCGGCGATTGACCCGCTGTTTCAATGCGGGGCGGGCACTAAATGCTCCTCAGGCCTGTTTGTTTCCCAATCAATGCAGGGGACTACCCCACGAAGTTTTGATCACGCTTCAACCCAACCGAACAAATGTCATACAGCCGCTTTTTCCCCACATACAACAAAAATCCTAAAAAAAACCCTGAACACCGGACACTGGTCAGGGGTCAATTTACCCGGTAAAGCATTAGGGGGTCAGTTCATGGGGTTTCACCGGGAAAAAACCATGTTGTTCTTTTGGCAGGATTTTTCTTTCATTTTCCTCCACAGCAGTTAGGGTCGGGGCTCCCCTGGGGTCCTATCACAACCGAGTCAGGTGCGTAAATGTGTTGGTTTCTCTCTCGTCAAGCCCCTTTTGACAAACCTGTCGCTTTCCCCGGTGTTTAAAAAAACTCGCCAGGGCGGTTTTTTAGCCCCAGTCCTTAACACGCTGCACACGTCACTGCATTGTCACCCCGCCCTCCCCTCCCCCAAAAGGAGCTTCCCTTTGCAAAAAAACGATCAGAAAAAAAACCCCTTGAAGGGCAATTTTTTTACTTTAAAACCAAAAATGTGTGTAATGCTTCCCCCAAAGAAAACGCGAGGGTCACAGTTTTCCGAAAAAAGGAAATTTTTTGGGCAGTAAAAAGCGGAAATACAATTTCAAATGCCTTTTTTGTGTAAAAAAACCATTTTCTCATTGGTTTTGACGGTTGAGAAACGATGATGAAAAGAAAAAAAACCCCCTTCTGCCCTTACTAAGCCACGAGCATAAGAAAAATTTTCCCCTCCCAAACCAAAGCCATTTCTCCTTCCAGCGTTTCTTCTGTGGAAAACTGCCCCTTTAAGGACAACTCCGGACATTCAACGTGATATCATGTAATGAACTTCGTCTATTCTATTCTAATGGGTGACACTACCCTTTTCATGATTATGATCACCGTTTTCATGATTAATCACCAGTTTTCGGGGGTAGATGATCTCTTTTTTCATGAGTCTTTAAAACCCTTTTCATTATTAAAAAAACTCTGTTTTTTTAGTCACATAATAAAATGTTGCATGATCATAATCACTTTTTTGTTTGGGTCACAAAATGAATGTTGTCATGATCAAAATCACTGTTTTCATTAGCCCCTCAAATGAATGTTGCTGATTCTAATCACTGTTTTGATTGGTCACAAAATGAATGTTGTCATGAGTATAATCTCTTTTTTGTTTGGGGCATCATAAGAATGTTCTCAGATCTAAAAACCCTTTTAATGAATGTTCTCATATTTAAAATCACTGTTTTATATGCAAAATATTACTTTTTATGAATCAAAATTTTATCTGCCTTAAAGGGTAAGTTCATCTTTTTTAATTTTTTCACAAGACGGTCCCCATCAGCACTCACAAACGCACACAGAGAAAACCATGCCCCCGTAGCAAAACACATATGACTCCTTTCTTTCAACACAAAAACAGAATACAATTTCAAATTTCCCCCCCGGTTAAAAAAAAAAAATCTTCCTTGTATACACCCTCACTTTTAAAGTCCAAGAGTTTTGAAATATGTATTCAACAAGTCATAATTTTTTTTCCCATTTTTATAAAAATGTTAAGAGGGTTCCGCAAAAATTACTGGGGCACACTAACCGCAATTCATTCCCCCCATTTTAAAAACTTTTTTTTGGGTCATACAGACACCAATTTGTTTTCTCATAACAACTATCCTTTCTGTTCCCAACCCCAACCTTTAAATTTCCCTTCAAGGAGAAAAAAACCCCTCTTTCTTTCAAACACCAAATGCACCTTCCAAGGCCAATCCTTCATTTACAACAAAAAACATTCTTTCCGGGGGGAGTCATCTCATCAAATTTCCGATTAGCCAAATCAAAATTTCTCTCGACAGCAACTTTCTTTCCCACAAGAAGTTCCTTATTCTTTTTTTCTTTCTGCGTACCAGGCTGATACCCTGGGGCACCCCCTGATACCAGGCAGTGGAGTTTTGTGTTTTTGACCCTTTTTTATCCCCCAAAAGCACCATACTCCATCCGGGAAGGTGCATGCAGTGTCCGTGCACCATCCCCAACGGCCAAATGGCCTTTCTTCCGAAATTTGGGGAGGGGTTTTTTAAAGGGTTGTGCAAGATGTTATGCGTGCGTTCCACACGGAACCTGGGTTTATAGTCTCTTTCAAAGACTATATGGGGAAGGGAGTCAGAACCAATTTTAACCCCGGGGGAAAAATCCCCCTATCCAAATTCGAACCCGAAAAAACCCCGGGATCACGGCCCCGGCGCTCAAACCAACTGGAAAAACCCCCCCCCCCCCCCCCAGAGTTCCTTTGACGCGCCCCCGCTCACTCCCAACCCAAAACCCGTAGCCCCTGAAGCATCTAAAAAGGCTGCGAGGGACTTCCAATAAACCTCCAACATCAAGGGTGCCTCCCCGAGGACAAAAAAACACACCAACAAATAGTGAAGTTCAACCTCTCTCTATGTAAGAAAATTTCTTGCCCCTTCCCTCTCTCCTCTCTCTCCCCTCCCCCCTCTCCCTCCCGTCTGCTGCCCCGCCAAAGGACAGGCAGTTTTTTTTCCCAAGATACAAATCCTATTAAAAAAAAAAACGAAAAAAAAACAACTGATCACGAGGAGCAAGCCCCAAATGAAGGCGAGTTTAAATCACTGCAGTTAAAGTTCCCTAAAAACAATCAAGTTTTGCAGGCGGGTCGTGGGTTTAAAGGAAAAAAAGGGGAAAATTTACATTTTTTTTCCCGGAGCGCAGCGAGTCATAGTCATCTTTTTTTTAGGATCAGACGGTATTTTCTAAACCCCAAACCCTTTTTTTTTCTCGCACAAAAAAAGTATCTTTTATTAAAAAAAATCATAGTTATCTGTTTTCGGCTTTTAAAGTCTTCCTTTTCGTGGCATAATATCGGGTTTTTATGAGTCGCAACTATGTTTTTTGAATCACGTTTATCTGTTTTCGGAGTATAATTGTTCTTTTTAGGGTCAAACACACATCTCATGGTCAAAATTGTCTGTATTAACGATCGAATCACCCTTTCCCATTTCATCTTTTCCCCGGGGGTAAAAATGACGTGTTTTCGGGGTAAAATTTTCTTTCTTCATGATTCAAATGATCTGTTTTTTTTTGGGCATAATCATTTTTCATGAGTAAAAACATGTATTTTTATTACATTAACCTTTCATGACCATATTTTTTTTATGAGCATTAAAGCTGCTTTAGAGTCACATACTGTTCCATGAGTCAACACATTAATAATAAAAAATTTATAAACAAAGTCGCCTTATTCTTAGATGAAGAATAGGAGATATGCATCATATCTCAGGGTAGAAAAATTCCCCTAAACTAACAGTATTGCTTATTGGGTAAAAGGGGAAAAAAAAAAAATTTTTCTTTCAAATGACCTTCAGCAACCCTAAGCTCCAAGGGGGACAATCCCCAAAAGAGGAAAACTCATAACATTTAACCCCGGGCAGAAGGGGTATTTCGAAACCTGATTGTTTTTACTCAGGACCGCGGAAATGTAATTTGACTCCTGTGCCTTTTGGGTTTTAAGAAATGCTATCCCAAAAAAAGGCTGGTATGAAATACCGTAGTAGTTTTGGGTTTTTCAAAAAACCAACCAAAGGTGCCACCTAAGAAGGAAAAAAAACATGAAAGAACAAACAAGCTACTTTTCTGTGAAAAGAAAAAAATAAAAATGAAATCAAAGACCAATGCTGGGGCCATTTTGGGAATGAACCCGCAAGGGCAAATTACAGCAAACTAATAAATTCCAAGGATAATACCGAGCCCATTCCGCCACTTACAGAGCAGTTTGGTGTTGCAATGACTGCAAGAAATATTAATTTATAAAAAAAAACTTGTCTTTTTCTAGATTGAAAAAAATGGGGGGGAAAAGCATTCATATCGCAGTGGGATAATTCTCCCAAACTAACAGTATGTGCTTGATGGGGAATGGGGAAAAAATAAAAAAAGTTTCTAAAAATGACCCTTCACAAGCTTAAGTCCCCAAAGGGGGGAGAAAATCTCCAATAGGGAGGGAAACTCACTAACTATAACTCCTAGTCAGATACCGATATTTCAAAACCTGTTTTCTTCCTCAGTGACCGGGGAAAGTGGAATTTGACTCCTGGCCTTTTCGGTTTAAAAAGAAGCAAAAGGTGGAAGGTGCTCGGATACCCTTACCCTTTGGAATTTATTAGTTTTTTATTTTAAAAATATAAAAAAAATATATTTTAAAAAAAAATATTATATATATATAATTTTTTAACAATTTAAAAAAAAAATTTTAAAATTTTGGGTCATTAATTAAGAGAACGATTTAAAAAAAAAAGGGGCGGTACGGGGGGGGGGGGGGGGGGGGGGGGGGGGGGGGGGGGGGGGGGGGGGGGGGGGGGGGGGGGGGGGGGGGGTTGGGGGGGGGGGGGGGGGGGGGGGGGGGGGGGGGGGGAAGGAAGAGAGAGAGGGGAAGGAAAAGATGAAAACAAAAAATTTTCCGGAAATATTATCATAAATGTAGTACAAAAATGTTAAATCCTTCCTAGAAAAGGGGGAACCATTGAAATCCTCCTGAAGACAATCCTTTAATAGCCTGCCCGGGGCCTTTCGCCCGCGGGAAAGGGACTCGGGGGAGGCAAAATTATCAGGGTCATAACATGTTTTGGGCTTGACTATATTTCATTCAGTCATAATATGTTTCCATAAAAACATTATTTCAGAGTCGTACTTTTTTTTATTTTTTGAGCCATGATCAATAATTTCTATGTTCACTTTTTTTTAAGCCATTATCCCTCAAAGCTTAAACCTGTATCCCGACGGGTGACGGGAGGGCCGTCATTCCAGCTGAAAAACCCAGGGGCCCTCTGGCCCCCTCTACAACGCTTTCACGGCGGTCCGTTTTTGGCGGGTGCGAAAAGGTTTCTGACTACTGGCCTTCAGCACGGGTCCATCCCTCCGACATTTGTTTTTTAAAATGGTTTGTTGGCGATCTGAAAAGTGGGCTGTCTCATCCACTGAACGAAAAGTGAGGGGTCTGTGGTTTGTTCTCTGCGTCTGGAGTATAGGGTCCCCTATGGGGGGCAAAAAGGGGAGGGTATGGGTTTTTGCTTTGTTGTTTTGCTTTTTTTTGTCGGTCTGTCTCTGTCTCTGTTTCCCTCGTCGTTTTTTGTCCGCGTCTCCTCTCTCTCGTGTTTGTGTCTGTGAGATTTTGTGAGTGAGTGTGTTCGCGGTGTAACTGCGTCCGTGTTGTGCCACGATGCGCGTGCTGAGAGAGAGTCAGAAAGAGAGAGAAAAGAGAGAGAGAGAGGAAGGAGAAGAGAGAGAAAAAGGGGCGGCAGGGGGGGGTATACAGTAGTAGTTCAGCGTTGTCTTTTGTTGCTTAGTAGTAAAAAAGTAATTTCAAAAAGTTTCATTTAAGCATAGCAATAAAAAACTGCAGGTTTTATGTAAACATTTTCGAAAATAAAGATGGCCAAAAGAAATACAAAAAAAAAAGAACACAAGAAAAAACTCAACAAAAAAAAAGTGAAAAAAGAGGGAGAACGTACCCACAGATAGGCGCAAGATAGCGCCCGACAGACTGCCCCAAACACACACACACAAACCTCGCAATACCACAAATCCACGCGCGCTCTCGTTTGCACACCACACATATTTACATAAGGTATGCCTATCCCAACATACAAAAGTAAGCCTACGCGCGTTTATTACAAACGTGCGCGCACAAAAAACATGTGCGTGCCGTGCACACACACCACAAATACGCACGACCCGGGCACGCTTGCACACACATACAAAAGGCATGCCTACACACACAACAACACAACACACACCACACAACACACCCACACAAAATATATTATATATATAAATATATATATAATAAATTATATAAAGACCTCCCCCCAGGCATAACAAGGACATCAAACCTGTCATGCAGTGGAGGTGTTCAACAATGCAGCAGTAAAATCCCAGGGGGCACACAACAAGGGGATCAATAAAATTAAAAAAAACCCCAGCAACAACACAAATAAAAGCAAAAAAATAGGAAAAAAAAAAATCATTGGTAAAACCCCCCCATACGAGGGGAAAACCAAAAAAACTAGGGAAAGAATTCTTCAAAATCCTAAAAACTTTTTTTCCACAAGCCAAACGTCCAAAATTTTTAAACAAAAAACGTCAAACTATCGTACTCATGTAGCCCAACCTCAAAAACCAAATTTGACGCACCAAAAAAAAGAAAATAACACGCAAAAAAGGGTGAAAAAAAAAACTTGCAATTGCACCAGAAAGGACAGGCCCACTAAAAAAAAGTCTTAAACAACTTGAAACCCAGGCTACTGGACATCAGAAAATGAAAAAGAAACATACTGGGGGACACTAAAAACCATTTCAAAACCAGATATGAAACGTCATTTAAAAAAGAAAAAAAAAAAACCAAAACAGAACTGAGCAATATATCGGGAAACTTAAAGACGCAAAAACAAGCTACAATATACCTGGAAAATCATAAAAAAGCACCCATCAGAATTTTTAAAAAAAAGGTGAAACCCATGTTTAACTGAAAAAGGTTAATACAATGAAAACCCACACTTAGCAATTTTAAACCCCAAAAACAGAAATAGAAACAATTCAGGCAAAAAGGGAAACGTTGTTATGAAAAACCCCCAAAAAAAACCTAAAACCCCCCCAAAAAAACACGTGCCCCAACCCGCCGTGCAAAAAACCGCAAAGGGGGCCCGCACGCTATATAAATCGGGTGGGCAAACCAAAAACCCCTGAGACAGCGCAACGGTCAAAACAAATTTGTAGATATTTTTTTTAAGACCCTCTTTTTACTTTTTTTAGTAGAAAGAAACTGGGAGAGCGGGGCGCAGGAGTCCTCGAAGGAACCCCCCTTTCAAGAAAGTGTTTGGGCCTTTTCCCCTCCTGACACCTGGGGGGTTGGGCCACCCCCCGGTTCATGACCCCGGTGCCCCTCTGCTGCCCCTTTTTTTCCCCATCTTGGGACGACCAGGTTTGGTTCGAACCCTGCCCCTCTGACATGCTCTTTTTTCTACTTAATGACTCGCGCTTTTAAAACCACTGGCCACAGGGACCCTGATATTTGTGGGGAAAATTACCCTTTGAAGTCACTTTTGTTCCCCTGACCAGATCCGTGGAAAACCCTCTGCCCTTTGCCATTGCTTTCGGGGCCTTTTTTTTTCCTTTCCCCTAAATGAGAGCTGTTTCTGAGGGGTATGCAGACGTTTCCTACAAATCCCCTACTCCAATTTTTCAGTGAGGACTTTGACTGATACCCTTCCTCCTCAGGTGTTTGCCAATATACTATTCACACACACACGCGGCGCGCCCGCCCACACATACACACAGACAGACAGACAACAACACACACACACCACCCCACCACACACACACAACCACAACACACACACACCCCGATAACACGCATCTATCTACCTAGAAAAGGAAGGACATTACGAGAAAACACGATCTATCTTTTAGAAAGGACGGGATCAGTCTTTCTGCGCCGGGGGAAGGGGCCCCGCCAGGCCGAAGGATACACCATTTCCCCGTTGACTGACTGCTTCTTTTTCCCTTCCCTTTTGAGGGGCGCCTGCCGGCACACATTTTCGCCGTAAACTAACTGCAATTTCCAACACAGCCCCCCACACGGGGGATTGCACGGGGGGCAGGGGCAGATCTTGCTGAGCAGCTGACGAGAAGAAGATACATGGTCATTTGAGAGGCACCCACCAACGAACAGATTTTTTCCCCCGGGAAAGGGTTATGACAAAGGGCGAGCGGCAGACCCCAAACGAAAGCGGAATGGTGGGAAAACAGGGGGAATACCTACCCTCTCGCCTGGCTCAAAGTCTTTGGCCACAAAAACCCCCACACCACACCGTGTGTTTTTGGATGTTGGTGTGCCCTCCACCACAAAAACCACACACACACCAACACCACACACAACACTCTTTATAGACAAAACACACACAACAAATTTTGCGCAGCCTAGAGAGAGAGAGAGAGAGAGAGAGAAGGAGAGAGAGAGAGAGAAGAGAGAGAGAGAGAGAGAGGAGAGACCCCGATAGCTCATCGCAAATTCATTTATGAAAAATGTGAAAAAACAGTGGTAAACAGACATCCTTGTTTTACCCCCGCGGGCAGCGAAATCACGGTATAAGAATTTTTCTCACGTACACATCAAGAACAGGAGGAGAGAGAGAGAGAGAGAGAGAGAGAGAGAGGAGGAAGAAGAGAAAAGAGAGAGGAGAGAGGAGGGTGTGATGAGATGGAAGAAAACGACGACGCAAGATAATCTGTAAGAGAGAGAGAGAGAGAGAGGAAGAGAGAGAGAGAGAGGAGAGAGAGAGAAGAGAGAGAAGACAATGATAAAATTTTTAATGGCCAGGCCTTTGCCCATGTCAAGGGGGGGTACAAAGGGAAATCAGCAGGAACACTTGAAAATGAATATGTTTAAAACCCCATACAACCCTTTCAGTCGAAATGCAGTTTACGGATTTTAAATGCATCATTAAATGCTGCCAGTCTGCACTACATTTATGTCACACATCAGTAGCGAAAACCTGAAGAAGAAGGTTTTGTAATCTTACGGGGAATGTTTTTTTCTCTAACATTTGATTTTTTTGGGGACAGACGCTTTAAAAAAATTTGAATTCATTTTCGGGGACACCTCCAAAATGGACATTAGGGGAACTTATTAGACTACGGACCGAGCGTTCGAATGCTGAAACCCTAATTAAATCGTTAAGGTCTTTTTATACACACTGTTTTAGGCGAAAAAGTATGAGATGTACCAAACGTTTTTTTGAAAGATGCCAAATGCATCCCGACTTTTATCCTCAACGAGCCTCCCACCTTGTGAAAAAATCGTTTGTCTTTGTTGAATTTCCTGAGAAAAAGATAAATATTTTGAAAACACCTTTTGGTGTTCCCATAAGTCTAAACCCTATTTGTATAAAGAAAGCAAAAAGGCGAAATTTCCCAAAGTTCGATTGTTTTATGAAGAGCTAACAGCAAATTTTTTTTTAAAATTTAAAAAGGGAGGCCCCCTCGACATTTTTAAAAGTTTCAAACCAAAATTTAACACTCTTGAAAGTTGAACATAAAGTGAATCTACCACATCACCAAAGACAGGACATTAGTGTCTTAAAACCCAACATTTGCTTCAATCCCCAAAAATTCAGAGCCAAAAGTTACATTGAAGGATTTGAAAAAGCAAATTTTTAAGAACCTTTGGGAGCTTTTCCCACCGAGGGGCCACAGAGGTTTTTTAAGATACAAACAATCCTCCCTTTTTCTTTCGCGGCCTATCTTCCAAACGTAGGGAGGAAAAAGAGGGAAGGAGAAAAAATGATACCAAGGTATTTATACATTGACCCTTCTAGCTTATTTCACCAAAGAACCATTTTTTTCTGCGCAATTAACCGCCTTTCGAAAGACAACCACTTAGTTTTATCTAATTAAAATGATAAAATTTATTCTAGCGGGCATCCCCCCAAAAAATTCACGACGTTGCAACCAAACACCGAAAAATAGTAACAGAACATCATCAGCAAAAAGGTTCGGGACGACTTCCGCTCGTCGACAGCAGACGTTTTTTCTTGTTTCCCCCCGCTTGCTCCCCGGTCACCAGTTCCAATGGGTTACAACTGAAATTGTTTAACCCGCAGTGAGGGGTGCAGCACTTTTTGTGGCCTTTGTGATGGGCTTGTGGAGTGTTGGGGAAAAAGGAATTTCAACATAATAACAAAAAAAAAAAAGCGAATTTTTTGTATGGATAGGACCCCATAGAGCAACCCCCCGTCACGAAACTTTGGAAAAAAACCCGGGCCCAAGGGGGAAAGGGCTAGTCATCTTCAGTTGGGCCCCAGTGATATTTTTGGAAAATCCAGAAACCGGCGAAAGTGAAAAAAATTCAAACTGCACAGAAAAATCAAGAAGGTGTGGAGGAGAAGACGAAAAGTATGCAGGAAAAATTAGAAAAATAAAAGCAAACTCGGGCTATTAAAATTTACTCAGGAGGTATCAAACAAATTTGGTTTTACATTGAAAACTAATTTGAAACGATGAAAAAGGGGTCGTATCGGGGGTGTTGTGTTTGAACTGAAAAACTGGGCAGAGACAATCTACATGTGCAAAAATAGCCCAAAAAAGAAAATGAAGATTTACGGGGACAGTTGTTTAACAAAACAAGGAGCGAACAAAAAAAGATTTTTTCAAAAACGACATTGAGCAAAAAACGGGCGCCTCTGGGAATCCGGGCCTGGGGTGAAGGAGGACCACAGGGAAAAGGGGGGAGACTGGGGGCGGGCCGTGTCAAAAGTGCACAAGGTCTTCCCCCCCCGGTCGGGGTTCCCCGTTTCAGCGAGGGGCACGAGATGGGGCCCGCTCAGGCGACCCGGGGACCCGGGAGACCACGACCCAACTGGTGAGGTTTTTCTCCCTCAGAAGAAGGGGGGTGTTGGAGAACCGGGAAAAAAATTGAAGCAAACCCTTTGTTCTATCTGGGCTGACGAAGCTAATTATAAATTTTTTAATGAAAGCAAATGACACTCGGCAAATCTCTCTCGTGGGCGTCCAACGGGAAAGTGGTGGGCCAAACTCAAAAAAGGGCGGACAATGAAAACTGGACATTAACAGTGATTGGATGCGTTTTTTTTTTGGCCATGGGGTTAACGAAAGGTAAAAGTGTGTTTGTGGGTTAAAATGCGGTGGATTGATTCCTTGTGTATTTATTTATTGCTGGTTTTCTTGAATTCTAACATGGTGTTTATATTTTTTGTATATTGTTTAAAACATTCATATTGTATTTTCCAGTCTTATTTCAAAAAGGAAAAAAATTGGGGAAGACGGGAAGGAATCAATTTTTGGGAGGGTTCCTTCTCAACCCCTTTTTCATTGGGGCTGTTTACCTTCCCCAACCCTGTCCCTTACCCCACATGACATCTTCCCTCCTTCCCTTTCCCATGGTTTTTATTTCTTTTCTGCCCCTCAGGGGTTTTTTAGCTTAATTCATCTTGAATTATTTGTTTTTAATTATTCTCCCATGCTTCTAAATTTATTTAATTTTGTGTGTGTAGGGATACACAAGAAAGTTTGGGGTGATGGGGTGTGTGGTGGTGGTGGGGTGCGCGCGCGGCATGTGTGTGTGGTGTAAACTTGTCAGTCCCTTGGTTGGTGTGTGTGTGGGGCCGCGCACGCGTTGTGTGTGGTGTGTGTGTTGTGTGCGGTGTGTGGGGTGTGTGTGGTGTGTGCGGTGTGTGTGGTTGTGCGTGTGCGGTGCGTGTGTTTGGGGTGCGTGTGTGTGTGTGTGGGCGTGTGCGTGTGCGTGTGTGTTTGGTGGCGTGTGCGTTTGCGTTGTGTGGTGTTAAACAAGTGAATCATTCTTCTGGGGCCCCCCCCCTTCCGCCCTTTTGTTCCCTCTGCTCTGCGGATTCTTTTTTTTTTTTTTTTTTTCTCAGTCAGAAATTTCTTCTTTGTTGGAATACTTTTTGGCATATTATTGTTCCCCTGGACTCGATAGTTCAATAAAATATAATGTGTGTGATATTTGTATATGTTGTGTATATATGTGGTATATATATGAATTATGGGTGTATATTATGTATTATTTATGTATGCTTTTATGTATATGTATATGTGAGTATGTGTTTTGTAGTATGTATGTTTTATATATGTGTAATGTTAAATTATATATATTTTTGTGTGTGTGTGTGTGTGTAGGGATGTATGTGTGTTATTTAAATTTGTGAGTTGTATATATGCGTGGTATGTAGTGTATGTATGTATGTATGGGTTTACATATAATATTTGGATAAAAATTCTTTTTATCAAAATCGAATGTTATTTATGGAATACGGGGGCCACTTGTGTTGTGTGTGTTGTGTTGTGTGGTGTGTGTGTGTGCGGTGTGTGTGTGTGTGATTGTAAAAAATTTTCAGTCAACCTTCTAGCACCCTCTTCCCCCTCCACCTTTATTTTTTTTTTTTTTTTTTTCCCCCCACGGTTCGAGCTTTTTTCAGACAGAGCATAATTTGGTTTTTACGAAAACTGTGGCAGGGATTTTTTGTATACACTGTAAATCATGTACCCCCAAACATAAAATTGTGCATCAGAGAACATCAGAGAATATCAAATACCCTTTTTTGGTTTGGCACCACAACGGGAAAGCGTTATGTCAACATTGAGTGATTACTTTTTATTTCTGATATTTAAAATGATTTTGGTGATATGGTATGACGGTAGTAAAAGTGATCACTTTTGGGTTTCATTTTGAATTGGTTTTGCTTTTTTGGGCTTATTTCCCTTTTTAAAACACAGTGGGTAATGAGTTGTTCATTTGAACAGTGACAGGGGGGGGGGGGGGCTTGTTGAAGACAAAGGGGTGTGGTTATAGAAGGGTGTATGGAGCCTATCTTGTACAAAAAATTATGCGCAATTGTCTTGTCGAACACTATCAATGCCAAAAAAAGACTGTTTAGAAGAGAGGGGAAATGCAAAAGAATTTTTTTTTCGTTTTTTTTTCCCCCTTTTTTGCATTTTTTGCTATGTTTTTTTAAAACTTTTATTGAATGGACATAACCCATTCCAAGGAAAAACGTTATAAAAGTTACTTAAATATTACAAAATGGTTTAGATTGTTTTCCCCGTCTACCTCTAGTCGTCCACAGTCTGTTGCCTATTGTCTGTATGTCAATTTGTTATCTGTCTCTATGTCTCCTTTCTTTGTTTCCCCCCCCCCCGCCCTCTTTACTCCCCTTTTCCCCGTCCTCTTCTCGCCTCCTCTCTCTCCTTCTCTCTCTTCTCCCCCTCTCTCTCTCTCTTTCTGTTTTTTTTTATGGAATATTTAAAGTTCATAACCTCTTAATTGTACTTTTTCAGTGCACAAAGATTTTTAATGAGTTGAGGGAATGGTGGTTGACATCACAGATATTGTATTTGAAAGGAAGCTTCTCATTTTTTGGGAATTGGTGTGGGGGTTGGGGGTGGGGGGGGAAACTGTTGGGAGGGGGGGGGGGGGGGGGGGGGGGGGGGGAGAGAGAGAGAGCATTATGAATCAAAAATCGGATTTTAGAGCTGATAAAAATGTTTCTTTTGAATTTTGCATGAAACCCAACATGCCTCCCTCTCTCTCTCTCTCTCCTATCTCCCTCTCTTCTCCGTTCTGTCCTCACTCCTCTTTTCTTCTGTTACCCCGACTGCCTATCTCTCTCTCTCTCTCTCTCCTCTCTCTCTCTTCCCCCCCTCTCTCTCTCACTCCCCCCCCTCCCTCCCCTTCTCTTTCCTCTCTTCTACCCCTTCTTCTTTCTTTTCTTCTTCTTTTTTCTTTTTTCTTCTTTCACTTTTATGTCACGCCTCTTCTTTCTTCATTCTTCCCCTATATTATTCAGGAATGTACGTACTGTTTGTCTTACCAAATGCAATGTTTTTCAACGTTTTAAATAATTTTATTTTTAGGGGAAGTGGGTGCAGTTGAAATCATGGATGTTGGTTTAATGCAAGTTTCGGGGGGGGGGGGGGGGGGGGGGGGGGTAGGGGGAGACTCGTGTCAATGTATAAAACTTTATTATTTTTTGCGAAGGGTAAATAATTTTCGAACATTTTGTTTCTTATTATTGGAAGTGCATTAATGCCGGGGGTCTCCCCCCCCCTCCCCCCCCATTTTCCCCGCCCTCTCTTTCTCTCCCTCTCTCTCTTCTCTCTCTCCCTCTCTCTCTCTCTCTCTCTTTTTGTTCGTCTGTCCTGTCTTGTGGTCGGGTGGGGTAAAGCAACATTACCTTTCCTCTGTCATCTGTCTGCCTGTCTGTTCCCCTTGTCTCTCTGAATCTCCACTGTCTGTCTGTCTGTCTGTCTGTCCCCTGTCCTCTTCTCTTCCCTTCCTTATCCCCCCTCTCTTTCTCTCGTTGCTCTATTTCTATCTGTCTCTCCCTCTCATCCCCCTTATCCCCGCCCCCTCTCCTCTCTTTCCCCCCTTTTCCATGGAAAAAACTAATCGTAATATTAGGGGAGGAAATTTCCCCGTTTTGATGTAAACCCGTTTTTTTAAAGATCTATTTTTCCCTCTATTTATTCAGGCAGGAGGAAAAGACTATTTGGACCATTTTTTGCGGGGTTCTAAAGGAAGCCCTTAATTGGGGAAAATGAAAGAGGTTGGGGGGGGGGGGGGGAAAAGAAAATGGTTGTGGGCCATGTGTCATGTGAGGGGGGGAGAGGCCGGGCGGGGGGGGGGGGGGGGGGGGGGCTTTCATTTTTTCCATAAAAAAAGTTTTTGAGGGGTTTTTTGCGGGTAATGCGCACAGAATGGGTTTTGGGGCTCTCCCTCCTCTTCTCTCCTCCTTTCCTCTTTTCTTTTTTGCCCCCCCCCCCCCCCCCCCCCCCCCCCCCCCCCCCCCCCCCCCCCCCCCCCCCCCACCCCCCCCCCCCCCCCCCCGGGGGCCCGGGGGCATGGCTAAAAGGGGGGGGGGGGGGGGAAAGGGGGGGGGATTTTTTTTTTTTAAATTAAACTTTCCTTTCCCCCCTTGCCTGGTTCCGTTCCCCCCCCCTTCTTCTCCTCTCTCCTATGGAGTTTGCACCATTAAAGATGGGCGGGGATGGGGGGGGGGGGAGGGGGGGGGGAAATGTTTTAAGGGGAAAAAAAAGGAAAAAACAAACCCCCCCCCCTTTGCACCCCGCTGCCGGGGCAAACTCTCCTTTTCTCTTTCTCTAAAAGGTATTACCCCTTCCCCAAAAGAAAAATATTTGTTTTTTTCCCCCCAAAAAAGAGAAAACTTTTTTTTTTTTCCCCCTTTTTTAAGTCCAATGAAATTAAAAACTGCTAGTGATTGCTTAAAATTCGGATTATTTGTGTTAAAAGAAAATATGTTTTTTTCATCTTTAAAAAATTTGGTTTCCTTTTTTAATTTTTTTAAATCTAAATCATTGCATATATTAAAGGTTACAGTTTAGTTTGTATTTGTCCCCCTTTTTCCCTGCGGGGTCAAGGAAATTATTTTTGTAATTTTTTGTTTTTTTGGTTTTTTGTTGTTTTTTTGGGTGGTTATGAGATGGATTTTTTTTTTTCCTTTTTTATGTTCTTCTTATCAAATGTGGTATTGGGGTACGTACATTGAGATTGTATGAGAATCATTTTGTAAACTGTGCTTTTTGGGGAATGGGTTCCATTCTTTTTCTGATCATTTTGGCCACTTGCTTTAAGTTTGTATATATAAACAATTATTCACTAATCTCATGGATAGCAAACAATTGCTTCTTAAATTGCAAGAGCTCGGTGATATACATAAACGTAGGGATTATTTCACATTTTAAAAAAAAAAATATTCGTATACTGTTTTAAAGGGAACCCATTTTACTAATAAACTAAGAAGTAAAGTAACGCAGAATGGGGGAATAAATGCTTATTTTTCCCCGTTTCGTTCAAAATTCCCGGGGGTTCTGTAAGTTTTCAATAATTTTTTAATTCAAAATTTCAGACGTACAACGGACAAAACGGGAAAATTCAAAATTGTAGCATTTAGTTCATTTGAAAAAAAGTTTTTTTGGTTTAAGTGTACGGGGCCAATAAAAAATAACCCAATTTTACAATTACTTTAAAAAACATAAAAACTACAAAACTAATAAATTAGCTGTGGGTGTTGGAAATCACATGGATCCTATCAATTGTTAAAAATGTAAAGTAAAATCCAAAAGCAAGAGAAGAACTCTAAAACAGACGGAAGAAATAGGATTGGGGAGAAATGGGGAAGAAATCCGGACGTAGAAAATACCTGGCGAAACGAACTCCACTGAAACAAAGCCGACTAACTTTTTTTTATTGTCTATTACTTATATTTTTTCAGAAAAAATCTGAATTTAACCCGGCTATCGGTCTGACCATTCGAGGTTTAAATTTTCTTGAAATTTGGTAAAAGTGAAAAATTCAAAGTTTTGGAAATTTAATGTATCTTATTTAAAAAATAACAATATGTAAAACGAAATTTTAAGTTAATTTTGGATGTTATAAAAAAATACGCAGTTGATCAATCAGCGATACAAGTCAAACAGTATTGTCTGGTTAAACAAATCGACTCGGATTTAAGATTTCAGAAAAATTTTTTTGGATTTTCTGTTGATGAAAAATTTAGGGGAAAACAAAAGCACCCACAATGAAAAAGAAAAAAGCAACAGAAAAAAAAGGAAAAAGATTTTAAAAAAGCATTGAACAACTTAAAAAACTTGAGAATAAAACAAAATTGAAAAAAGAAAAAATTTAAAAAAAAAACCAAGAACTAAGAGCAATCAGGGAACAAAAAATGGGAAGTGGATTATTAAGACAAAAGCGAGATGGATTGCAGATGGTGAAAAAAAATCAAAAAAACTTTTGCAACCCTTTAAAAAAAGAAACTATATTTGTAAACAAATACTAAAAAAGGACTAAAAAAGATAAATAATAAAAAACAAAAAATATTTTTTTAAAAAAAGGTTAAAAAAATTTACAAAATTTATCAAAAAAAAGAAATGAAAAGTGTGAAATCAAAAACTTTTTAAAAAAAAAAAACCCCAGTTATCTAAGATGAGAAAAAAAAATTGGAAGGGAAAAACACCAAGAAAGCAAGCGAAGCTTTAAAAAATAAAGCATGGGAAAAGCCCGGGACGACGGCTTCGGCGCCGAATTCTTTAAATTTTTTGGAAAACACGGCCCTGGTTGTAAATCTGTAAATGAATTTATACAAAAACGGAAAATTTTTTAACAACACAGACAGGGACTAATTATTTGATACCAAAGGGGGAAAACCCCAAAAAATATATAAAAAATTGGCGTCCTAATTTTCCCCTAAAGTAATATACAAAATGCTTCCCCTGTATTTCAAAAAAAATAGAAATGTTTTCCACTCTCATCGGAGGATCAAACAGGGGTTTTTGGCAAAAAATTTATGGCGACAAAAATCAACTAAATTTTTATTTGATTAATTATTTTTAAAGCGAAAAAACCTTTTTGGGCTTTTGCTCTGTATAGACTTTGAAAAAGCCTTGACCATGATTTGGGGTTTTTTTGAAAAGTTAAGGGCTTTTCGGGGTTTGGGGGAAAGTATATGTCACGGATAGAAACATTTATAAGGATATTAAAAACAACTGTTTTTGTAAATGGCACGCTAAAAGGTTTAAAAAAGAAAGAGGATGCGACAGGAGACCCAATTCCTTACTTTTATTAATGCGCAGAAAATTTAGCCTAATGAAAAGGGAAAACAAGAAGATAAAAGGATAAAAAAAATGATTTTGAAACAAAATATCCCCCGTTTGCTGTGCACCTGTAAACAAAGGTACAAAAGTTCTTGAACATTTTTGATCTCCTTACCCTTTTTGGAAGAGTTTCAGGGCTCCTCATGAACAGCGAAAAAAAAGCAAGCAATATGGTTGGGATTTATAAAAACTCCAAGAAAAAATATTTTCCTCACTAAAATCATATTAAAACCCCTTCCCCAATTTAAAATCTCGGGGTTTGGTTTTACTCAAGACTTGAAAAAAGTGAAAAAATGAATTAGACGAAAATTTTCGGAAGTTTTAAAATTATCAAAAAATTTGGGCCAAAGAAGTATAACACCAGTTGGAAGATTGCTTTTTTCAATCACCCATTTGTCAAGCTCTACACCTTTGGATTTTGTTTTCCCAACCCACCACCACTTAATTCAAAACTTCAAAAGAATTTTTTTAATTTTTTGGAAAAAGGGAAACAAGAAGAATAAGAGGAAAACAAAAAATTAAAACATAAAAACAAGGTCCTTAAAATTACCACATAAAAAAAAACATTAAAAGCTTTTAAACTTTTATGGATAAAAAAAAATTAAATCACAATACAAAAGGAAACTTGTTTTGAAAAAAAAACCATTTACGAAAAAAAATTTAAAATTTTTGGGCCCCATTTGGGACAGGTTTCATGAGCTCTATTTGTTTTGGAGACACACCTTTATGCCCTATAGGAAAATTTTTTCTTTGCGTGGGCACCACAAACATTAATGAACTTCTGCCGAAAATGTTTTTTAAACGACAAAGGTAAAAAAAAGGAAAAGAGTAATTAAACAAAAGAAATTAATTAAAAGGAAAAATATCAAAAAAACATTTTTAAGGAAAATGGGCAACATGAACTTTGAAAAAACATGACCAATGAATAAAATTAAATTTTTTCTCAAAGTGGATGGTTTCCCCAAGAAAGAATTTCAAAAAGAAAACTGGAAAAAACCCATAAAATTAATACAAAAACAATTCAAAACATGCCCCGGGTTTTAAATTTTTTTATGAAAGAAGCAAAAAGGGAAATAAACATACAAAAAAAATTTTTTCCAAGTGAGCGTAAGCAAACTGTTGTCTCAATGGTTCAAAAACTTAAATTCGAAATTTCTTGGAAAAAGTTTTACACACGCCACAAAATTAAAGATGAAAAAAGAAAGGCTTTTAAATTTTGAATTTTTCACAAATTAAAGGGGGCCAAAAATTGTTTTTAAATGCCCTGGGGGCCGACAAACACGACAAAGCAATTCTCAATAAGAGAGGATTCGTCCAAACTTTTTATGGATGTAAATTTTGTGCAAATTTTTGGAAAAGGTTAACATTTATTTAACGAAAAAAAGCGAAATTCGTTTACCATTAAAAAAAACACGCGATATTTTTTATCTTGGAGTCGACAAACATAGCAAACAAGAAATTTTTTTACTTTATTTTATGGTTGCTAAAACTTTTATTTATAAGTGTAAAACGAAAGACGTAGGGCCCAAAAGCTTCATTTTTCAGAGCCAGCGAGCAGCAGATTTAAAATCGAACTCATAATGCAAAGTAAAAATGAAACAAAACAGGTTTGATGCTGAAGGTATAATTACATGCCATTATTTTTTAAAAAATACTTAAAAAAAAAAACGAAACAACAACAAAATCCAATTAATACCACTCCGTAATCCCGTACCATTTCCCTGTTTTTTTTTTTTTTTTTTTTTTTTTTTTTTTTCCTTTTTTTTTTAAATTCCATATTTGAATTTACAGTTTTTGAAAGGAATTGAAGCAAAATTTTTTTTTTTTGATTGATATTTATCCGTATTCTCTTGTTGTAGTGGGAAAATGTATATGTCAAATTGTAATAATATCAGGGGAAATTAAAAAAAGCTTTGAAAAAAAAAAGAAAAAGAAAAAAAAACTTAACAGATTAGCTGCTCTGTATGTTTTTAGGTATTTGTGGTATGGCACACCAAGGGCCAAAATAACAGCCCTTTCTTCTAGCTTTTTTAATTTTTTTAGCAGCGTCCGTGGAGCTGAGAAAAAAACCCCTTGACCTAAGTTTTAATTTCGATCGAATTAAAATGGTAGCAAGGTGAAAAAAAAAAAAAAAAAAAAGTATCAAAATTTTTATTTAAAAACTGGGGATGCTTTTACACCCTGTTTTTCCCTAGGGGTTTCATCAATTGCAAGTTCAATTAAAAATAGCGAGAAAAAACTGGGCTGCAGTTGTCTCCTTAGAGAGAGAGAGAAGAGAGAGAGAAGAGAGAGAGGAGAGGTGGGTGATGATGATGATGACGACATTGAAATCTTTAATCCCAAGGGAAAAAGGGGCAAAGCACATTACCGGGTTTTTTTGGTTTTGTTTTTATTTGTGTTTTTCATTTTGGGTCTTTTCCCTGGAAGGGGCAAGCGACGTGTAAAATGGGAACTAGATTTAAAAAACTCGATTAGCATCGATGTGGATTGATGAACGTCGTTCCTCTCCCCATGAATAACAAATACATAAAAACAAACAGACAAACAACTGCAAACGCAGGTGAACTAGGGAAAAAGAACAGATTTTTCAGACAAAGGGTTTTTTTAGCATAAAACTAAACAAATTTGAAATAAAACAGTTCATCACAAAACCCACACACCCACAAACACCGCGCGCGCGCGCGCCACACACACACACCCACACACGTATGCACACACACACAACACACACGTTGACACAACCAAAACACACAAACACACCCACCACACTGAAAAAAAGAACGTTTCTCCTCGCCTTTTGTTCCCCCGGGTTAATGTTCAGACGGCTATTATTCCGGGCATCCGAATTCAGGTCAGTTCTTTTTCCCACCTTTTGGCAACATATGACTCACGCTTTTAAGACTAGTAGGTGTGCATCTCTCCTCTCTCTCTCCACACACGGGGAAGAGGAAGCGGGGGTTACAAGGCTGGATGGTAAACAAAGACGTTGCCGTGCTGTCACACTAGCCCGCAAATCCATACCCCTAAATACTTACACCACACGCACAAAAAAGGCACACACACACCACGCACCCCGTCTTGTAATCCACCTTCGTGAAGAAGGT
>CM031605.1:79513998-79561498 GCA_018398815.1 Conus ventricosus | reverse complement strand
TTTGCGAAGCTTAACATATTTGTTTTTTTTTTCTACCTAGAATCTGATTATTGTGCCAATAAAGAGGAATGAGAGCTTTACTCATTAGGTCCAGAGGCTCAATTCACGTTCATTGGAGGCTCAATTCACGATCATTGGAGGCGCAATTCGCGTTCATTGGAGGCTCAATTCACGTTCATTGGAGGCTTAATTCACCTTCATTGGAGGCTCAATTCACGTTCATAGGAGGCTCAATTCACGTTCATTGGAGGCTCAATTCACGTTCACTGGAGGCTCAATTCACGTGCATTGGAGGCTCAATTCACGTTCATTAGAGGCTCAATTCACGTTCACTGGAGGCTCAATTCACGTTCATTGGAGGCTCAATTCACGTTCACTGGAGGCTCAATTCACGTTTCATTGGAGGCTCAATTCACGTCCACTGGAATAAGCTTCCTAATTTGCGTCAGAACACAATGTGATTGAAAATGGACTCATGGAGGAATGTAACTAGGTTACAAAGATGCAGGGAAAACAACACAAACAAAACAAAACAAAACAAATTAAAAAAAGAGGGGTGGGGTTATGGGTTGTGGTTAAAGTCCCATAACTCAACGGATGTTGGGTTAGTGAATGTATAAGTTCACCGTGTCTGCAATACGGTACGAATGGAAGATGGAGCACTCTCTTCTCTCTCTCTCTCTCTCCTCTCTCTCTCTGCTTTGACCTTCTTTGAACTCAAAGATATAAAGGGGAGAGAACTACCGGTATCTCGCTTCACTTTTTCACTCTTCGCCTTTGTCGGAGTCTTGTTTGCTCGCTCAGGTATTTAACCAATTGTGGGCCAGAGCATTGTTCAGTTGCCCTGGCCGCCCGCTAAGCTGCTCTATGTTCCAGCTTCTCCTTGCCAGCGGGTCAGCGAGGTCGGCCTTCTGCCTGCATGAAGCCTTTGCACGCATGCAAACCACCGTGTGTGTGCTTGAAATGTGACAACTGAACTGTGAGGTATGAACTGTGAAATATGAACTGTAAGGTATGAACTGTGAGGTATGAACTGTGAGGTATGAACTGTGAGGTATGAACTGTGAAGCATGAACTGTGAGGTATGAACTGTGAGGTATGAACTGTGAAGTATGAACTGTGAGGTATGAACTGTGAGGTATGAACTGTGAAGCATGAACTGGAGGTATGAATTGGTATGAACTGTGAGGTATGAACTGTGAGGTATGAATTGTGAAGTATGAACTGTGAAGTATGAACTGTGAGGTATGAACTGTGAAGTATGAACTGTGAGGTATGAACTGTGAGGTATGAATTGTGAAATATGGCAAAAAGCCAGCCAGCACACGGACACGAGGCAGACACAGAGCCAGGCTGTCCAGTATCTACGCGTGGTGTCATCTTCACATCTGACCCCCGTCGTTGTGCAATGGGGCCTATGCATTGTTTAGCGCCGGCTCAGCAGTCTCTCTCTATTCATTCATCCGCATAAACCTCCAAATCATTTGAAGATGCAGATATGATGATTTGTTTTCTCATGATTATAGGATTTGTAGTGTGTTCCATTCCTTTGCCCTGCAAAGTTTGTACTTTGAGGAAATAACTTTTAAAACTATTTTCATACCATGGCGTCGTTCAGAGATGCTCGGCAATCGTTACTTCATATTGTGCCGGTACGTTCATCCCGCGCCTTTCAGTGACAAACGTGTTTGATCAAACTTGTCAAATGCCTGTCAGTCAATCCGCCCCACACGAACACCTGCCGCAGGGCAAGCTGTCTGCCCTGATAGACATGTGTCTTGTTTATCTCCATGTGCTGTGATCTGTTGTGTAAGTGACACGGCTCGGCTCAGGCAGCTACCAACCGCGTCAGTTTCACTGCTGCTGCCAGATTCTATCAAGCCATGCACATTAGGTCCCGCTCATAGCTCTTTGACAGTATAGATTGCCACGTTGTTTGAAGGCTGTCATTTTACTGTTTGTCGTTTTATCCACACTTGTTCACGCTATACGACAGCCCCGCCATTTCAGCACTTGATGTAGGCCTTACGGCTTCACCTGAAAGTACCAGTGCTTCAAGCTCAGCTGCAAAGAGCATTTGGTGTGCATGAGTACTCTTGATATTTTATTCAGCTGGCATTACGAGATGTTGATATAGTTCTGACCTAGAAGCCCATGCCTAATATGCTCTTGTTAACAGTGCTATCAACACACACACACACACACACACACACACACACACACACACACACACACACACACACACACACACACACACACATCTACATACATACACATGCCTACATATTTAAACAGTGCATACACACATACAGACACACACACTTACATACTCACATATATAATACAGACGCATACGCCCACACAGAGATATACGAAAACACACACACACACACACACACACACACACACACACACACACACACACACACACACACATACAACACACACACACACACACACACAAACACACACTCCACCACACCACTCTTCTCCTCTCACACTGTCAACCTCGGGTGATGTCAGTGGAGGAAGGACTAGCGCACAGCCCGAACACACTCACAGCTTGCTTACAATCTCATTCAATATCATGCATTCGTCACATCAAACCACTAGTAAAGTCTATAACTTTACTACACATGATCATAGAACGAAACATCAATGCATATGGAATCAAATGAAATAAAACATTCTCTCTTTCCTGAACTTCACAAAATCATTTATCTAAAACATCATTAACTAACCCGGGTATAAATAGATTTCTACTTTACCTGGCCAGGTGATCTTAACTATTCACGAATCACTGTCTTTTCTTTTCTTTTTTTTTCTTTCTTTTCACTGTCACTTTCACAAGCACGACACAACTGCTGGCACTGGTCTTGGTCTGCTGGCGCCTGGTCAGGTGAGACTGTTGGCACTGGCGTTGGTCTGTCGATGAAAGTGGCGCTGGCCAAGTATGAGGTCGAACCCCAGTGAAGATAGAACAGTGACTATCAACATCGATCTGTTCTCCTTTCTTTCTTCCTGCATTAACGCATTGCACTCTCTCTCTCTCTCTTCTAGTCTGCTCTTATCAAATGGACATGGTTGCTTTTCTTTTCTTTTTTTTTTCTTCTTTCTTTTCCTCTTCATTAGTTAGCAACTCTCTCCACATCTCTCCTAAGTCCTTCCTCTGCAGACTATCTCATGCTAATCTCTCAACTTGGTTCTCTTCTCTCCTCCCCTCATCTCTCTGCTTTTCTCTCCTCAGAGATTACACTCAGACCTCTCTCTCTCTGTCTCTCTGTTCGTTCTCCCCCTCGTTCTCCCGTTCTCTCACTCTCACATCCTTCTTATTCTGTTCCGATCTGTCCAAAAAGGGCGAGTACCATTGGTCAGTATTTTTACCCCTGATACTCGAAGTTATCTCCCTCTAATTCCATTGGATGTTCAAATCATGCCAGTCATGCCTACACGCCTTACTCTCTGTGGTGGTCAATTGGTCATTTAATTGATTAGCTAGATTTCACCCCCACCACGCACTACCTTCCCCCCTTTCCTACTTAACTGGCGCCGTGTGGCTTAGCTCGTGGACACTGGTCACTCTAAATTGGCCAGATGAGTCTGGGCAGGCGTCACGACGTCTGACCAAACCTACCGAGACCTGTCGGTCCAGCCACTCAGACTGTCTGCTGTCTCCTTGCTGTGCTTAAATTGGCCAGATGAGACGCATGGAGCCGTCTTCGTGGCGCCAAGATGTCTGCGTTTGGACTTATGTCCAGTTGAAGTGGCCGGCGACGGACCACACTTTGGTTGTGTTGAATTTTGACCGTGACAATTTCCCCCTTGCAAAAGACTATGCACCGCATTGTCTCAAAACAACGGTACAAAAAAGACAACAACCAAATTTGCTGAACCACAGCTACACGTGCAAAGTTTGAAAATACTTTACAACCACGTTTATAAATTATAAAAATATATCATTAGTGAATACCACTCCAATGAGTTATCATTGACGTGCGCTCTTGCGTTATTTCAATTCATTTTATAACGACCTCTGTGCGCACTTATGCAATTCCCCTAACCTGCGATTTGCCATCTCCCCTTTTCACAATTCTTATGAAAAGCACAATAATAATATGATCACGATCCATGACACTTCACTGAGGAATCTCCATCCTCACTTATTGCAAATAATGCATCACCACACAAGCGACTGTATGCTCTAAGCATAACTACATTCACATGAACAAGTCTCACAAGAAAATATGAACAAGTCTCACACAAAAAATAGAACCATAGCCAACTGGGAATGAACCCATATCCAATCAACATAACTGTAGTCAACACATACTATCAACAAAGCACCCCGGATATGACTGACTCCTCTGAGTTGCAACTTGCTAGACTACACGGCTTAAATAGTCAGCTCCGACATTCTGTCGACCGGGAATGTACTGCACTCGGTACCTGTAGGCTGCAATGCCATTGCCCAACGCAGAACTCTGCTGTTTTCAACTGCGCCTCCTGCAGGAATTTGAGTGGTTGATGATCAGTCTCTATCACGAACTCTTTCCCATACAAGTATTTGTGGAACTTCTGCACGGCCCACACGACAGCTAAACACTCCTTCTCCACCGTTGCGTACCCTTCTTCACACTTTGTCAACTTCCTGCTAGCATACCTCACAGGAAACTCGACTCCTTCATGCTCCTGCAACAATACTGCACCTATCCCCACCGCCTGATGCATCTGTCCGCAACAAAAATGGTTTGGACATATCTGGTAGCTTCAAGATGGGACGGGAACCTAGTCTTTCCAACACTGTCTGCAGTGCTTGCTCTGCAGCGTCTGACCACTCGACCACTGCCGGTTTCCCTGCCTTGACCAAATCACTGAGAGACTCGTGATTGCTGCGAAATTTGGAACAAACTCCCTATAGAACCCAATAAAACCTAGCAGACTCCTGACTTCTGTTTTGGTCTTTGGTCTCTCTGAATTCATCATCTTCTCCACCTTTCCTCTTTCCGGCTGCTTTGTGTCGCCTCCGACAACAAAACCTAGGAATCCAGGCTTGAAAACCAACCTGGCACTTTGTTGTCTGGCTGTGAGATTGGCTTGTCTCAACCTCTCTAAAACTGCTCCTAGCTGCCTCATATGCTCCTCCCATGTCTCGGATGCTATCAGAATGTCATCCATGAAATTCACAACGCCTTCAATCCCGTCAATAACTTCCTCATCATCCGAGAGAAGACTGCAGGTGCGTTGACCATCCCAAAAGGGAGTACTCGCCACTGGTATAGCCCCATAGGAGTGGAGAATGCTGTGACTTCCTTTGAGTCCTCACTCAGGGCTATTTGCCAGTAACCCTTGCTCAGATCTATCCTGGTGAAATACTGGCTCTTGCTTGTGGCGATCTGAGCGAACAGGTCTTCCATGTTTGGTATGACCTCTGCATCGACCTTGGTGACACTGTTCAGACGTCTATAGTCGACACAGAATCGATGCTCACCTGACTTTTCCTCACTAAGACGACGGGTGCACTATACGATGATTTGGACGGTTCAATCACCCCAAGGTCCAACATCTTTTCTACCTCCTCCTCGATCACTTGCTTGGTGGCATATGGGATCGGGTAGGCTTTCACATGTACGGGTTTCTGTGATGTTAACTCCACCGTACATGTCTCTAGAGTTGTCCTGCCTGGTTTATCAGTCAGGGACGCCCTATACTGTTTCTAGGAGCCCCCTAACTTCCTCCTGTCTCCTACGTCTAGCCCTTCATTACAGTGACACATCCCTGTATGACTCTTCTCCTGGAAACTCAGGCAACAAAAAATCTCCCCTTCTTCTGCTGGGTCTCCTTCACCTCCATCAATGATTGCTGCTGCGCCTATGTGCTGAGTCTCACGCTGAATATATTTGCGGAGCAAATTTGCATGGAAAAGTTTTGATTTCCTTCACATCGATTCGGTAGTCCTGATCTACCTTTTCAATGATGGTGAATGGTCCCTTCCAATGCATCAGCAGCTTGTTGTGATCCGTGGGAAGCAGTAACAGGACTTGATCTCCCACCTTGAGGAATTGCTTCCTCACCTTCCTGTCATACTGCTTCTTCTGGACGACCCTAGCCTCCTGCAAACTCTCCCTTGCGACCTTACATGTCTCCTCGAGCCTATTGCGTAGGTCCCACCACATACTGATAAGTGGTTTTGACCTCTTCGGACTCCTGTTCTCCGGACCACAGCTCTTTGAGAATGCACACCGGTCCCCGAAACTGTCCGCCCATACAGCAGCTCAAATGGCGAAAAGCCTGTGCTTTCCTGAGGGGCTTCCCTGTAGGCAAACAGTGCCGCTGGAATGTAGCGGTCCCAATCTGCTGGCCTTTCCTCACAGAGCTTCTTTAAGATGCCCTTCAGCACACCATTGAATCTCTCCACCAAGCCATTGCATTGCGGGTGGTATGGGGTAGTGAGCAGCTGTGTGATCCCTAGCAGCCTGTTGACCTCCCTCATCACGCCTGAGGTGAACTGTGACCCCCTGTCACTGAGAATTTGTGCTGGCACCCCACGCGAGAAAAGATGTCTACCAGCCTTCAGCGACCTGTTGCGTATCTACGCCTTTCAATGCAACCGCTTCTGGGTATCTGGTCGCGTAGTCCACCAGTGTCAACACATACCTGTGCCCACCTTTGGAACAGGGCGCGATTGGGCCAATCAGATCCACAGCCACCCCCTGAATGGAGTGTCAATTAAAGGAGGCTGTTTAAGAGGCGCCTTCCTCTTCACCCCTCTTGGGCTGACCTTTGACACACGTCACATGACATGCAGAAACGCTTGATGTCTGCCATTGCTCCTGCCAATGAAAGTCATCAAAGATTCGGTCAGCTGTTTTGCTGGTGCCGAGATGACCCGCCATGAGCGACTCGTGACCCACTGACATGACAGTGTCACGATAACCTGCTGGTACCTCTAACTGAGTGGTCACCTTACCTGTCTTCCCCTTGGTGAACACTCGGTACAAACAGCCCGCCTTTCACAAGAAATTCTGTCTCACCTCCTCTAACCTCCTGTTTCTCTCCACCTCTTGCCAACTCCCAAGACTTCACGAGCGAAGGGTCTTGTTCCTGCGCTGCCCTAAACTCATCAGCGACACATCTATGCCTGGCTTCCTTGCTGAACGACTAACGGTTATCAACCTTTTCTCCTTCTTGCTCCGTGTTTGAACTGCTGCCCTGTAGCAGTCAACAACTCAGGATCCCCTGGGATCCCTTGCCCCTGGAATATTTCCAATGATCAAATCATGAGGGGTTTCTCCATCACCAACGCAGACAACTCGCCTGAGAAGTAAGGGGTACGTACTTCTATCTTAGCAACTGGAAACTCCCTCACAGTGCCATCGATTAGAGTACAGGTCTGGATTTGCCCTGTCAAATCCCCTTTCCGACCAGCGTTGTTCGTACTACCCCCGCATGAACAACCAGTGTCTCGTAACACTTTCACCCTCTGCTGGCCAATCCACCCTTCTTCCACTGGTAACGAACCACTCAGCCTAGTGCCCTCCATCCCTGACACTGACTGCTGTCCAGTGCTAGCCATAGGCTGCACTCCACCCTCTTCAGATCGGATCCCTGTTGGTTCCACTGCAGGTCGTTTCCCCTGACGACCCTTATCCACCTCTTGCAAGGCTGCTGCCTTCTGGAACCTCATGCGACAATCCCTCGCCACATGTCCCTTCTTGTGACAAATGAAACACCTAATGTCCCTTTGCCCTTCCTTCTGCCCCACCACTGGGTTTGCAGACTTTGCAGAAAACTCCCCTGGTCTCCTTGCACTCTTCTCACCTGTGCCTAGCACCTGTTTCTCCTGCACCTTAGTGCCCAAACGTGCCTCTCTATACACCTCTGGCGAACTTCAACAACTCTCCTGCTGTCTCTGGCTGTCTCTCTTTCAAATGTATGGTTAACTCAGGGCTGCAACCTGACAAAATCTGTTCCTTCATAACTAGCTCTTTCAATTCAGTGAACTCCTTTTTCGTACCACTCAACTCTACCAATTTATCAAAATAGTGATCTAAACGTGCACCAAACTGAGTGTACGTTTCCCCTGCTTGTAATCTAGCTGAACGAAATTTCTTTCTGAATCCCTCCTCTGTGAGGTCAAATCCTTTCATCAACGATTCCTTCACAGCGCCGAAATCAGACTGTTGTTCTGCTGGTATACGCAGTGAAAATCTGTAATGCCTTACCC
Source organism: Conus ventricosus (assembly GCA_018398815.1). Taxonomy (NCBI): domain Eukaryota; kingdom Metazoa; phylum Mollusca; class Gastropoda; order Neogastropoda; family Conidae; genus Conus; species Conus ventricosus. The sequence goes on along the minus strand of CM031605.1, from coordinate 79,553,274 downwards.
GTCAGTAACGCTGACAAAATGACTGCCCACTCTTCTGAGGCCAACCCTGACTGGTCGCAAACGTTTCGAACCGACTGATGTATGCATCGATCGAATCGGTTCCTTCAGAGAATTTGGGCAACTTTGGTCGGGGGGCATAGCTGCGCACAGAGTCACTGGAAAGGGAACTCCCATCCTCGGTGGTCTCCCTTGTATCCTCACTTTCTCTAGCTCTAATTGAACCTTTAATCTTTCCGTTTCCTGCTTCATTCTTTCTGTTTCCTGCGCTTCCCTTATTCTTTCTGTTTCCTGCGTTGCCTGATTATCATTAGCCTGAATCCTTAATCTTTTCGTTTCCTGCTCTGCGCTAGCTTTTTCTACGGCGACGCGTCGTCTTTCCGCGCGTTCATCTCTTTCCATCTTTTGTTGGTTTTCAACGAACGCACGCAACTCATCTCCCGAATAGCCTAACTCACGAGCGACGCTCACGAGTTGTTCAATAGGGGTGTTCTTTTCTTCCGCCATTGTATCTTCTCTTTTTTTTTTTTTTTTTTTTGAACAAGATTTTATTACTACGACAGCCGAATGGTGGTTACCGACACGAGTGACGTAATAGCACAATCCTATGAATGAGAATATTAGCTTGGGACAACGTAGTTAGTTTTTATAAGACGCCCAGCGCCTGACCCAACTATGAGAGCGAATTATAGGCAATCTGTGCGAAATAAGTACTCTGGGGCTGAATGCCAAGCCTAGTATTAACTATCTTGGAAGCAATGCCAAGCCTAGTATTGAACTATCTTGGGAACATACAGTAAGACAACCCTTGTCTTAGGATTACAATACTTGAATCCCACCCAGCTTCCTCTCTGAGAAGTTTGAACAATTATAATAAATGGGCCAGAATATCCTGGCAGGCTCGCCAATAAATTGTCAACCTCGGGTGATGTCAGTGGAGGAGGACTAGCGCACAGCCCGAACACACTCACAGCTTGCTTACAATCTCATTCATATATCATGCATTCGTCACATCAAACCACTAGTAAAGTCTATAACTTTACTACACATGATCATAGAACGAAACATCAATGCATATGGAATCAAATGAAATAAAACATTCTCTCTTTCCTGAACTTCACAAAAATCATTTATCTAAAACATCATTAACTAACCCGGGTATAAATAGATTTCTACTTTACCTGGCCAGGTGATCTTAACTATTCACGAATCACTGTCTTTTCTTTTCTTTTTTTTCTTTCTTTTCACTGTCACTTTCACAAGCACGACACAACTGCTGGCACTGGTCTTGGTCTGCTGGCGCCTGGTCAGGTGAGACTGTTGGCACTGGCGTTGGTCTGTCGATGAAAGTGGCGCTGGCCAAGTATGAGGTCGAACCCCAGTGAAGATAGAACAGTGACTATCAACATCGATCTGTTCTCCTTTCTTCTTCCTGCATTAACGCATTGCACTCTCTCTCTCTCTCTTCTAGTCTGCTCTTATCAAATGGACATGGTTGCTTTTCTTTTCTTTTTTTTCTTCTTTCTTTTCCTCTTCATTAGTTAGCAACTCTCTCCACATCTCTCCTAAGTCCTTCCTCTGCAGACTATCTCATGCTAATCTCTCAACTTGGTTCTCTTCTCTCCTCCCCTCATCTCTCTGCTTTTCTCTCCTCAGAGATTACACTCAGACCTCTCTCTCTCTGTCTCTCTGTTCGTTCTCCCCCTCGTTCTCCCGTTCTCTCACTCTCACATCCTTCTTATTCTGTTCCGATCTGTCCAAAAAGGGCGAGTACCATTGGTCATATTTTTACACCCCTGATACTCGAAGTATCTCCCTCTAATTCCATGGATGTTCAAATCATGCCAGTCATGCCTACACGCTTACTCTCTGTGGTGGTCAATTGGTCATTTAATTGATTAGCTAGATTTCACCCCCACCACGCACTACCTTCCCCCTTTCCTACTTAACTGGCGCCGTGTGGCTTAGCTCGTGGACACTGGTCACTCTAAAATTGGCCAGATGAGTCTGGGCAGCGTCACGACGTCTGACCAAACCTACCGAGACCTGTCGGTCCAGCCACTCAGACTGTCTGCTGTCTCCTTGCTGTGCTTAAATTGGCCAGATGAGACGCATGGAGCCGTCTTTGTGGCGCCAAGATGTCTGCGTTTGGACTTATGTCCAGTTGAAGTGGCCGCGACGGACCACACTTTGGTTGTGTTGAATTTTGACCGTGACACACACCCTCTTTTACAAATCTTGATATAGACAGAGACGCACGGACCGATCGGCCCGCATGCACATACATATGCAGCGCTGCATTAATGCGAGTGAGCACTCACAAGACACAGACACACAGACACAGACACATACACAGACACAGACAGACAGACAGACACACACACACACACACACACACACACACAAACGCGCGCGCGCACACACACACACACACGCACACACGCACGCGCACGCACGCGCACCGCGCTCGCACGTACGCACACATGCACGCACGTATGTATCTGTCCATATAAAAGATTTGCATGAGAGGGTGTGAGGGAGGTGGAGATGGCTGATAACCGTCCACACACGTTTTTTTTTAATGGCACAATGGACTGGAGCATCCCCACGTTCCAGTCATTCATATAATTGTCTTTTTATGGCCAATTTAACTAGAATTCAATTATAGATTTAATTAAAACGAGAACGGTTCTCCGTTCCGTCTGAGTTAAGGAGAATGAGTCGGCGCAAATTAACTTGCCAGTGAATGACGTTTCACGCCGCATCATTGCTTGCTTTATTGTTCCAGCTAAATTGGTTCCCGCCATAGTTATGCTGATTGGGATATTCTGAAACTCGGGTACAGGTGTATGTTTTGTTGTCTCCTCTTCCGTCCCCCCCCCCTCCACCCCCCCTCCCCCCGTGGCATTCCTTCCACATCGCTCATTCCGGTCACACCACACACAGCCACACCCGCTTGGTCCTCTTGCAGCCCCAGCATTGGTAGTCCACGGGGAGCAGTTAATATCATAACACGGCAACCCGCCGGAGAAGACACTGCGCTGCTGCCGAGACACTTCAGTGGAGTTCAGTGATGCAGGCTGCAATGCCACATGGGCAAGTCACCACTTCCAAGCCCGCTGCTGACGACAGTTGTCAACGGTGTTGCCAGGTCCGCAGAATGGCACATTCTTTGGCACCCTGTTGACCTTGATGTGCAGGAGCATGCTCATGCCAGCGCACAGAGCACACACACACACACACACACACACACACACACACACACACACACACACACACACACACACACACACACACACACACACACACACCACACACACATATGCACGCACGCGCGCGCGCGCACACACACACATGCACACAAACGCACACACACACAGGCGTGCATTCGCACGCATGCACACGCACACACACACACACACATACACACATGCACACAAACAAACACGCACGCATGCAAACACATACGGACACACGTACACACACACACACACACACACACACACACACACACACACACACACACACACACACACACACACACACACACACAGACGCACATGCACATGCGCACCGCATACACTGGCACGCACACACATACACACACACGCGCGCACGCGCACGCGCGCGCGCACACACATGCACACATGCATTTACGCACAAACACGCACGCATGCAAACACATACGCACACACGTACACACAAACACTGGGACACACACACCACACACACACACACACACACACACACACCACACACACACACACACACACACACACACACATACACACACACACACGCGCGCGCGCGCCATTTTTTTTTTAAAGATCTGAATCGATCGTTGTTTATTAGTGAACTCGAACTAATTTCCAACCGTTTTTCTGCTTGACCGACTCTCTCTGTTTATCTGTCTGTCTGTCTATTTGTCTGTCTATCTGTCCTCTGTTAGTCTCTGTCTCTTTTTCTCTGTCTATCTCTCCGTCTGTCCGTTTGTTTGACTATCTCTCTGTCTACCCGTCTTTCTGTCTGCCTGTCTCTCTCTGTCTCTGCGTGTCCGTGTGTCTGTCTGTGCGTATCTCTCTCTCTCTCTCCTCCTCCACCTGCTCCTCCTTCTTCCCCCACTCCCTCCCTCCCTCCTCTGTGTGTGTGTGTGTGGGGGGGGGGGGGGGGGGGGGGGGGGGGGGGGGGGGGGAGGCGCGATGTGAATGATAGGGTAAGTAGTCGGTATTATGAATATAATATGATAGACAGCTTATTCTAGACAGTGCTCACACACAGACACACAGACACAGACATACAGACACACACACACACACACACACACAACACACACACACACACACACACACACACACACACAACACAACACAACACAACACAACACAACACAACACAACACACACACACACACACACAACACACAACACACACACACACACACACACACACACAACACATACACGCACGCACGCACGCAACGCACACACACAACAACACACAGACACACAACACACAGACACACACACACACACACACACACACACACACACACACACACACACACACACACACGCACGCACGCACGCGCGCACGCACTGTTATGAACAGCAGTCAGTTACAGCGAATTTTCATGTACAACATGATGAAAAGCTTACTGTAGACAGTGGTGACACAACGGACACGAACACACACGCACACACACACACACACACACACACACTTTTTTTTCTTTTTGATCTTTTTCATGTTTATATTCTTTCGATTTCGCAATTTTCTCATCTTTTGCACGTTGACAAGTGTCGTTCCACCAGATATTTCCCAGATGTTTTTTGATTTTATAGATTTTACTGTTGGGATGGATTCACGAGCAGCTGAATGTATGGTCTTTTGAAATCTGTCATATAGTGTATCAACATCTTGATTATTAATGGTATCTATATCAATGTAGAATGAACTTAATAAGACAGAAAATTTGTTCCAATTTGCAAATTTGTAACAATATTTTGGAACTTTGTCATGTGTTGCATCATTTGTTTTACATTGTATGTTTTCTAATGTAATAATAATTGGAAAATGGTCACTATTTAATGAGTCATCAACATTCTGATTTATGATCTACCAAAAGGTCTCTCAAAAGATACAGAATTAGCTCAGTTTGCTGACGACATATGTTTATGGTTGAAAGTAACTATGAAACGCCATACTTCTCTACGTTCTCTGAATTACATCAAAATCAAATACCAGCATGAGCTTAAAAAATAAACACATTCTTACATGAAAATGGGCTTTCCCTTTCAACAGAAAAAACTCACATGATGCTCTTCAACTCTGGTTATGATCCAGAAAAGCTGCCAAAATTTACATTGGATGGTATGATTTTAAACTATGTTAAAAACGTTAAATTTCTAGGAGTCATATTAAGTAGCAAACATACGTGGAATGCTCACATTGATTACATTCTAAACAAAGCAAGGAAAAGCTTAAACTTCCTTAAAATTATAAACAAACAATCTTGGGCTCAAGATACTAAAACATTAACCATCTTAGCAAATGCTTTAGTTCGTTCAAGACTTTGCTATGCTCAAGAAGTTTTCTTTAATGCACCACAATATCTTTTGAATAAACTTCAAGGTGTTGATTGCAAGGCTTATAAAATTGCCCTTGGAGTCCCACACATACATCAAATTTAGGCACATACAATGAGGTAGGTGTTTTACCACTCACAGACTTCCGAAAAGCTTCTGCTTCAAAGTTGTTTTGAAAAGTTTCTCACAAAAAAATTTTGTTCTCAAGAGGTATGCTTAGATTCGGAAAAGGACTTTGGAAAGCGTGCTCAAAACATACTCTCAACAAAATCTATCTGTTCTTATTCTTGCGATCTTCTGAGAAAAACTAATATAGATCAAAATAACATTGCTAAAAATCCAACGTTTTCTCCAATGCCAAAATGGGAACAATCAACAGCAATCTTTGATATAGAATACACAGATTTATCAAAAAATGACTCACCTAATCTTTTAAAAACTCACGTATGCTCTCATTTAGAAAATAATTACAATAATCATTTTAAAATATATACGGATGGTTCAGTGCTTGATAATTCAAATTCAGGAGCAGCTTTCGTAATCCCTAGTTTACAAATTCAAAAGTTATTTTATCTTGGTAACAACTTATCTATATACAGTGCAGAACTGTTTGCTATATTAAAGTCCTTGGATTTCATACTAACTTTTCCCAGAAACAACAGTCAACTTTTAATATGTGCTGATTCGAAAGCAGCGCTTCTTTCGATAAAGTCTCCCAGTTCACGCATACGCCAAAATATGATAATTGAAATAAATCATTTAATACACCTTCTTTCAATCAAAGGAATTACTGTGACTTTTTGCTGGGGGCCTTCTCACTGCGGCATATATGGAAACGAAAGAGTAGATCGAGCTGCAAAACAAGCAGCCCAAAATAGTGATGATGCTGTGTCCATAAATGTTCCATTAGATTTAACAGAATGCTATTCAATTATTAATAGAAAATCTCACGAAAATGCTAAAATCTTATTGTTAAATACAGACATACAATATAGTCGTAATTGTTTTAATCAACATGACAGAGACAACAAAAACAGACCATCCAAGCGTTTTATTTGCTCATCTAGAGAGATTGAGAGTCTTATTCACAGATTTTCGTTTAAATTCAATCAAAACAAAATATTGTAACAATGTCAGATGTATGTGCAGAGAATCCTTAAGTGTCAATCATATATTGACACGTTGTTCAAAAACAAAAGACATTTTTAAGAAATTGGGTATTGATGGTTTCACTGATGGATCGACTCCTTTGTCTTTATCTAGCATACTTAACAATTATTCTGTTCTTCAATCTATATGTAAAGGTTTATTGCATAGTTCACTGAGTATTTATTTGTAAAATTGTTAATTTATTGATTTGGTAATTCAATTGTCCATTGTTACTAGTTTATCTATTCATTTATATAATTAGGATCAAAGTGGGGTACATGACAATACGTAGGACAAAAGGGATACATTTTTATTCAATTTTTTTTTTGTAAACCTTGTTACAAACATATCCACTTATTCTCATTCAATCACAAACTCACTATTCAATTTTGTTAACCTTATTATAGACACATCCACTTATTCTCATTCACCCACAAACTCACTATTGTCTGAATCACTTTCAGTGGAAGGACACTAAACTGAAGAACACACACACACACACACACACACACACACACACACACACACAACACACACACACACCACACACACACACACACACACACACACACACATAAGCACGCACGCGGGCGCGCGCACACACACATACACGCACACACACACGAACGCATGCAGACACCCACATGTACCTCCCCCCCTCCCCCCACACGCACATGCAGAGAGAGAGAGAGAGAGAGAGAGAGAGAGAGAGAGAGAGAGAGAGAGAGAGAGAGAGAGAGAAAAGAGAGAGTGGTGTGTGTGGGGAGAATTACTATGTTCATTAAGTTTTTCACCTTTTAATCGCGTACTTTTCAAACCACGCACACACAATTTTCACAAATTTTCACCTCTCTCTCTTATGTCTGTCTTTCTTTCTCTGTCTGTCTGTCTGTCTGTCTGTCGGGTTGTCTGTCTGTCTCTCTCTCTCTCTCTCTCTCTCCCCTTTTCTCTTCTCTCTTTTCTCTCTCTAGCTCTCCCTCTCTGGGACGGGGACAGTGTGCATGCGTACGTGCGTGCGTGCATACGCGCGCGCGTGTATGTGTGCATGCTGGGTGCGTGCGTGTGTGTGCACGCGTTGTCCTTTGTGTGTATGCGTGCGTGCGTACGTGTGTGTGTGTGTGTGTGTGTGTAACTGGACCCCCTGTAACACAGTAGTTAAAAAGTTGAAGATAAACACCCCCCTGTTGTCTCAAAACGTTTCACGCTGTGTTATCATAGCATTATGATGTCATCATAGCATTCCCGTGACAAAGACTGTTACCCTGCAGGACCCCGATTTCTGCCCTAAAGGTCCGCTGTTAGTGTCTGTTTGATGTTTTGTACAACGGCTGAAAAGAGGCCGGCTGTTAGTGTCTGTTTGATGTCTGTACAACGGGCTGACCGAGGCCGGCTGTTAGTGATGTTTGATGTCTGTACAACAGCTGACACGGGCCGGCTGTTAGTGGGCCCGATGTCTGTACAACGGCTGACACAGAGGCCCGGTGTTAGTGCCCGATGTCTGTACAACGGCTGAACAGAGGCCGGCTGTTTAGTGCCCGATGTCTGTACAACGGCTGACACAGAGGCCGGCTGTTAGTGTCTGTTTGAGGTCTGTACAACGGCTGACACAGAGGCCGGCTGTTAGTGACTGTTTGATTTTCTGTACAACGGCGACACAGAGGCGGCTGTTAGTGTCTGTTTGATGTCTGTACAACGGCTGACACAGAGGGCCCGGGTGTTAGTGCCGATGTCTGTTTCAACGGCTGAACAGAGGCCGGTTGTTAGTGCCTGATGTCTGTACAACGGTTGACAGAGAAAGGGCCCGGTTGTTAGTGCCTGATGCCCGTACAACGGCTGACACAGAGGCCGGCTGATTAGTTCCCGATGTCTGTACAACGGCTGACACAGGGCGGCTGTTAGTGCCTGATGTCTGTACAACGGCTGAACAGGGGCCGGCTGGGTTTGTATCTGTTTGATGTCTGTACAACGGCTGACACAGAGGCCGGGTTGTTAGTGCCCGATGTCTGTACAACGGCTGGACACGAGGCCGGCTGTTAGTGCCTGAGTCTGTACAAAGGCTGACACAGAGGCGGCTGTTAGTGTCTGTTGATGTCGTACAACGGCTGACACAGAGGCGGCTGTTTGTGCCTGTTTGATGTCTCTGTACAACGGCCCCGACACAGAGGCCGGCTGTTGTGCCTGTTTGATGTCTCTTCACGGCTGACACAGAGGCCGGCTGTTTGTGTCTGTTTGATGTCTCTGTACAACGGCGACACAGAGGCCCGGCTGTTAGTGCCCGATGTCTGTACAACGGCTGACACAAGCGGCTGTTAGTGCCTGATGTTGTACAACGGCTGACACAGAGGCCGGCTGTTTGTGTCTGTTTATGTCTGTTTCAACGGTGACACAGAGGCCGGCTGTTAGTGTCTGTTTGATGTCTGTACACGGCTGACACAGAGGCGGCTGTTAGTGTCTGTTTGATGTCTGTACAAAAGCTGACACAGAGGTCGTATGTTAGTGCCTGTTTGAGTCAGTCAACGGCTGACACAGAGGCCCGGTGTTAGTGACTGTTTGATGTCTGTACAACGGCTGACACAGAGGCCGGCTATTAGTGTCTGTTTGATGTTTGGACAACGGTGACACAGAGGCCCGGGTGTTAGTGTCTGGGTTTGATGTCTGTACAACGGCTGACACAGGGCCGGCTGTTTGTGACTGTTTTATGTCTGTACAAAGGCTGACACAGAGGCCGGCTGTTAGGACTGTTTGATGTCTCTGACAACGGCTGACACAGAGGCGGCTGTTAGTTCCTGTTCGATGTCTGTACAACAGCTGACACAGAGGTGTTTGTTAGTGCCTGTTTGATGTCTGGGAAACGGCTGACACAGAGGCCGGCTGTTAGTGCCTGTTTGATGTCTGTCAACGGCTGACACAGAGGCCGGCTGTTAGTGACTGTTTGATGTTGTACAATGGCTGACACAGAGAGGCCGGCTGTTGTGTCTGTTTGATGTCTGTACACACGGTGACAAAAGAGGCGGCTGTTAGTGACTGTTTGATGTCTGTACAATGGCTGACACAGAGGCCGGCTGTTAGTGTCTGTTTGATGTCTGTACAAAAGGCTGACACAGAGGCCGGTGTTAGTGCCTGATGTCTGTACAACGGGTGACACAGAGGCCGGCTGTTAGGTCTGTTTGATGTCTGTACAACGGCTGACACAGGGCCGGGTTTTGGGGCCTGATGTCTGGACAACGGCTGACACAGAGGCCAGCTGTTGTGGCCCGATGCTGTACAACGGCCCCACATAGAGGCCCCTTTAGTGACTGTTTTTTGTCTGTCCCAAAAGGGGCACAGGGCCGGGGGATATTTCTGATGTCTGGGACAACGGCGACACAGAGGCCCGGGTGTTGTACTGTTTGATGTCTTTTCAACCGCTAACACAGAGGCCGGCTGTTGTGCCCGTTTGATGTCTCTGTACAACGGCTGCACAGAGGCGGCTGTTTGCCTTTTATTTCTGGACAACACTGACACAAAAGGTCGATGTTAGGCCTGTTTTATGTCTGTTCCCAAAGCTGACCCCCGAGGCCGGGGTTTGTTTCCTTTTGATGTCTGGACAAAGGGTGACACAGACCACTGTTGGACCCGTTGGGTGGCGGGCCAAAAGGCTGCCCAGAGGGGGCTTTAGTGTCGGGGTTTATGTTTGTACAACCCGGGTGACACAGAGGGCCCGGCCCGTTAGTGTCTGTTTGGATTTTTTACAAAAAGGGTGACAGAGAGGCGGGTTTGGGACGGGTTTTATGTCGTACAACGGCTTTACCAGAGGCCCCGGGTGTTTTGTACGGGTTTGGGTGTCTTGGGGAAAAGGCTACAAAAGGGGCCCCCCTGGGGAGTGGAAATGTTCATTTTTGGGACAATGGCTGACACCGAGGGCCGGGGTTAGTGCCCCCTTTTTGTACAACGGCTGAAAACAAGGCCCGGGGTTTTGTGTCTGTTTTGTGTCTGGGACAAAAGGTGACCCAGAGGGGCTGTTTGTGTCCCGATTCTTACAACGGCCCGAAACAGGGGGCCCGGGTGTTAGGACTGTTTTTATGTCTCTGTAAACGGGGGTGGGCCAGAGGCCGGCTGTTAGTGTCTGTTTGAAGTCTGTACAAAGGCCCTTTACCAGAGGCCGGCTGGGTTTGGTTGATGGCTTTTTTACAACGGCTGAAAAGCGGCCGGGTGTTAGTGGTTTGAAAGTCTTTTTCAAAAGGCTGGGCCAAGGCCGGCCCGTTGGGTCCCGGTTTTATGTCTGTACAACGGGTGACACGAGGGGCCCGGTGTTTTTTGCCTGTTTGGGTGTTTTGTACAAAAGGGTGACACAGAGGGCCCGGGGTTAGTGCCGAGTCTGTACAACGGGGTGACACAGAGGGGGCTTAGTGTTGATGTCTGTGGGGGAACAGCGCCCAGGGCCGGCCCGTTTGACTTTTTGATTCCCGTTCCCAAAGGCTGACACAGGGGCCGGCGGGTTTGTGCCTGATTCTAACAACGGCCGCCCAGAGGCCGGCTTTTGCTGATTTCTATCCACCCGGTTTACCAAGGCCGGCGTTGTGTCGGGGGGTCTGTACAAGGCTGACCCCCGAGGGCCGGGTTTAGTGTCTGAGGTCTTACCAAAGGCTGACACAGAGGCCGGGTGGTTTGTGTCTGAGCTGGGCCCAAAGGCTGACAAAAGAGGCCGGCTGTTTACGTCCCGTTTTTTTTTACCCCGGGTGAAAAGAGGGGCCCTGTTAGGCCTGTTTTTATGTTGTACAACGGCCCGACACAGAGGGCCCGGGTGTTAGTGACGTCTAGGTCTGTAAACGGCGACACCAAAGGGCCCGGGTGTTAGTGGGCCCGTTGGGGTGTCTTACAACCCGGGTGACACAGAGGCCCGGGTGGTTTTGGGGCTGGGTTTTATGTTTGTTTCAACGGGTTTCAAAAGAGGCCGGCGGTTTGTGACTGTCTGATGCTTTTACAACAGCTGCCCCAAGGGCCGGGTGTTTTTGTGTCTGTGTCTGGGGGGGGGGGGGGGAAACGGCTGAACCCGAGGCCCGGGGTTAGTGCCTGTTTTGATGTCTCTTAAAAACGGTGAACAGAGGGTGGGGGCCTGTTTTGATTCTCCTGTACAAAGGGTGGGCCCAGAGGCCGGCGGGTTGTGCCGGGTTTTATGTCTTGTACCCCCGGGGAAAACGAGGCCGGTGTTAGTGCCCGTTTGAAAAGTCTTTGGTCCCAAAGGCCCACACAGAGGCGGGTGTTAGTGCCCGTTTTATTTCTCTTCCCAAAGGGTGCCCAGAGGCCGGCTGTTAGTTCCCCTTTTTAAAGTCTCTGTACAACGGGGGACCCCAAGGGCCGGGTGTTAGTGTTGTTTGGGTGTCTCTGTAAAAACGGGTGACACCCGGGCCGGGTGTTTGTGTTTTGGTTTTATGGCTCTGTACAAAACCCCCTGACCAGAGGCCGGGGTTTTTGTGCCTGTTGATGGCTCACAAAGGCTGAAAAGAGGCCGGCTGTTAGTACGGGGTTTTATGTCTCTGTACAACACTGACACAGAGCCCCGGGTGGTTTTGTGCCTGATGTCTGTACCCAAAGGCTGACCGAGGGCCGGGTTTAGGCCGAGTCGTCAACGGCTGCCCCAAGGGGCCGGGGGGTTTTGTGCCTGATTTTCTGGACAACGGGCCCGACACAGAGGCCCGGTGTTATCCTAAAGTCTATTTCCCCCGGCCCGACACCGAAAGGGGGGGGGGGGGGGGCCGGTTTACTGCCCGATTTTCGTCCAAAAATGGGGACACAGAGGCCCCCCGGGTTTGTGTCTTTTTGATGTCCCGTACAACGGCTGACACAGGAAAGGGCCCTCTGTTAAATGGGGGGGGCCGGGTACTGTACCCAAAAGGCTGAACAGAGGCCCCCCCGTTTGTGTCTGAAATTTTGTACACCCGGGTGACAAAAGAGGCCGGCTGTTTGCGCCCCGTTTGATGTCCCCGTTTCAAGGGTGAAAACAGAGGCCCCGGTGTTAAAGGGCCTGTTTGATGTCTCTGTACAACGGCCCGGGCACAGAGGCCGGTGTTAATGCCTTTTTGATGGCTCTGTAAACGGGTGACACAGGGCCGGCTTTTTAGTGTCTGTTTGATTTTTTCCCGTTTCCCCGGGGACACAGGGCCGGCTGTTTTCCGATGTCGGGACCAAAGGCTGACACAGGGCCGGCTGTTTTGTGCCTATTTGTACAACGGCGGGCACAGAGGCCGGGGTTTGTGTCGGGTTTTATGTCTGTACCAAAGGTGACACCGGGCCCCCCCGTTTTTGTCCGGGTTTTTATCGAAAAACCCCGGGTGCACGAGGGCCCGGGGGGTTTGTTTTTGATGTCTGCCAAAGGGTGAAAAAGAGGGCCCCCTGTTTGTGCCCCGATGTCTGGGACAAAAACCCCTGACCGAGGCCGGGTTTAGTGTCTTTGGGTGTCTTACAACGGCTGAACAGAGGCCGGGTTTGGGGCTGTTTGATGTCTCTGACAACGGCGGGCACAGAGGCCCGGGTGGTTAGCCTTGTCTGTACCCCCGCTGACCCCAGAGGCCGGGGTTTTGGCCCGATGTCTTTTACAACGGCTGAAAACAGGGCCCGGGTGTTAGTGCCCGATGTCTGTAAAAACCGCGGGCATAACCGGGTGTTTGTGCTGTTTTTAAGTCCCGTAAACCGGGTGCACAGAGGCCGGGGATAGTGTCTGAGTCTGTAAAAACGGCTGACCCAGAGGGGCTGTTAGTGGCTGTTTGAGCTTTTACAACCGCTGCCACAAAAACCCGGGTGGTTTTGACTGTTTTATGTCTCTGTTTAAAAAGGCTTGACACAAAAGGGCCCGGGTTTAGTGCCTTTTTAAAAACGGGACAACAGCTAAACAGAGGTCTTTGGTTTGTGCCTGTTTATGTCTGTCAACGGCTCCCGGGCCGGGTGTTGTGCCCGTTTGGGGCGTACAACGGCTGCCAAAAGAGGGAAACTGTTTTGACGTTGAGTCTGTACCAAAGGCTGAAACCCGAGGCCGGTGTTAGTGTCTGTTTGATGTTTGAAAACCTGACACAAAGGGGCCCGGGTGTTAAATGTCTGTTTGAGGGCTGTACCCCGGCTTGGGCACCCGAAAGGGCCCCTGTTAGTGACTGTTGGGGGTCTGTAAAACGGCTTGGCCCCCGAGGGGTGGCTGTTAGTGACGGGTTTGGGGTGCTCTGTACAAAAGGCTGAACCCCGAGGCCCGGGTGTTTTTTTTTTTTTTGACTGTTTGATGTCTGTAAATGGTGACACAAAAGGGGGACCCCGGCCCAAGTTGTTTTCCCCGCCCTCCCTGATGGCTGGGGGAAAGGCTGACCCAAGGCCCGGGTGTTAGGTCTTTTTGTCTTTAACGGGTGCCAGAGGCCGGCTGTTGTGCGTTTTGTCCCCGGAAAAAGGCTGAAAAGAGGCCGGCTGTTTAAATGGTTTTTGATGTTTTGTACCCCGGCTGACACAGGGCCCCCTGTTAGGGGGGGTTTTATGGTCTGAAAAACGGTGACACAGAGGGCCGGGTGTTTTTGGTGTTTGATGTTTTACCCAAAGGCTACACAACCCGGGTGTTTTTGCTGTTTGATGTCCTTTCCCAAAGGGGTGACACAGGCCGGGGTTTTGGTGTCCCGTTTTTTCCCGTACAACGGGACAAAAGAGGCCCGGGTGTTAGTGCTGTCGGGTGGGCTGTACCAAAGGGGTGACACAGGGGGCCGGGTGTTAGGTGTCTGATGTCTGGGGCAACGGGAAACAGAGGGCCCGGGTGTTATTCTGAGTCTTACCAACCGACACAGAGGGCCCTGGTTTGTCCTGATGTCCAACCAAAGGTGACACAGAGGCCGGTGGTTTTGCCTGATGTTTCAAACCCGGGTGACACGAGGGCCGGGGTTTGTGCCTGAGTCTTTTACCAAGGCTGACCCAGAGGCCGGGGTTTTTGTGGCTATGTCTTCCCAAAGGCTGACACAGAGGGCCGGGTGTTTGTGTCGATGTCTGTAAAAGGGACACCGGGCCGGGTGTTAGTGTCTTTTAAAGTCTGTACCAAAGGCCCGACACAGAGGCCCGGGTGGGTGTCGTTTTTAAGTTGGTTTTCAAGGCTGACACAGAGGGCCCGGGTGTTAGGGCTGTTTGATGTTTGTACAAAAGGGTGCCCCAAAAGGCCCTGTGTTATGGCTGATGTCTGTAAAAACGGGTGCCCCCAGGGCCCGGGTGTTTCCCTGTTTTTTGCCCTCCGACAACGGGCCCCAGAGGCCGGCCCGTTAGTGCCCGTTTGAAGTCCGTACAAAGGCTTGACACAGAGGCCGGGTGTTAGTCCCCGGATGTCTCTGTACAACGGGTGACCCCAGAGGCCGGTGTTTGGGCCCGTTTGAGTCTCTTTTAAACGGCTGACCCAGAGGGGCCGGGTTTAGTGCCTTTTGATGTCTTGTACAACCCCCGGCCCCAAGGCCGGCTGTTAGTTTTCCGTTTGAAGGGGGCCCGTACCAAGGCTGACCCAGAAGGGCCCGGCCCGTTTTTGTGTCTGTTGATGGGCCTGAAAAACGGGTGAACAAAAAAGGGGGCCGGGTGTTTTGGCGTTTATGTCCCTTTCAACCGGGTGACACCCGAGGGCCCGGGGTTAGCGTTTGGGGTCTTAACGGCTGCCCCAGAGGGCCCGGGGTTTAGTTTGGGCGTACAACGGGGCCGAGGCCGGGGGTTTTTTGTCTGTAAACCCACGGGGGGGCTGTTAAGCCTGTTTGATGTTGGACAACGGCTGACAAAAGAGGCGGGAGGCCTGTTTTAAGTTGTAAAACGGGTTACAAAGGGGCCCGGGTGTTAAAGGGGCCCGTTTTTTTTCTGTACAACGGCTGACACAGAGGCCCCGGTGTTAGGCCTTTTTTCTGTAAAAAAACTGGGCACAACCAACCTTTTTCACTTCGTTGTTGGTCTGTTTCCGTGATGCCCTCCCCCCTGCCACTTAAAGGCTGTTTGGGGGGGGGGGTGGGTACGAAAACCTGGAAGGGGAAAAAAGAAGTTTTTCCCGGGCAATTTCCCAAATTCCCAAAAATTTAAAAAAAATCTCTCTCTCTCTCTCTCCCTGTTTTGAATTACAACCTTTTCTCATCTAACCCTCCTGGTTTTAGAAAGAACTACCCCTTTCCCCAAACCCCCCCCCCCCCGGGTGACAAAGCTTGTTGATGTATGTTAACGAACATAAAGGTTTTAAAAAATTTTCCGGGGGGTTTTTTTTTCTTTGTTTTTTTTTTTTTTTTTTGACTGACTTTGCAATTTGCAAATTTAAAAATTTCTGCCGAAAAATTTTCTTAGATTTTCCCAAACAAGTCCTTTTTTTCCTTAAAATTGGGTTTCTTTTAAAACGGGAACAATCCCGGTTTTTCCCCCGTAACAGCGTCCAGGTTTTTTAAATACCTGCGTTTTGTTTGCCAAGAGGGAAACTCTTTGGCCTCTTTCCTTTGTCCCGTGCCCTTTCTTTCCCTTTTAACAAAGAATTTCCCGAATGCTTTTTGGGTGATGATCCCTCGTCCTTGAGTCATTGTCCCTTTTACCTTATTATGAAATTTCCCAAAAAATAAAAAACTAATTCGTTCTTTTTGGGCACGATTTCAATTAATTCCCCCCGAAAAAAAAACCTGGTTTGGGAACCCCTTTCGACAAAAAAGACCAAAAAGTATTGTCTGTTTATGCTCCCCTTTAAAAACACGTGACTGTGGGTCGATGAATCAGCATTTTAAGTTTTGAGTGTTTTTCCTCGGGCCAAAGATTTTTCCCCGGTCACTTTATGTATTTTTTTTAATTTGGGAAAAGTGACTCAAAAAATTTTTTTTTTCTTACAAAGTTTTTAAAAAAAACCCCCAAAATTTTTCGAAATACTTAATTACTCACTAAACTTGTATCACATGCCATGTAGTCATCTCTCGATTATCCTCAAATCTTTGTACTCTTACATAGAGTTAAACCCGAAAACTTAAAATGGGGGCCCGAGGCGGCAACCCAAGCAAAATTTTGGAAAAAAGGGGTTTGGTTTCTTACCCCCAATGACATTGACAAAGCACATGACAAGACACGATGCATTTCAACCTCTTGGGTCTTCTTCGGGCGAAAAATAAATCACATTTAACATTTAGGACAGTACAAACAAAGAACGAAAAATGACTCATCTGTTGTTGTCCATGTGGTGGGAGAATAGCCGCTGAAAACTTCAGTAAGACCCCATGAGCGAGATCTGAAAGGTATACTTATTAAATCGTCTTCACGTACATCTCAGGAGTATATGAAGCTAAATATTCTTTCTTGAATCTACACATCTCAGAACAAATAAACAATGATGATGTATAAATACATGAAGGGTTTCTTACCTTCGACTCTATAGACACACAAGAGAGAGAGAGAGAGAGAGAGAGGAGAGAGAGAGAGAGAGAGAGAGAGAGAGAGAGAGAGAGAGAAGAGGCGGGCGCACTCAGAGACCTGCAACACATGCATGAAACGTTTGAAGGTCTCATGCAAAACGGGTGTTTTTTCCCTACATAGCAAAGTCTCTGTGTGTTCGAACACAACACACACACACACACACACACACACACACACACACACACACCAGCGTGCGCGCGCATGGCTACACGGAGAGCCACACCCCCCGCACACACACACGCACGCACACACGTCTATATTATACCGAGAGAGAGATAAGAGAGAGAGAGAGAGAGAGAGAGAGAGAGACAGACAGACAGACAGAGAAGTAGGCGCGCGTGCACGCGCGCGCTTACATACACACCTCACACACACACACACAACACACACACACACACCACATGCGCGCATGCGCTTGCTTACGCTATAAACTCAGACGGACAGACAGATATGAATTTCTATAACTCCAAACTGCACACATATATCAGCACTTGCACTGACACATTACTTGTATCCGTTTTGCGTAGCAGCCGCTGTTGACCCAGCGCAGAGAGAGAGAAAAGGAGAGAGAGAGAGAGAGGGGGGAGAGTTCTATTGAATTATTATCATTTTAAGGGAAAAAAGGAATGGTCAACTCTAGGAATTGTCCCGTAGCTGAATAGTTCGGCTAACATTTCACTTCGGAAGTCTGCAATGAACACAGCGTGGCTATGGGCATTAACTGCAGTTTTTGACACATTGCTACAAGTAGAGTATAACACTTGGAACTTGAATGCTCATCGTTGTGCATTGACGCAATTGAATGTATCACACAAACGAATCAACTGTCCTACGCGCTTGGGATAGGCCCAGACAGGCCTATTCAGCCAGTAGCCATTTTACTACTTCTTTTTTCACCGGACAAATAAAGCAAGTGTCTAGTACAATGAAGGAAAGTGGGGAAACAACCAATCTGCGAAAAAAGAAAAAAAAAGTTTTATCAACACAAGATAAAACTATTAAAATTATTGATATGAATTGTCAGTGGCTCAAAAGCACACAATCTCACAACTGGCTATCGGCAAGAATGCGCGGGGGAAACGACTATATATCGTGTAGGCCAAACGTTACAGATTTGCTTCCCTTGTCCGCGTACCTGCGTTGACTGTTCTCCTTTCTTTTTTTTTTTTTTTTTTTTTAAAGCCGGGAGAACTACATGCACGACAATGGCACGGTACGAAACGCAACTGCGCCACGACGAAACACGCGCTAACAAAAATCTGACAGAATCTATGACCATGAAACGTGACTGTCCGACACCGACACCTGTAGCCGACAGCGTCACGAACGGGTTAAACACGGAGCGATTCATGCCGTGTCGGTCGTGTTTCTTCCGCACTGCGGAGACGGCCAACCAACGAAAAGGATCAAGCAAGATGCCGCTTACCTCTGGCAAGACGCCAGCTGTTGGAGACCAAGTTGTGATTGAACTGTTGGTGGAAACTGTGAAGAGCAACACTGTAAACTACTGTACGATGAAAACAGCCAGAGCCTAGGTTCTTTTATCATCAGAAACACCTAAAACTTCGTTTTAAAGTGAAGTGACTGTAGGTGAAAATTGAAACAAATTTTCAAAGGAATCTAAGTAACTCTACCGGTTTAACATGGACAAAGAAATTACAAGATGCCATGTTAACCGGCGGATCGAGTTACTTAAAACCTAAAACTTATTTTCAATCGCTGCTTGAATGCTGTTGTTACCTGCGTGATTCACCATATGTTACGTTTGTATAGTTGTACTTTGTTCACTTCTTTTTTTCCAAAGATATCAATGATCTGTGCCTGTCTTAGATCTATATTAAGTAGTACATTTCTTGATATCTCCCATCAGTTTGGTATTAAAAAAAATGCATTGCGTTGTCCGGGATCTTGACAGAACGTAGTTAATATTGCTAACAATATTTCGGTATACCAACATTAAACTTCAAATTTTTTTTTTCGTTTTATGTTTTCCCCCTCCACCTCCATTTTTGGGCGCTTTTATGTGGCCCCCATGCATCTTCCTCCCCCCCCTCCCCTCCTCCGTCCTCCCACTCAATTCTTTTCACTTTGATGACTTTCGATCACCATGCAAGTCTGTATGTTCTGTTACTAGTAAGTGGACATTCGCATGTGGAGCTACAGTTTTCCAGCTTTTGGTGTTTGGTGCGAAGTGTCTGTTTTTTGGGTTTTTTTTCATTTATCTTATGTTTAGTGCATTGACTGACACTTTCATTCCGCTGCACCTACTGCTTTTCACAAAAAGGCCAAACTAGTAGATGCTACTGCAATAAAGAAGTAACTACATATGCAAATAGGGTGTAAAATTTCACCTCATCTACTTTCTCTTTCCGCCATAGAACTGATATCCCTCCTGCCCTCCCTCATCCACAGGGAGCATGTTTTGTGTTCACACACACACACACCACACACACACACACACACACACACACAAGCACACACACACACACACACACACACACACACACACCACACACACACACACACACACACACACTCACACACATGCACACACACGCACACACACACACGCGCGCCAACACACACACACACACACACACACACACATACACACACACACACACACACACACACACACACGCACGTACGCACGCACGCACGCACCCACGCACGCACGCACGCACGCACGCAACGCACACACACACACACACACACACACACAACTTGCGATCTTGCACACGCATTTGCTTGACTTATTTACATATTACTGCATGACCAAATCAACCCTTTCACTACCATCTGTCATGGAACCCCAACATTTCCCAGCACTGGTACTTTTTAACGTCACTCTCTCTGAAAGCTGGTCATCTGGTCATATCTGATGCCATTCTCTTGCTCCTTAGCGTAAGAGAAAGATCACAAACCACAAATATAATTTGGAAGAAAAAGTGAAGCTAAATAAAATTATATGAATGTATGGTTATGGTAGCAAGTTAAAACAACTTTAAAGCAGCAATTTGAAAAAAAAAGAAGGTTTTAGGTGTTTCCGATGGTAAAAGACCCTATGCTCTGGCAATGGTTGCATGGCACAGTAGTTTTCAGTATTGCTCTTCACAAATTTAACCAACGGCTTGATCACAATTTGTCTTGAACACCTGGCATCTTGTCGTTGCCAGAGGTAAGCGCGCACTTGCATGACCTTTCGTTGAGGCCGCTTTGCAGTGCGGACGAAACACGACCGACACGGCATGAATCGCTCCGTGGACGAAACCTCGTGTCGTCACGCTGTCGGTACAGGTGTCGGTGTCGGGCCAGTTACGTACCGTGTTGATTTTTTTCCCCGCAATTTTTATTGTGGCGTGACTCTTCAGTACCGTGCCGGTGTCGTGTATGCAGAATCCCGGCGTAGAAAGAAACGACCGAACGCCAGGCGCTCACACAAAGGGAAGCAACACAGTAAAGGTATTTTCCTAGACACATGGAGTGACCACAGTCATTTCCCCTGTGCTGTTCCTTGCCAGCAGCCAGTGGCGAGATGTTTGTTGTGCTTTTGAACCAGTGAACAATTTATATACACATTTCTGATAGTTTCTTCTTCTAACCATTAGATAGTAAGAAAATTTTTTTTGTACCATTCTACTTTTTTCAGCCTAAACACATGCTTGTTATATTTTTCAGTGAATACAAAAGAAAAAGTGGGAAAACTACAACAGAACACCGATATAAACCCAAGCGCGCAGGACAGATGATCGTGTGTATGATAAAGTCACTAGCACCAAGACACAACGATGAGCATGTCAAGTTCCAAACCCTACTGTCCCTTCTGGTGCAGCGTGCCAACATGCCGTTTCCATCCATACCCATGCTGGACCCCAGTTGTTTCCCCTGCACTGTGAAGCGTCAGCTCGACTATTCAACCAGTGAACAATTTCTTTTCATTGTTATGCTGACAATTTCTTCCTCAAAAAGAAAATCTTCTAAATATTACTATAATAATGGCAATGTGTTGATAAACGTTATCTCTCTCTCTCTCTCTCTCTCTCTCTCTCTCTCTCTCTCTCTCTCTCTCTCTCTCTCTCTCTCTCTCTCTCTCTCTCTCTCTCCGGCCTTCCCTGCACTCCTTTCGCTCCTGCGTCTCTCTCGTCCCCCCCCCCCCTCCCTACTCTCTCTCTCATTTACATTAAAAAAGAAATTCCGTGTCTAATTTTTGTTCTAGCCACTTTTACATGCTTCTTCTATTGCCTCATTTTATTTTACATTGTTGACCCTACTCAGGGCGAGGACTGGATGTAAAAAAGCACATCAGTGCTTATCTATTATCCTCGTTAATAAAGAATTTTGTCTTGTCTTGTCTTGTCTTCTCTCTCTCTCTCTCTCTCTCTCTCTCTCTCTCTCTCTCTCTCTCTCTCTCTCTCTCTCTCTCTCTCTCTCTCTCTCTCTCTCTCGTGCACCACCCTCTTTCTTGCTGTGGATCGACAGCGGCTGCTATCCAAAACGATTTTGACTCGAGGAGCGTTTAGAGAGGATCTCTCTCCTCGGATAACAATTCCAGTTGGTGACAAGAGATACCTTAATTAAAAAAAAAAGAAAAAAAAAAGAAAAAAAAGGAAAAGAAAGAAAGAAAGAAGCATAAATCTCTACATGTAAGAGGGTTGAGTGTATTTCCATGACTGTGCTAGTGACCAAGATCACATCAGGTGGTGTTATTCAAATGCCACAAGAAACATACTGATGAACAGAGACTAAAAGGTCACTTAAAATGAAAAGGCTTGCGATCTCTCACATTATTTCATGCAACCCACACATGTGTAAATGTGAAGGACTGCTAATGAGACGATGATGATCCGCAGTAAAATAAGAAAAATCTGAACACTGTTTGTCGTCAAAGGAAAGCAAAGCAGTTTCTGCAGACAGTTTTAGAAGGAACAACAGGTGAATGCACATAGCTCTTTTTTTCTACCAATGGCAAGGAAGTATACAGAAATGAACGAATCACGCAGTCCGACACATGTTAATACCAAAATCGAAGAAGAGAGGAAGGAGAGAGAGAGAGAGAGAGAGAGAGAGAGAGAGAGAGAGAGAGAGAGAGGAAAAAATAAAAATAAAAAAGACGAAGTTTAAACCATTGAATCACTCATTCATTTCCCTCCGTTTTAAATCCCTTTTATTGTCAATACATACAAGAAGGGACAGACTCAAAAGCGAAATCTCTCTGAATTATGTTATCAATTTTTCACCAGACGGCAAATATAGTGTCATTTGAGTGGTAGGCAAAACGGTCGGTTTTTTTTTTTACACTCAGTTCTGCTGGCTGACTTTTTTTTTTTTACTTTGTTTGTATGGGGGAGGGGAAGAGAGGCAGGGGGATGGAGATGGGGTGGTTCTGAGGAGGGAGGGAAGGAGGAAGAAGGGGGAGAAGGGTGCAGAAGAGGTGGAGGAGTCAGAGAGGAAGGGAGAGGAAGGGGGATGGGTGCATGGGGGAGGCATTGCACATCATGAAAGTGACCCGCTGTCGTTGGGATGTAAGTGGAGTAAGGTTTAGTCCTGGTGTAAGACTGAAGGAAGTCTGTGCTGTGTCCTGGTGTAAGACTGAAGGAAGTCTGTGCTGTGTCCTGGTGTAAGACTGAAGGAAGTCTGTGCTGTGTCCTGGTGTAAGACTGAAGGAAGTCTGTGCTGTGTCCTGTGTAAGATGAGAGTTGTGTGTGTAAGACTGAAGGAGGTTTGGTGTCCTGGTGTAAGAATGAAGGAAGTCTGCGCTGTGTCCTGGTGTAAGATGAAGGAAGTTGTGCTGTGTCCTGGTGTAAGACTGAAGGAGTCTGTGCTGTGTTCTGGTGTAAGACTGAAGGAGTCTGTGCTGTGTAAGTGTAAGACTGAAGGAAGTCTGTGCTGGTGTAAGACTGAAGGAGGTCTGTGCTGTGTTCTGGTGTAAGATGAAGGAAGTCTGTGCGGTAACTGAGAAGTCGTGCTGTGTTCGGTGTAAGATGAAGGAGGTCTGTGCTGTGTCTGGTGTAAGACTGAAGGAGGTCTGTGCTGTGTTCTGTGTAAGACTGAGAGTCTGCTCTTGCTGATTCCTTTGTGCTGTGTCCTGGTTCACAGCTGCTGTTCTGTTACTGACAGCAACACCTGGTCATCTCCCTGACTTCAGCCCACATCCTTCCCACCACTCCCTCTGTGTGTGTGTGTGTGTGTGTGTGTGTGTGTGTGTGTGTGTGTGTGTGTGTGCTGCGTGGTGTGTGTGTGTGTGTGTGTGTGTGTGTGTGTGTGAACGTAGGCATATGTGGTTTGCGTGCGTTGTGTGTGTGTGGTGTTGTGTTGTGTTGTGTGTGTGTGTGTGTGTGTGTGTGTGTGTGTGTGTGTGTGTGTGTTTTGTGTTGTGTGTGTGTTGTGTTTTGTGTGTGTGTGTGTGTGTGTGTGTGTTGTGTGTGTGTGTGTGTGTGTGTGTGTGTGTGTGTGTTGTGTGTGTGTGGGTGGTTGTGGTGTGTGTTGTGTGTGTTGTGTGTGTGTGTGTATGTTTGTGTTGTGTTTGTGTCTATCTGTGTAGCGGGTGTGGGTGGGTGTGGTGTAGGGAGGTAGTGGAAATCCTTTCATTGTTTTGTCATGAACATGAAATAAAATTTCTAATCATTTTGATTTAAGCATCCAATTCTCTACCGGTACACAGATTTGACTGCTACATACATTGTATGCGTTGAGGACGAGATAGTATGTGGGTATAGCAGAGATTCTATCTATGTCTCCTTTTTCATTCCTGTCTTTCTACAATTGTCTATTTCCAATGCTTTCCTTGCAACCCCCACCCCCGGCTCCACGAAACTCGTACCTCTCTTTCTCTGTGTTTGATACTTTGTTTTCTTTAACAGCCCCCAGTCCTTTTTTTTCTCTTTTTTTTTTATTCTTCTTCTTTCTTTCTTTTTCTTTCTTTCTTTCTTTCTTTCTTCCTTTCTTTCTTTCGTCATTCTAAAAAATCGTTCATGGTTATGTATATGTATATGAATATACTTTTACATACGGATACAGAAACGGTAATGAAAGATGTACTGATATATATTAATATATATATATATATATATATATATATTGATATTTTTTATATTATTATATATATGTGTGTGGTTGGGGTGTGTGTGTGTGTGTGTGTGTGTGTGTGTGTTTTAGGCCTATATGGATATTTTACTTTATATAGATGTAAGTACCATCGGTTCTAAAGAAGTTTTTGGGCCGAAAGCTTGGAATAAAAAATAAACTCCGGGGGCGGTGTGGCCCGAATATTGTTCACCCTCTCTCTCTCTCTCTCTTTCTTTTCTCTCTCTCTCTCTCTCTCTCTCTTTTCTCTCTCTCCTCTCCTCTCTCTCTCTTCTCTCTTCTTTTCTCTCTCTTCAGTCTAAGCATAAGAGCAAGCTTTGTTTATAATTGAATATTTCTTGTAGTCATTGCAAAACCAAGCTGCTCTGCAAGTTGCTGGAAGGGGCCCCGGGTTTTTTCCCTTGGAATTTGTTAGTTTTTTATTATATATATTATAATTATTTATTATATTATATATATATTTATATATAAAATATATATATATATATGCATGAACTTTATATACATGCATACCTACATACATACCGTAATATACAGTTAACATACAATTCATTCACACATACAATACACATATGCATACATACATATTTACATTAGTGTACCATTGGTTCTAAAACATATGAATATTTATTTACATTTGGAAAGAGAGTAAAAAAATGTGAGAAAACAGATCAGGAAAAAGCCAGTGCCATATTATTGACGCAGACCTACGAGTTGAACAGATTTTACATTCAACGTTATTTAGTAGTCAAATCTAGTGTACGATGTGAATTTAAGTTATGAATTAAAAAGGGATAGAAATTTTGTTTCCATTGTTCTATGACAAAACAATGAACGGATTTTCAAAATACCTTACCAAGTGGTCAACTTTTAACATGCTCCAAACTAACAAAATAATGATGCATCTCTCGTGTTCATACGAATTGAAAACATGTGAGCGTGGTTTTGATTTGGTCATTTTGCATTTGAACAAGGGAATCTTGTCAAGAATGACAATAGATAAAGCTGATAATGTTATTACGATAAGGGTGATAATGGGTTTTTACATAAGCTGATAATGTTATTCGATAAAGTGATAATGTTTTAACGATTTAAAACTGATAATGTTATTCAGTTGCGCGCGCGGTAAGATACTGTTAGTTTCTTTCTCAATTTTCACTTGGCATGCTTTTTTGATTTGTTACTGTTTTTAAGGTATTTTAAGTACAGTTATCAAAATTATCAGTTATGGATTCCTTTTCACTCGTGACAAATAGCATTTGATGTCATCGATAAATTTCATGTCCCTAAAAATCGCTTCTTTTATTTATTTTTTTTTTATTAAAAAAATTATTGTAGAACTTTTAAGTTGAAATCATCTTGATTTTTGTTCTTTTATTTTGTATATTTCATATTCAACGGAGTGACAGCTCTGATATGGCCCTTTGAGGTCAGCTGCGTTATAAACAACTTAAATCGAATCGAATCGCATATTTCATCATAATGTTCAGTTTGAATTGATAGACATTTCTAATTCATGCATTCAAAAATGTCGGCACACAGTTATTGTCATTAAAAGTAAATTTTGTGTTGCTGAGGATTAAAAAGAATATAGCCCTAATTTTTTACTTTATTTCGTTTCGGATGTTCTGTTCTTTTTTCTTTTTGTCACAAAGTTTTTGCTTACTTAGAATTAAAGTTTAAATTAACGAAATAAAAAAAGTACTATTTTCACGCTAAAGATAGTGACTACCATATACGTCATTTTCACATCAAAGATGATACACATAGTATATTTTTTTTTTCAGGAATCCAGTTTTCATTAGAAAATGACTTTGTTATTCACTTTCATATATTGTCATTGAAATAAGGGTTCTGTTAATCATTTCCTTATTTTTCACAGTAACGATATGTTTAAAAGCCTTTAACTTGTTCGAAAAGTCTTTAGAGGCTTGAAAAGTTTGTAAAATCTGTTTTTTTTGTGTGCATTATTAAAAGGAAGTCTCTACTTAAAAAGTGCTGTAAAGAACATGAAAAGAAGACATCTTTTTCTACTTTGGACGACTTTTTAAAGTGTGCATAGAAAGAGAGAAAGCTTCCGGTTAATTTTGGTAAGCCATCCCACTCTGACAATTATCTTTTTTTAATTTTCGTTTTATTCTTTAAATAGCTGTTCTCTGATTAGTAGTTTTTTCCCAATTTCCAAACAAATTAGAAGCAAATGGACTACAAATCATTAATTAAAGTGTACAGTATATTTGGCGAAAACATCGGGAACTGACTTAACTTTGACGAACATTAAAAGTTGATTCTGTTTCTGACAACTTGTCTTTCTGGTTAAAATATTCTCGATTGACTTCGTCGACAGTAAACCATACATGGAGTATTTTACAGTAAACCATACATGGAGTATTTTCAGTAAACCATACATGGAGTATTTTACAGTAAACCATACATGGAGTATTTTACAGTAAACCATACATGGAGTATTTTACAAGGGAGGTGGGGGTGGGAGAGAGGGGAGGGGAGCTCCAGTTTGATTTCAACGGAGGTGAAATTTAGCAAACGAGCTAGTTTTACTGCCCAGCCATATTCCTGAATATATATAATAAATTCCAAGGATAAGTACCGAGCACCATATATATATTATATATATATTTATATTATATATTATATATATATATATATATATATATATATATATATATAATGCTGAACAATGAAGTAGTGGGAGAAAACAAGTGCAGTTAACAAGATATGGAACAGTCCAAGTGGTCAGCTTTGCTGTTCAATAAACCCAAGCATTGTGAGTGGCTAAGAATTGTACATGACAACCTTTACTTGGATCTCCTAAGAGATGCAATCTCCCACTGATTGACCAAACAATATAATGCTGAACAATTAAGTAGTGGGAGAAAACAAGTGCAGGTTAACAGTTCTTCAGTCGTTATAGTATATATATATATATATATATACTTGTCACGGACAAAAAATGAAACAACCCAACTTGGGAAGTCGCCGGCCACTTCGACTGGACATAAGTCCAAACGCAGACATCTTGGCGCCACGTAGACGGGCCCATGGTTCGGATCCGGCCAATTAAGCTTAGTGGAGAGGCCTCACAGAGACGGTACGATCCACCCAGACTGACTAAGCCGTTTTGACCGACGCCTCGATGTCTAGCGAGACGAGTCGCAGCGCCTGGCTCAGACTCATCTAGCCACTTTGTGGAACCAGCGTCATTGTTAGTCAGACGTCGTGGCGCCCACCTTGACTCAGCTAGCCACTTTAGGTTGACCAGTGTCCACGACTTAAGCCACACGGCACCAGTTAAGTAGGAAAGGGGGGAAGGTAGTGTGTGGTGGGGGTGAAATCTAGCTAATCAATTAAAATGACCAGTTGACCACCACAGAGAGTAAGGCGTGTCGGCGTGACTGTCATGATTTGAATATCCAATGGAATTAGAGGGAGATAACTTCGGGTGTCAGGGCGGTAAAAATACTGACCAATGGTACTCGCCCTTTTTGGACAGATCGGAACGAATAAAGAGGATGTGAGAGTGAGAGAACGGGAGAACGAGGGGGAGAACGAACAGAGAGACAGAGAGAGAGAGGTCTGAGTGTAATCTCTGAGGAGAGAAGAGCAGAGAGATGAGGGGAGGAGAGAAGAGAACCAAGTTGAGAGATTAGCATGAGATAGTCTGCAGAGGAAGGACTGAGGAGAGATGTGGAGAGAGAGAGTTGCTAATTAATGAGAAGAAAAGAAAGAAAAGAAAAAAGAAAAGAAAAGCAACCATGTCCATTTGATAAGAGCAGACTAGAAGAGAGAGAGAGAGAGTGCAATGCGTTAATGCAGGAAGAAAGAAAGGAGAACAGATCGATGTTGATAGTCACTGTTCTATCCTAACCGGGGGTTCGACCTCATACCTGGCAGCGTCACTTCGCCAAGCAGAACCACAGACCAACGCCAACAGTCTCACCTGACCAGGCGCCATCAGACCAAAACCAGTGCCAGCAGTTGTGTCGTGTTGTGAAAGTGACAGTGAAAAGAAAAAGAAAAGAAAAGAAAAGACAGTGATTCGTGAATAGTTAAGACCACCTGGCCAGGTAAAGTAGAAATCTATTTATACCGGGTTAGTTAATGATGTTTTAGACAAATGATTTTGTGAAGTTCAGGAAAGAGAGAATGTTTTATTTCGTTTGATTCCATATGCATTGATGTTTCGTTCTATGATCATGTGTAGTAAAGTTATAGACTTTACCAGTGGTTTGATGGGGACGAATGCATGATATATGAATGAGATCGTAAGCAAGCTGTGAGTGTGTTTGGGCTGTGCGCTAGTCCTTCCTCCACTGACATTACACCGAGGTTGACAATTTATTGGCGAGCCTGCCAGGATATTCTGGCCATTAATTATAATTGTTCAACTTCTCAGAGAGAAGCTGGGTGGATTCAAGTATTGTAATCCTAAGACAAGGGGTTGTCTTACTGTATGTTCCCAAGATAGTTAAATACTAGCCTTGGCATTGCTTCCAAGATAGTAACACTAGGCTTGGCATTTCAGCCCAGAGTACTCATTTCGCACAGATTGCCTATAATTCGCTCTCATAGTTGGGTCAGGCGCTGGGCGTCTTATAAAAACTAACTACGTTGTCCCAAGCTAATATATTATCATTCATAGGATTGTGCTATTACGTCACTCGTGTCGGTAACCACCAGTTTGGCTGTCGTAGTTATAAAATCTTGTTCAAAAAAAAAAAAAGAAAGAGATACAATGGCGGAAGAAAAGAAACCCCTATTGAACAACTTGTGAGCGTTTGCTCGTGATCTAGGTTACTCGGGAGAAGAGTTGCGAGCATTCGTCGAAAACCAGCAAAAGATGGAAAGGGATGAACGCGCGGAAAGACGCCGTGTTGCCGTAGAGATAGCATTAGCAGAGCAGGAAAGGACTAAAGCTAGCGCAACGCAGGAAACAGAGAGAATAAGGCAAGCGCAGGAAACAGAAAGATTAAGGATTCAGGCTAATGATAATCAGGCTAGAGGAAGAAACAGAAAGATTAAAGGTTCAATTAGAGTTGGAGAAAGTTAGAATACAGAGGGAGACCACGAGGATGGGAGTTCAGTTTCCAGTGACTCTGTGCGCAGCTATGCTCCCCGACCCAAATTGCCAAAATTCTCGGAAGGAACCGATTCGATTGATGCATACATCAGTCGTTTCGAAAACGTTTGCGACCAGTCAGGGGTTTGGGCCCCCAGAAGAGTGGGCAGTCATTTTGTCGGCGTTACTGACGGGTAAGGCATTGCAGATTTTCACTGCGTTACCAGCAGAACAACAGTCTGATTTCGGCGCTGTGAAGGAATCATTGATGAAGGGATTTGACCTCACAGAGGAGGGGTTCAGGAAGAAATTTCGTTCAGCTAAATTACAAGCAGGTGAGACGTACACTCAGTTTGGTGCACGTTTGGATCACTATTTTGAGAAATGGTTAGAGTTGAGTGGTACGAGAAGGAGTTCACTGAGTTGAAAGAGCTAGTTATGAAAGAACGATTTTGTCAGGTTGCGGCCCTGAGTTAACCATACATTTGAAAGAGAGACAGCCAGAGACAGCTGGAGAGTTGTTGAAGTTCGCAGAGGTGTATGGAGAGGCACGTTTGGGCACTAAGGTGCAGGAGAAAACAGGTGCTAGGCACAGGTGAGAAGAGTGCAAGGAGACCAGGAGAGTTTTCTGCAAAGTCTGCAAACCCGTGGTGGGGCAGAAGGAAGGGCAAAGGGACATTAGGTGTTTCATTTGTCACAAGAAGGGACATGTGGCGAGGGATTGTCGCATGAGGTTCCAGAAGGCAGCAGCCTTGCAAGAGGTGGATAAGGGTCGTCAAGGGAAACGACCTGCAGTGGAACAAAGGGATTCAGTCTGAAGAGGGTGGAGTGCAGCCTATGGCTAGCACTGGACAGCAGTCAGTGTCAGGGATGGAGGGCACTAGGCTGAGTGGTTCGTTACCAGTGGAAGAAGGTGGATTGGCCAGCAGAGGGTGAAAGTGTTTCGAGACACTGGTTGTTCATGCGGGGTAGTACGAACAACGCTGGTCGATAAAGGGGATTTGACAGGGCAAATCCAGACCTGTACTCTAATCGATGGCACTGTGAGGGAGTTTCCAGTTGCTAAGATAGAAGTACGTACCCCTTACTTCTCAGGCGAGTTGTCTGCGTTGGTGATGGAGAAACCCCTTCACGATCTGATCATTGGAAATATTCCAGGTGCAAGGGATCCAGGGGATCCTGAGTTGTTGACTGCTACAGGGGCAGCAGTTCAAACACGGAGCAAGAAGGAGGAAAAGGTTGTTAAACCGTTAGTTGTTCCAGGAAGGAAGTCGGGCATAGACGTGTCGCCTGATGAGTTTAGGGCTGCACAGGAACAAGACCCTTCGCTCGTGAAGTCTTGGGAGTTGGCAAGAGGTGGAGAGAAACAGGAGGTTAGAGGAGGTGAGACAGAATTTCTTGTGAAAGGCGGGCTGTTTGTACCGAGTGTTCACCAAGGGGAAGACAGGTAAGGTGACCACTCAGTTAGAGGTACCAGCATGTTATCGTGACACTGTCATGTCAGTGGGTCACGAGTCGCTCATGGCGAGTCATCTCGGCACCGGTTTAAAACGGCTGACCGAGTCTTTGATGATTTTCATTGGCCAGGAGCAATGGCAGACATAAAACGTTTCTGCATGTCATGTGACGTGTGTCAAAGGTCAGCCACAAGAGGGGTGATAGAGGAAGGCGCCTCTTAAACATCCCCCTTTAATTGACACCACCATTCAGGAGGGTGGCTGTTGATCTGATTGGCCCAATCTCGCCCTGTTCCAAAGGTGGGCAGAGGTATGAGACATGTAAGGTTGCAAAGGAAGGTTTGCAGGAGGCTAGGGTCGGTCAGAAGAAGCAATATGACAGGAAGGTGAGGAAGCAATCCCCAAGGTGGGAGATCAAGTCCTGGTACTGCTTCCCACGGGTCACAACAAGCTGCTGATGCATTGGAAAGGACCATTCACCATCACTGAAAAGGTCGTGTCGGGATTACCGAATTGATGTGAATGGGAAAACCAGAACTTTTCCATGCGAATTTTCTCCGCAAATATATTCAGCGTGAGACTCAGCACATAGGCCAGCAGCAATCATGGATGAGGTGAAGGAGACCCAGCAGAAGAAGGGGAGATTTTGTTGCCTAAGTTTCCAGAAGAGTCATACAGGGATGTGTCACTGTATGAAGGGCTAGACAGTAGGAGTTCCTAGGTTTTGTTGTCGGCGGCGACACAAAGCAGCCGGAAAGAGGAAAGGTGGAGAAGATGATGAATTCAGAGAGACCAAAGACCAAAACAGAAGTCAGGAGTCTGCTAGGTTTTATTGGGTTCTATAGGGAGTTTGTTCCAAATTTCGCAGCAATCACGAGTCCTCTCAGTGATTTGGTCAAGGCAGGGAAACCGGCAGTGGTCGAATGGTCAGACGCTGCAGAGCAAGCACTGCAGACGGTGTTGGAAAGACTAGGTTCCGTCCCATCTTGAAGCTACCAGATATGTCCAAACCATTTTTGTTGCGGACAGATGCATCAGGTGGTGGGATAGGTGCAGTATTGTTACAGGAGCATGAAGGGGTCGAGTTTCCTGTGGATATGCTAGCAGGAAGTTGACAAAGTGTGAAGAAGGGTACGCAACGGTGGAGAAGGAGTGTTTAGCGGTCGTGTGGGCCGTGCAGAAGTTCCACAAATACTTGTATGGGAAAGAGTTCGTGATCGAGACGGATCATCAACCACTCAAATTCCTGCAGGAGGCGCAGTTGAAAAACAGCAGAGTCTGCGTTGGGCAATGGCACTGCAGCCCTACAGGTATCGAGTGCAGTACATCCCAGGTCGACAGAATGTCGGAGCTGACTATTTAAGCCGTGTAGTCTAGCAAGCTGCAACTCAGAGGAAGTCAGTCATATCCAGGGTGCTTTGTTGATAATATGTGTTGATTCCAGTTATGTTGATTGGATATGGGTTCATTCCCAGTTGGCTATGTTCATATTTTTGTGTGTGAGACTTGTTCATATTTTCTTTGTGAGACTTGTTCATGTGAATGTAGTTATGCTTGGAGCATACAGTCGCTTGGGTAGTGATACATTATTTGCAATAAGTGAGGATGGAGATTCCTCAGTGAAGTGTCATGGATCGTGAGCATATTATATTGTGCTTTTCATAGGAATTGTGAAGAGAAGATGTGGCAAATCCGCAAGTAGGGGAATTGCATAAGTGCGCACAGAGGTCTTTCTTTTCTTCTTCGAGGAAAGGGGGGAAGGTAGTGTGTGGTGGGGGGTGAAATGAGTCGAAATAACGCAAGAGTGCACGTCAATGATAACTCATTGGAGTGGTATTCACTAATGATATATTTTATAATTTGTAAACCGGTTGGTTGTAAAGTATTTTTAAAAACTTTGCACGTGTAGCTGTGTGTCAGCAAATTCGGTTGTTGTTTTTTTTTGTACCGTTGTTTTGAGACAATGCGGAGCATGGTCTTTTGCAAGGGGGAAATTGTCACGGACAAAAAAATTGAAACAACCCAACTTGGAAGTCGCCGGCCACTTCGACTGGACATAAGTCCAAACGCAGACATCTTGGCGCCACGTAGACCGGGCCCATGGTTCGGATCCGGCCAATTAAGCTTAGTGGAGAGGCCTCACAGAGACGGTACGATCCACCCAGACTGACTAAGCCGTTTTGACCGACGCCTCGATGTCTAGCGAGACGAGTCGCAGCGCCTGGCTCAGACTCATCTAGCCACTTTGTGGAACCAGCGTCATTGTTAGTCAGACGTCGTGGCGCCCACCTTGACTCAGCTAGCCACTTTAGGTTGACAGTGTCCACGACTTAAGCCACACGGCACCAGTTAAGTAGGAAAGGGGGGAAGGTAGTGTGTGGTGGGGTGAAATCTAGCTAATCAATTAAATGACCAGTTGACCACCACAGAGAGTAAGGCGTGTCGGCGTGACTGTCATGATTTGAATATCCAATGGAATTAGAGGGAGATAACTTCGGGTGTCAGGGCGGTAAAAATACTGACCAATGGTACTCGCCCTTTTTGGACAGATCGGAACGAATAAAGAGGATGTGAGAGTGAGAGAACGGGAGAACGAGGGGGGAGAACGAACAGAGAGACAGAGAGAGAGAGGTCTGAGTGTAATCTCTGAGGAGAGAAGAGCAGAGAGATGAGGGGAGGAGAGAAGAGAACCAAGTTGAGAGATTAGCATGAGATAGTCTGCAGAGGAAGGACTGAGGAGAGATGTGGAGAGAGAGAGAGTGTGCTAATTAATGAAGAAGAAAAGAAAGAAAGAAAAAAAGAAAAGAAAAGCAACCATGTCCATTTGATAAGAGCAGACTAGAGAGAGAGAGAGAGAGAGTGCAATGCGTTAATGCAGGAAGAAAGAAAGGAGAACAGATCGATGTTGATAGTCACTGTTCTATCCTAACGGGGGTTCGACCTCATACCTGGCAGCGTCACTTCGCCAAGCAGAACCACAGACCAACGCCAACAGTCTCACCTGACCAGGCGCCATCAGACCAAAACCAGTGCCAGCAGTTGTGTCGTGTTGTGAAAGTGACAGTGAAAAGAAAAAGAAAGAAAAGAAAAGACAGTGATTCGTGA
Organism: Conus ventricosus; assembly: GCA_018398815.1. Lineage (NCBI taxonomy): Eukaryota > Metazoa > Mollusca > Gastropoda > Neogastropoda > Conidae > Conus > Conus ventricosus. Next base: position 79,519,420 of record CM031605.1, on the reverse strand, counting down.
ATAGTTAAGGACACCTGGCCAGGTAAAGTGAAATCTATTTATACCCGGGTTAGTTAATGATGTTTTAGACAAATGATTTTGTGAAGTTCAGGAAAGAGAGAATGTTTTATTTCGTTTGATTCCATATGCATTGATGTTTCGTTCTATGATCATGTGTAGTAAAGTTATAGACTTTACCAGTGGTTTGATGTGACGAATGCATGATTTATGAATGAGATCGTAAGCAAGCTGTGAGTGTGTTTGGGCTGTGCGCTAGTCCTTCCTCCACTGACATTACACCGAGGTTGACAATACTGAACAATTTAGAAGTGGGGGAAAACAGGCGCAGGCTAACAATTCTCCCGTAACTATATTAATGACCTGGCAAAGATTTAGATAAAAAAAGTGGGGTGGGGGGAAGACGGGAGGGAGAGGAACACACACACACACACACACACACACACACACACACACACACACACACACACACATATATATATATATATATATATATATATATATATATATATATATATTTATATATATATATATATATGCGTGTGTGTGTGTATATAATGCTGAACAATTAAGTAGTGGGGGAAAACAAGTGCAGGCTAACAATTCTTCAGTCGTTATAGCAATGACTTGGCAAAGATCTGAACTTTAAAAAAAATTGAAGATGAAGAAAATGGGGGGAATATATTATAAATATGAGAAGCCCTTCAGTAGCTGCCTGAGGGATATATATATGTGTATATATATAATGCTGAACATATATGTGTATATATATAATGCTGAACATATATATATATATATCTATATCTGTTTGTCTGTATATATACATATGTGTGTGTGTGTGTGTGTGTGTGTGTGTTGTGTGTGTGTGTGTGTAACAAAAAGAGATAAATACACAACACAGCTAACGTTTGAACAGCATACTTCCTGATTCATTAGAATAACTTTCGGAGTTCAAATCCAAATCATCATCAATATGAACAAGATAAATATTTGCGACAGGAGTTAGAGGTCGGACAGAACTTTTTTTTCGTAAATGAGTGATATATTGCCATTTTTTAAAAAAACCCCAGGCACTATAAATAGTTGCGTTTCCAGACTGGTGCACGAAACGCTTGGAGTTCTCATGCTAACGGGATGTCTTCTTTCTACATAGTCAAACCGGTGTGTTCTCACTCGCGCGCACACACTCACCCCCCTCCCCCCCACACACACACACAACACACACACATACACACACAACACACACACACACACACACACACACACACACACACACACTCACGCACGCACGCACGCACGCACACACACACACACACACACACACCACGCACGCACGCACGCACGCACGCACGCACGCACGCACGCACACACACAACACACACACACACACACACACACAACAAAGCAAAACAAAACAGAAAACAGAAAACAAGTCTTTGAAAGCGTATCAGATAGGACTGTATGACCAGTCAACGACTGACTAATTTTGGTGAGTGTTTGCCCGCTTGGAAATGGTCTGCACTGAATATAACAGGGAATATATTACTTCTTCTGCCAGTGTGAGATCAGATTTCGGCTAACAAGGGGGAAACATCCATTCTTTCGTGCGACCTTCTTCTTTCTGCTCTTTCTTCTTTCTCGTCTTCTTCAATAGACAGAGATGGGACACCCTACAAATCACTCTGCTTTAACTCGCACTGAAGCGAAAGACACGCCATTTGCATTTCGACATCACATTAGTGTCAATCAGATAAAAATCTGCGCACTCGTGGTTTTGTCGCGTCTTGTGTGAAAAGGCTTGTGTGTGTATGTGTTGTTCACTTTCCTCTTCACTTCAAACGGAGCTGAGCCTTTCTCACTTGAGCTACAAGTTGTCCTGGCTGTTCTTCGTTCAGGTTTAACGTCGGCAAACACCTCTGGTAACATGGCGAACGGGGATAACTATCCTTGAGAGCGGGAGCGGCATGGGGAAGGGGGTGGGGTAGGATGGTGGGCAAGGGTAGAGGTGAGGACAGGGGAGAGTGGGTGGGTGGGTGGGGGAGGGGGAGGTGGGCTGGAAGCTATAGTACTCAACCTATCGGAACAACAGCACGTTGGGACAGGACGCCATCGTGCTTTTCTTTCTTAAACACAATTCTAATTCAATAAACTTAAAAAGAAATCATTCATTGGGCATAAACTATACAAAAGTAAATGAGATTTGACCAAATGATTAATCTACCAATCTAAACTAATTGGAGAGAGAAAGATTCGCAGACGTGCACATACTTGCACACATATGCGTGCAAACATTAACACACTTGCAATCCAATCAACAAATTTCAACACATACCTTAACTAACAATACCGATCCCTTTTCCCCATCTCTGTTCACCCCACACCCGCTGTCTCTTTCATCTCTGTTCATCCCACATCCAGTCTCTTTCATCTCTGTTCATCCCACATCCAGTCTCTTTCATCTCTGTTCATCCCACACCCACTGTCTCTTTCATCTCTGTTCACCCCACACCCACTGTCTCTTTCATCTCTGTTCACCCCACACCCACTGTCTCTTTCATCTCTGTTCACCCCACACCCACTGTCTCTTTCATCTCTGTTCACCCCACACCAACTGTCTCTTTCATCTCTGTTCACCCCACACCTACTGTCTCTTTCATCTCTGTTCACCCCACACCCACTGTCTCTTTCATCTCTGTTCACCCCACACCCACTGTCTCTTTCATCTCTGTTCACCCCACACCTACTGTCTCTTTCATCTCTGTTCACCCCACACCTACTGTCTCTTTCATCTCTGTTCACCCCACACCCACTGTCTCTTTCATCTCTGTTCATCCACACCTACTGTCTATTTCTCTTCTACACAGAAAACCACGCAAGCTGACACACGCTTCTCTCGCATCCATTTCCCTCCCCCTTTTCGCTCACACCACGCCACTCCCCTGAACTTCTTTTCCCTACTCCCTGACACACACACACAGCACAACGAGTCTGCTGTGATCTTTCAACTAAGACCGGAACCTCACTCTCTGTTGCCCTTTCTCTTTGTCTGTTTTTTTGGTTTTGTTTAGCGCCACCTTTTTCCTCCAGTCGCACTGACAATGGAGCCTCTCTGTCTGGTCCTGCCTCCTCCTACCCCATCGTGCTCCTCCCCCCACCCTCCATCGGAGTCCTATCACCTGCGTTTAGAAAAAAATCCGCCTGTCCGTGTCTATGCACATGTTAATTCAGATCTCATGTTAGGATAAAGTCCTTTACATTCTCTCCTTCACCTTTGCACGTGGAGCTAATTATAGATTTTATCTGTCATGATTTGCTCCACAAACCTGCTTATCTATGCATCTATAATTTGTTCTCCAACAATTATTGCCCATTTTGTGCATCAGCCTTGCCTAAATCGACTTATGAAGCGCCGCCTGTGGTGTGGTGAGGGATGCTGGAATTTGATTGACGATTCCAGACCTAAGCAATTAAACATTGCGCGAATCAGGTTGAAGGTAGTGCTGTTTTTTTTTCGTCATTGACCTGATCCATTTACCAAAAGCGAAGATAGCGAGATACTGGGCGGGAGATGGGCCTGATAAGGGGACATAATGGATCCGAGAGGCATGGTATCACACACTGATGCGTGACGCCATCAGAAGATCAAAGCGCCGACAAAAGGGAAAGCTTGACAAGATAGTGCCACAGGCTGAGTGAATCAGACACAAATTGTGTTACCCCTGACAGCTGCCCCAAACCCACTGTTGAGCAGGATGGCCGAGAGATAGGAGGCCAGAGTTGGTGAGACTTAGTGGACAGTGATGTCAAGATAAGAAATGACACCATGCTAAAGAGCTCATGCACGCGCGTGAAGCTCCCCCGACTGAAACCAGTGACATGTCTAATCAATTCAAAACCTCATCAAGCATTTCATCCAGTCAGCAGAGTTAGTGGCTGAAACCAGTGACATGTCTAATCAATTCAAAGCCTCATCAAGCATTTCATCCAGTCAGCAATGTTAGTGGCTGCTGCTCTGGAAGTACTTTGATGACGATGAGGTGAGGGGTTGGTAATGATTATAATAACAAGGAGCATGTTTCAGTCGGCTGGGAGCCAACATGCTGACTAGGACCAGCCATGCATGATGCCCCTGACTGCAGATGATGGTGGCAATGACAAAGACAGTTATGTTAATGATTGCAAATGCATGGGCGGGTATCAGAGTAATTCTCACATCAGTAGCAGACAAGAGCTGTCGTTAATGATCGATGACAATAGAGATTAACTTTCTGGTGATTAAGGATATGAATATTTTGCTAGAAATGCCAAGAATTAAAGCCATGAATAAGCCTGTTTGATCAACGATTGTTTGTTTCCTTTGCTTTGTGTTCCCCCTGTCCAGTATTTCCACTGATCCACTATTTTTTGGACCAAGGTCAATGTGTACCATGCAGTTGTTGTTTTTTCTTTCCTTTGAAGATGTAGCGTCAACATGAAAGGAAACAAATTCATTCTATATGAAATGCCTCAGAAAACTGCTACTTCACAACTGGCAGGACGCACACTGTGGTACTCCAGAGAGCTGAGATGGAGAGCATGCATGCAATGTTCAAACACTCATAACTTTGGTAGGTAAGCCACATGTGCCACATTTCAGCCGAGCGATCACTTAAAAGACTTCAGTGAGCTAAAAAGAGGCAAGATCTCATACAGAGGTTAGCGGAAACACTACAAAGAATCACTAAAGACTCCCTGGAGTATTGGTCCCAACTTTGGGAAAAAGCTGCGCAAAACTAGCCCACCTGGTACACCATGACTGAACCGGGTGTGGGGTGAGGTGGGGATGGGGATGAAATAGCAGCAGAGACGTCTGGAGAAGCAGAACCAAAACGCCAGCAGAGAAAACGCAGAGTCAGCACCTCCTCCCAGCCTGGCTCACCATTGGCAATCGAGTGTTCCATCCTCCAGCATCCCATCCAGGGCGCATGGTATGAACATTAAAAGAACTTTCGCACCCAGTGTACAGACTGGGATAATCAAAATACTTGCTTTATTCTCAGCAAAGGCCCAGGAGAATGAACAACCCTGCTTTCTTGTCCCCGAAAAATTTAAAGGGAAAATTAGTGTTCTGCCGAATGAAAGAGACAAACAAATGACAGGACAAAACACGACGCGTTTGGTCTTTGGTCTTCTTCAGGCAACATAAACTGGTCTAATTAAGGTCTTTGGTCTTCTTCAGGCAATAATGTTAAAACTGGTCTAAAAGTTAATGGTCTTTGGTCTTCTTCAGACAACATAAACTGGTCTAATTAAGGTCTTTGGTCTTCTTCAGGCAACATAAACTGGTCTAATTAACAAACTGGAAAACTGGTCTAATGAACAAACCTGGTTTGCTCTCTCTAGAGTCCCGAGGTGTTCAAAAGACTTGCCTTACTCTCTGCAGAGA
>CM031605.1:79496498-79508998 GCA_018398815.1 Conus ventricosus | reverse complement strand
GAGAGAAGAGAGAGAGAGAGAATGAGATTCACAGATACGCATACACTTGTACACAAGTGTACATAAGCATGAGCACACTATCGACCAAACTAACAAAATGCAACTCCCTTCTGAACAGCATCCTATCCCCCTTTCTCTTCCCCCTCGCCCCCCCCCCCCCCCCCCTCCATGATGCCCCACCCCACCCCTACCATCTCTTTCCCTGAAATACAAACATGAAAGCCTACACACACTTCTCTGCACCTTCTTCCCCCCCCCCCCTTCACTCCCCCTCCCCACTCCCCGTGACCTCCCTCTCCCTGCTCTCTCTTACATGCACACAGCACAACAAATTTGCTGTGATCTTCCACCACAGACCAGAGCCTCACTGTCTCGCCCCGTCTCCTGTTTGTCTCCCTTCACTCTCTTTTTGTCTCCCTTCACTCTCGTTTCGTCTCCCTTCACTCTCTTTTTGTCTCCCTTCACTCTCTTTTTGTCTCCCTTCACTCTCTTTTTGTCTCCCTTCACTCCTTCACTCTCTTTTTGTCTCCCTTCACTCCTTCACTCTCTTTTTGACTCCCTTCACCCTTCACTCTCTTTTTGTCTCCCTTCACTCCTCACTTTTTGTCTCCTTACCCTTCACTCTCTTTTTGATCTCCCTTCACTCTCTTTTTGTCTCCCTTCACTCCTTCACTCTCTTTTTGTCTCCTTCACTCTCTTTTTGTCTCCCTTCACTCCTTCACTCTCTTTTTGTCTCCCTTCACTCTCTTTTTGCTCCCTTCACTCTCTTTTTGTCTCCCTTCATCTCTTTGCTCCTTCCTCTCTTTTTGTCTCCCTTCACTCTCTTTTTGCTCTTCACTCCCTTCACTCTCTTTTTGTCTCCCTTCACTCTCTTTTTGTCTCTCTTCACTCCTTCACTCTCTTTTTGTCCTTCACTCTCTTTTTGTCCTTCCCTTACTCTTCACTCTTTTTGTCTCCCTTCACTCCTTTGTCTCCTTCACTCTCTTTTTGTCTCTTTACTTCACTCCTTCACTCTCTTTTGTCTCCCTTCACTCTCTTTTTGTCTCCTTCACTCCTTCACTCTTCACTCTTTTTGTCTCCCTTCACTCCTTCACTCTCTTTTTGTCTCCCTTCACTCTCTTTTTGTCTCCCTTCACTCCTTCACTCTCTTTTTGTCTCCCTTCACTCCTCTTCTTTTGTCTCCTTCACTTCTCTTTTTGTCTCCCTTCACTCTCTTTTTGTCTCCCTCTCACTCTCTTTTTGTCTCCCTTCACTCCTTCACTCTCTTTTGTCTCCCTTCACTCTCTTTTTTTGTCTCCCTTCACTCCTTCACTCTCTTTTTGTCTTCTTCACTCCTTTGCTCCTTCACTCTTCTCTTTTGTCTCCCTTCACTCTCTTTTTGTCTCCCTTCACTCCTTCACTCTCTTTTTGTCTCCCTTCACTCTCTTTTTGTCTCCTTCACTCCTTCCTCCTTCACTCTCTTTTTGTCTCCCTTCACTCTCTTTTTGTCTCCCTTCACTCCTTTTTCTACTCCCTTCACTCTCTTTTTGTCTCCCTTCACTCCTTCACTTCTCTTTTTGTCTCCTTCACTCTCTTTTTGTCTCCTCTTTCACTCTCTTTTTGTCTCCCTTCACTCCTTTTCTCCCTTTTTGTTTTCTCCCTTCACTCTCTTTTTGTCTCCCTTCACTCTTCTCCTTCCTCTTTTTGTCTCCCTTCATCTTCACTCTCCTTTTGTTCTCCCTTCACTTCTTTTGTCTCCTTCACTCCTTCACTCTCTTTTTGTCTCCCTTCACTCACTCTTTTGTCTCCCTCTCTTTTTGTCTCCCTTCACTCCTTCACTCTCTTTTTGTCTCCCTTCACTCTCTTTTGTCTCCCTTCACTCTCTTTTTGTCCTCATCCTTCACTCTCTTTTTGTCTCCTTCACTCTCTTTTTGTTCCCATCTCTTTTTGTCTCCTTCACTCTCTTTTTGTCTCCCTTCACTCCTTCACTCTCTTTTGTCTCCTTCGACTCTCTTTTTGTCCCTCACCTTCACTCTCTTTTTGTCTCCCTTCACATCTCTTTTTGTCTCCCTTCACTCTCTTTTTGTCTCCCTTCACTCTCTTTTTGTCTCCCTTCACTCTCTTTCCCTCATCTTTTTGTCTCCCCTTCACTCTCCTTTTTGTCTCCCTTCACTCCTTCACTCTCTTTTGTCTCCCTTCACTCTCCCTTCACTCTCTTTTTGTCTCCCTTCACTCTCTTTTTGTCTCCCTTCACCTCTCTCTTTTGTCTCCCTTCACTCCTTTTGTCTCCCTTCACTCTCTTTTTGTTCCCTTCACTCTCTTTTTGACTCCTTCACTCTCTTTTTGTCTCCCTTCACTCTCTTTTTGTCTCCTTCACTCATCTCTTTTTGTCTCTTCCTCCTTCAACTCTCTTTTTGCTCCCGTCACTCCCTCTCTTTTGTCCTCCCTTCACCTCTCTTTTTGTCTCCCTTCACTCCTTCACTCTCTTTTGTCCTTCTCTTTTTGTCTCCCTTCACCTTTTCCCTTTTTTTGTCTCCCTTTCACTCTTTATTCTTGTGGTCCCTTCACTCCTTCACTCTTTTTGCTCCCTTCATTTGCTCTTTTTGTCTCCTTCACTCTCTTCTTTTGTCTCCTTCACTCTTCTTCTTTTCCTCCTTCACTCACTTCACTCTCTTTTTGTCTCCCTTCATTCTTATCGTCCCCATTCACTCTCTTGTGTCTCCTTCACTCTTCATTGTGTCTCCCTTCACTCCTCATTCTTCTTTGTTTCATCTTTCTTTGCGTTCATTACTCATCCTTTGTCTCCTTCACTTCTTTTTGTCCACTTACACTCCTTCACTCTTTATGCTCCACCGGGAAGCTTCAACTCTTGTCTCCATAATCACCAATTTTCCACAGCTCTCCCTACCCCTTTTCAGTCCACCAGATCCATCCACCTTTTGCCATTACATGTCCAGACAGCATCCCTCATGACTACTTGCATACTCACATCCCCGACCCAGCCCTGCACGTCATCAATTAAACATTCTTGTACATTCACCTCATCATTGTTGCCAGACAAGACTCACCTTGAAGTGCTTTGAAAAAATAAAGTTGCCTTATGTCTCGACTGTCATCGCATAATCCTGACACTAACATTGTACATCCTGTGCAGATCTCTCCTGCAACATAGTATTAATATGAATTGCCGTTGCCATTTATCGGAGTTGGATCTTGAAATAGATCGTTAATTTCCTCTCACTATTACCATCAATTTGAGTTGTCTCAGATGTTATCACGCTGATGTAGTAGGATGTGATTATTGATTCCAACTGAGCAATGTATTTAGCACATGTAGTTTATTTGTAATTGACGATCCCTGTCGAATCTACTAATCTTGTATGTCCGGGGCATTCATCTTTGCCGCCTATGTACATAGGGATGCTCTACTTCAGCTTTCAATCCAAGACGGTGTATATTTGAAAAAAAGGGGTTCTCTGTATTTGGAACTGTTTGACTAATTCTCTCTTTTATATAGATCGTTATGCTTGTATGTTGTACTGTGTATTGTACCTATAGATCTAATAATTTGTTCCTCTACAACTTTACCCACTTAGTGAGTCTGTCCTGCCCAAATTGATTATCAAGGCCTGTGGTGTAGTGAGGGATGCTGGAATTCGATTGACGATTCCAGACGGAGCAATTAAACATTAGGCCACCAGTGGTGCAGGTTTATTTCGTTATTGACTCGATCCTTTACCAGAAGCAAGATGACGAGATACTGAGCGGGAGATGGGCCTGATAAGGGGACATAATGGATCCGAGAGGCATGATATCACATGCTGATGCGTGACGCCATCAGAAGATCAATGCGCGCAAAAGGGAAAGCTTGACAAGATAGCACCGCAGGCTGAGTGAATCAGACACAAATTGTGTTACCCTGACAGCTGCCCCAAACCCACTGTTGAGCGGATGGCCGAGACACAGGAGGCCAACACAGGGTGTTGCCGAGACTTAGTGGATGGTGATGTCAAGACAGGAAATGACACCTCACTAACGAGTACACGCATGCGTTGCACAGCTCCCTGACCAGATCGATGACACGTCTAATCAATTTAAAATCTTGTCAAGCATTTCATCCACAGGTTAGCACACAGGACAGAGATAGTGGCTGCCGCTCTGGAAGTGCTTTGATAACAATGAGGTGAGAGTTTGTAATTGTTATTTAATAAAGAGCGTGTTCTAGTCGCCAGGCACGAGTACACGGACTGTGACCAGCTAACTATGACATTCCTGAATGCAGATAATTGGTAGCCATGACGAAGATAGTTATGTTAATTGATTGCAAATGGATGGACGGAAATCAGAGTCACTGTCACATCACTAGTACAAGAGAGTTGTGGTTAATGACTGATGAAAATGGAGATCGTTGTTTCTGATTATATGATCTGATTATTGCTAAAAATACAAAGAAGAGAGTGAGTGTTCACGCTGAAGTCAGCAAGACGTTTTGAGGAGCTCTCGATTTGCGTGTGCTTTTCCTTTTTCTACATAGTGTAATTTGCTCTGTGTGGAAACTTTTTGTCGTTTCCTTACAGTGCGGTTTTCTTTCAATGATAATAGTTTATTTTGTGACTTTCTCCTTATAGTCTTTTTGTTTTCACGGTGATTATTAAAACCGGACGCTAGCAGTGTGAGGGCTGGGTGAGTGGATACTTTAGAAATGGCTACAAGATCAGACAGGTGAGCGTGTTTTGCCTGTATTTGTATTAACAATCAACTACCGGCTTTTGATCAAAACCGTTTATTACATCGGAAATCTGTGCTGCAGCGGAAAAGACCTGCGGATACAACTCCATGGAAGGGGCTCAAAGAATCGGCTCCTGTGGAGAATTTATCCCCGGAGGGCCGACAGCCGTCAGAAACTTCTTGTCCAGGGTTTACACTGAGGGGAGTTCTAGTGCAGGTGAAAAGCCAAAATCCGTTCGTGGTTCGCGACCCGCCAGTGGAGGTTACGGACCAAAGTGAAAATCTGTACAAACAACAAAAACTATTCATTAGCAACATTCTCCGTCTTTTCAGATGATGAATTGTTGGAAGCAGTGAAACAGCTTGGTGTGGGAGATTCACTCCAGTTAATTGCAGAACGGGACAGGACCAAATGGCAAATTAACTCACTGGGAAAACGGGCCGACGATTCATTTTCATAAAAGTACCAACTGTTCCCCTACATAAAACTAGTACAAATGGCCCCTTCGCGCTGCTCTTTACCATAAAGAACAAAAACTTGCCAGACAACAGCAAGAATGGGAGTGTCGGCGATGTCTTACTAAAGGGCATCGCGTATCTGATTGTGTCAGCCCAGTTAAATGTAACAATGTTTTAAGGACGGACCAAAGCGGGAGACCCTGAGTGCAATATGCAGGGAGAATGCCACAAACTGCACAAACTGTCAACAGTAGTTCTGATCGGAACTCTGGACAGACAGATGACAGTATGTGGAAGAAGAGAGCAGTAAAATGACAAGACAACGGAAAAGACAACTGACAACACTACACATCCTTGATAAGAACAAGGATAAACATAACCATGAAATACTGACAGAGATAAGGTCTCAACCGATCGCGACCAAAACACAGACAAACTACCATCAGTTCCTACAGAAGAGAGACAACTCTGGGTTGTAAAGCGCACACGTTCGCGCGAATCAGTTTCGTCCCAGACAGAGAAACAGCCCAGACTGATGGAACGTGGTGAGAGCAGCGACAAACATGAGGAAGCGTGTGAGAGCTGAGAACGATTCTCGTATGCCACCCTCCTCACGTTTCCGTGGATAAAAACGGAATCTGGCTAGGTTAACGGACTGTGAATGATGAACTGCGATTTATAACTTTAATTGTTCAGCGATTTATAACTTTGGAAGAAAGCGACAAGATTATTATATTAAAAAAAAAAAAAGATCATCACTAACTCTTCCTATGGATTCATTACGAATTATGACACTGAATGCCAGAGGGCTAAACAACAAAATGAAAAGGAAAGCCATGTTGATTATTTTAAAAAACATAATATTGACATCGTGTGCTACAAGAATCGCATATATAAGTAAAGATATTCATATTTGGGAAAGACAGTGGGGAGGGAAAAATGTTTATAATGAAGGAACAGCACGTAGTAAAGGGAAATGATTCGTTTTCAAAACGCTTCACCGGAGAAGCAAGACTTGAAGAGCGACACGATTAGAATACTTGTCGTCACTGTGCAAAACGAAGACACAGACTTTGTCTTAGTAAATATATATGCCCCAAACGAGGGTAACGAAAAAATATCTTTCCTCTCAAGGCTCAAGGACATAGTACATAAATATTCAGACAAAAAACTTATTGTTCTGGGTGATTTCAACTGTGTTATAAATAACAATGAAGACATCATATCAGGTCGTCCACACTCCAAGAGAGAAGTAGAGTGCTTTAAACACACAATTCAGACTCTCGGTATTACAGATATCTGGAGAATTTTTCACGACACAGAAAAAGAATACACTTGGTGTCGTCATAGTCCATTTATAGCCCGCAGAATAGACTACATTTTCGCAAATGAAGATATTTTACAATACTTTGTCACGTGTGATATTTTTTCTGTCCCACATACTGATCACAAAGCAGTCGCAGTCGACCTTCATAATGCTGGTTTTGTACGTGGGACAGGATACTGGCGGTTCAACAATTCACACTAAAAGATGATTTATTCGTTAAACAAATGAATGAGTTCCTTGATCGAAACATATGCAACAATGCAGCTAACAGACATGTTAGTTCTACAGCAGAATGGGAACTGTGCAAGATTAAAATAAAAAGAATTCTGTTAGAATATGGGAAACAAAAAGCACATAAGAAGAGGAATGATCAACTGGACATTAAGATACGATTTAAAAAGTAGAAAAAGAAATAATTAAAGATCCAGAGAATGATGATCTACAGTGTGAACTGCTTAATTTAAAACAGCAGTTAGAAAATCAGCATGGAAAATGCAGAGGTGCACAAACAAGAGCACGAGAAAAATGGATAGAAGAAGGCGAAAAAAACACCCAAGTACTTCCTTAATTTGGAAAAAAACAAAAGCAAAGAAAAAAAGTTATGACAAAGTTAATAAACAACAAAGGAGACTATCATAACAGATCAGGAAGGTATACTGAAAGAACAGGTTGATATTATTCAAAAACTTTACAATCAAACCATAGACACAGAAAACATGGAACAAGCAGTTAAAGATTTTATTGGAAATGAATCATTTTCTAAACTGTCTGAAGAAGAATCAAAACTATGCGAAGGTCTCATCACAAAAGAAGAGGCAGGAAACGCACTGATAAAGATGAAAAAATGGATCGTCTCCAGGAAGCGATGGCATGACTGTCGAGTTTTATAAATTTTTTTGGAGCAAAGTCAAAACACTACTAACCAATTCTTTCAACGAATCATATGAAAAAGAAGAATTACCATATTCTCAGAGGCAAGGGATAATTATATTGCTGCACAAAGGCAAAGAATTAACACGGGACAGACTCAATAACTGGAGGCCAATTACGTTATCTAACACAGATTATAAGATCTTAGCTAAAGTGCTTGCAGAAAGATCAGCAAGGTTATATCCAAATTAATTAATGAAGACCAAGTAGGGTATTTAAAAGGTAGAAATATCTCAACCATTATCCGAACAATCGAAGATGTCATAGATTATCTCATAATACAGACCAAGCGGGGTATCTCCTTGCCCTCGATTATTGTAAAAGCATTTGATAGCATATCCAGAGACTTTTTATCAACATACTTTCACTTTCTTTGGCTTTGGAGAACAGTTCAGGAAATGGACCAGGACTATAGGTAATAATACATTTAGTAGCATTAATCATGGAGGATGGTTATCTGAATCCTTTTCATTAACGTGTGGCATCAGACAAGGATGTCCTTTTTCTCCTCTAGCATTTATTTGGCAGTTGAAATATTGGCGATTAAAATAAGAAGCAGTAATATTGAAGGCATTAGGGTGCCTAAAAATGACAAGATACTGAAAAAATAAAGATAAAACAGCTGGCAGACGATACGACATATTCTTAAAAAATGCTAACGATATGGCACATGTTGCAGGAATCATATCAGATTTTGCAAAATTTTCAGGCTTCGCACTAAACCAAGAAAAAACAAAGCAATGAAAATCGGAAGGCTTGCAGGCGATGATATTCTGCCATATACATTGACAGATAAAATAAAAATACTCGGGTATATTTCACAAATGACATAAGAGCACAAAATTTGGAAGAAAAAATTGGATAGGAAGGATAGACAAAATGCAAAATCTCATAAAATCCTGGAGTAGAAGGGACCTCAGTATTCATGGGAAAATAGTGATAGTAAAAACGTTATTAATTAGCAGTTCACATTTGTAATGCAATCAGTTGGATTACCTGATCAGATTCTTAAAAAAATAATCGTGAATTGTATAATTCATTTGGCAAAGGAAATACTCAAACAGAAATGCTTTGAAAAATAAAGCGGAAAATAATGGAAGGAAATCGAAAAGAAGGAGGACTAATATGACAACATAAACGATTTACAAAAATGCTTTTATCTGCAATGGTTAGGAAAGCTCTACATATCAGAAAATGAAAGTTGGACCTTCATTCCTAAATGGCATTTTAACAAAATAGCAAATGGAAGAAGTATTTTCGAAATAATTGTCGACCAGCCAGTGTAAATGCAATTAAATGTATAAAAAAACGAATTCTGGAAAAAGCTATGTGGACTTACCTAGAGAATAAACGATTAGATCTGAAAAAATGATGTCAATACAAACAACTTTCAAAATCAACTCTTATGGAACAACAGTTTGATACAATACAAAAACAAACCCTCTTTTTCAGTACATGGAAAACAATAAATTTAAGAGTTAGGGACATTATTTCAGCTAATGAAACAGATTGTTATCATTACAAGAATCCAGAACAAAGTTAACCAAAATGCAGCCAATACCCTTATGCAGTATAACGCAATGATAAACGCCATTCTGCACAGTGGAAGGAATGGATAAATAACAATGACTTGTAGAACAGAGGTAGAAAACATTCGGAATGCGAAGTCAAGCTGTATAATACAAGCCAAAAGAACATATTAAAAATGTTAAGAGAGGACAATCGAGGGAGAAAGAAATTAAGCCATGTGCATACGGGTTTTGGCTCAGAAGATTACAAATCGAAATCACTGAAAACATATGGCAAATCCCTGAGTTTGTTACCAAGGAAGTTCGTTTGAAAGAGCTGCAGTGGAAGCTAATACACAACATATATCCAACAAACATTACTCCTACACAAAATGAAAGTAACAGAGGACAACAAATGCTCAACATGCAGGGATGAAATAGATTACACAGAGCACTTCTTTTATGAATGTGCTCCAGTTAAAGCATTTTGGAAGAAAATAGAAGATTTTATTCATGGTTTAATAGGAAAGCGCATAGAACTCAGCTTATGCAATGTATTATTTGGACTACAGAGCCAAGAACAACGCAAAGAAGACTTAAAAACCATAAATATGATTATCTAGTCGGTTAAAATGTGCATAAGCATCGCAAAAAGACCAAATCAACGTCCCCTCTATTTCTAATCTTTGAACAAACAAATATCATACCGCTTGAAGGTAAAGAAGCTTTAGTCAGCATAGAATCACAAATCTAGATATTTGTAAAATAAGGATAAACGGCATCCACAAATGAGGGGGGGGGGGGGGGGGGGGGGGGGGGGAGAGGGGGGGCGGGGGGGGGGGGGAGTGGGGAGAGGGGGGGACGAATTATACTTGTATAGCGCACACACACGCGCACGCACACATACACGCGCACACACGCGCACAGGCACACACGCGCACACGCACGAACACACACACACACACACACAACACACACACACCCGCGCGCGCACACACCACACACACACCACACACACACACACACACACACACACACACACACACACACACACAACTATCTCATGCACGCACATAAACGCGCAAAATCAACACACATGCTGCACACACAAAAGCTGTCTCTCTCTCTCTCTCTCTCTCTCTCTCTCTCTCTCTCTCTCTCTTCTCTCTCTCTCTCTCTCTCTCTTCTCTTCATCGATACTGATTGTCTCGATGCAGAGATTTCCTTTTGTCTTCTTGTTGTCTCCTTTGTTATATAGGATACTTGGGGATATAGGCCGGTTTGCGAGACTAGATGTATGCTCTCTCTCTCTCTCTCTCTCTCTCTCTCTCCTCTCTCTACTCTCTCTCTCTCTCTCTCTCTCTTCTCTCTTTCTTCTTCTTCTTTTCTTTCATATTTCGTGCAGCTTCAGGATTGTCATCTTGCTCTGTATTTTCGTCTTTCGTTTCAAGGATGGTTCCGGAAAGATGCCCGGGCCTTTCTTTCTTCATGTCGTTTTCTTCTCTTTTCAATTCCTTTTCCACGGTTGTGAATGTGTTCACACACCTATCATTTTCAAAAACAAACCGTGCACTCGCTGTAACAAACGCCACAATTAAAATTACAGCAAGATAATCAATGTCCAGGATGTAATACAGCTTTCATACTTGCATGAGTTCTGTGAATTGTTAAGGGGATGAAGGGACGGAACGAAAAAAAAAAAAAAAAAAAAAAAAGGACGCCTTTACAAAACAAAACAAAAATAACAAAAAAGGAAGAAAAAAAATGTGCGTAAAAATGAAGAAGAAAAAAAAAAAGAGAAAGGGAGGGGTGGTGAGGAAAAAAAAAAAAAAAAAAAAAAAAAATATACAAAAATTAAATCATCATTAAGCATAAAAAGAGAAAAATTAAATCATCATTAAGCATATTGAAAAAAAAATAGGTAAGCTGCTTGTTTGTGTGTGTCCAGTTTGGAATCTCCATTGCAGAATTCCCTTACAAGACAAATACAGTGCAAGTTGCTCTGCATGCAGTAATTTCTGGCTACAGACAGAAACCTTGATTAGAGTCACCATGCAAGGTAGACAGAATTAATTATACATAAATCCTGAAAACTGCTGTTTACACATGGATGTGACACATACTCCTGAGAAGCAGATTCCTGTCATGCAAGCTCAAAAGTGATCACTATGGTAGTGTTGCCTAGAATTTCTGGTCTGCACATTGAGAACAGACGGTTCACTGCAAGGTCATACAGAATTAATAGACAGACAAGACCTTACAGAGATAATGTGAAATGGACAAAGATCACTGAAGGTTATCCCTGGAAGTGCAGTGTATGATTATCCAACCTGGGAAGAAGCTGTTGCAAAACGCCTGGGTGAACCAGTTCATGTCGGGGTCACATGGGTTGGATGGGAGTTTGATGAAAGTACAACCATAGTGATGTGGACAAGCAGGAATACAATCCAATGCAGTAAGTGCAGTTAAAAAAGGTTCAGATTCATGTAATACAATTCCCATGCAGTAAGTGCAGTTTTAAAAGTTAGCCAGGATACAACCAATGGGCAGTACAGTTGCAGTTAAAAAGGTTCAGCCAGTGTTACAATTCAAACCAGTATAGTGCAGTTAAAAAAGTTCAGCTTGTGAATAAACAATAGATGTTAAAAGTTCAGCGAATACAATCATGCAGTACAGTGCAGTTAAAAAAAAGTTCAGCTCAGTGTAATACAATTCAATGCAGTACAGTGCAGTTTATAAAAAGTTCAGCTCAGTGTAATACAATTCAATGCAGTACAGTGCAGTTATAAAAAAAGTTCAGCTCAGTGTAATACAATTCAAACCAGTATAGTGCAGTTAAAAAAAGTTCAGCTCAGTGTAATGCAATTTAATGCAGTACAGTGCAGTTATTAAAACAAGTTCAGCTTAGTGTAATACAACTCAATGCAGTACAGTGCAGTTATAAAAAAAGTTCAACTCAGTGTAATACAATTCAATGCAATCCAATGCCACATGATCCACTCCAACTTGATGCGATACAATATAGCCTAATACAACGCAATGTAATACAACACCTTGCTATACAATCCATCCCAATGGAAACAATACAATGCTATACAAAATTCAGTACAATGTAATGCAACGCAGCCAACACATTTTCATAACTGCAAAGTGGAAACTACTTGTGTAGTCAAAGGCTTTTCACGTTTCACACGCTCGCTCACTTCAGTCCAGTGTTAACACGACCATGGGGAAAAATCAGCGATATAGTAATAGCTGCAAAAAAGGTAAGGGGCATAGTGCAGAGCACAAACAATCACACACAAAGTGAAGCAAACTAATCTGACATACAGTACGAGGAAATTTTCTCAAGTAGAGCAGTGAATTAAGAAGCACCACACGCCCTACAAACCCAGGACTGCAGTTTATTTTTAGGCGCGTTGACCCGCATGTCCTCTGTTTCCCTATTGTTCCTCACCAGAGCAGTGGATCGCTCGTCATCACATTCTCCACCTCTAATTTCTTTCTCCATGCGCCCTCGCACGTCCTAGATCTTCACACACACACACACACACACACACAACACACAC
>CM031605.1:79483998-79491498 GCA_018398815.1 Conus ventricosus | reverse complement strand
TTCCCTCTCACAGACTGTGTGGCCATTTCCACGCTCCACTCCCTGATTCCAAACTCCCCGTCCCTCTCAACACTCTTACTGCTCTTCCCTTCAGCCTGCAGGACTCCCACGGGCACCATGACCATAGTCCAGCTGTCGGCAACCCACGGGCACCATGACCATAGTCTAGCTGTCGGCAACCCACGGGCACCATGACCATAGTCCAGCTATCGGCATCCCACGGGCACCATGACCATAGTCCAGCTGTCGGCAACCCACGTGAAATTATTGTCCCGCCAGGAAGTCACTCACTTAAGACGTCTCTAAATTGCCTCTGAATTTGTTAGTGTCTACACCAGTTCTGCGTGTTGCCATTCTTTTTCTTTTTCTTTTGTGGCATCAGTTATCGGATCAATGGAGCACCTAAGGCGGTGACGATTTTTTCCCTAATGCCGAAACCATCTCTTCATTTTTTGGTGCTTCACACTGTCCTCTTCATCTGCAAAAAAAAAAAAAAAAAAAAAAAAAAAAAAAGAAAAGCGGAAAAAACAAAGCAATTTCCACTACTTTTTTTCTTTCTTTCTGTCTTTTTTTTTCTCCAACCAGTCTCTTACACACCATGCATAGTCTGTATGTTCTCTTACAAATGGACACATTTTTGCCGATTGTGTGGTGTACTGGCACTCTCACGCTGGTAATGTGCTGCTTATACAACGAAAACAACTTAAATGAAGCAAAAGACTTAATTAATTTTTTCCTCAGTTTTTTTTTTCAAAGACAGAAAGACATACAAAAAAGAGGATCGGCTTATAGAAGCTTTAAAAATTCACATCAAACGAAGCGAGGTATGGCGACTGAGGAAAGTAGTTATAATCATAATAAAAGAATGTAAGTTTCAACGCCCATCACTGTCGCTCCTGAACTTAATATTCCCGGTAATCAACTTTGCAGAAGAAGGGCGAAAAAGAATGCAAGGACGATCCTAGGAAAGACGACAAACGTATGCAGGAGACATAGACGAGGGTCACATATCATCTCGGAAATTGGTCTATTCCTCAAAGATGCACCTTTATAGCGAAAAGAGGGTCTGAAAAGGAGACATGAGGAAAGCCAAGAAGCGAGATGATGTGTATGTGTGTGGGAGGTGGGGTGGGGGGTGGGGGTGGGAGGTGTGCGTGTGTGTATGTGCATGCGTGTGTGTTAGTGTGTTAGTGTGTGTGTGTGTGTGTGTGTGTGTGTGTGTGTGTGTGTGTGTTGTGTGTGTGTGTGCGTGGGAGAGAGTGTTTGTGCGTGCGTGAGTGGGCATGTGCAGTGTATACATAGATACAGCTCTAGGAATGAAGCGTGATGCCATTCAATATTTTAGGTATGGTGCATAATGTCAAAGGAACACTAGAACTTTGTCATAAAGTCAGTGTGAAGTTTGAAAAAAAAGTATATCTGTTGCCAAAGGTACTCCCCAGAAACAGTCGTGCAATGCACACAATGGATAAACTGTTAAAAAAGCTTAAAGCATGAGAACATTAGTGGAGAAAATGAATTTGATATAGACCTCTTGCATGCGCCCTTGATTCGCCCTTTCCCCCTCTCCACACATTCCTACACATAAACAGTGCCCACGCACAGATACTCATACAGGTGTGTGCACCAACATAACTCACACATTCAAAGACGCACGCCACTCTCTCTCTCTCTCTCTCTCTCTCTCTCTCTCTCTCTCTCTCTCTCCCTCTTTCTCTCTCTCACACACACACACACACACACACACACACACACACACACACACACACACACACACACACACACACACACGTATGCATGCAAGTGCACACACATACATATGCAGGCAAACACACATACACGTGCATATACACATTCACACACACACACACGCACATGTGTACGCACAGACAGACAGACAGACAGACAGACAGAACACACACACACACACACACACACACACACACACACACACACACACACACACACACTTCAAAAGCTGAAGCTGAAACGATGATGTCACCAAAGTCACTAGTACAAGGTTTTGCATCTCTTTGAAGTTTAAAAGCTAAAGTCCCATGACTTAAGCAATGACCATATCAACAGTAAACTGTTAGAGGTTCACATGGCTGGTGCACAGCATAATGTAAGGTGGCACCCAATCGTCACCTTCCGCTGCCTTTAACGTCCTTTGAATGAATCAGGTACCTATCTACTGCTGGAGAGACAGAAAATGTTTTCAATCCTTCAACAATCCGATGTGAGGAGTGATTCGAATTCATGACTGTCAGCTCTGCAGAAAAACCCTCTAAGCAGTGGAAGATGAGCATGTATCTCATGATAAAAGAGACTGTCAAGGAGAACACAATGGCATAAACTCATTTTCTAGATGTAAACATCAAACCCTGCTGCACAAGCTCCTCAAAGACAGAATCTCCAATAACACTTTCCATACAACCAGTCCAGATTCAATCACCATGTAAGCGTTTTCGGAAGTCGTTAAAGCAATAAAGGCTAACCGACTCGGTGACTGCCCAATGTGACTGAAGATTACAGGCAATCCTGTTCATGTGAAGTTGGAAATGCTACAGTTCAGGTCACAGGCACAGTGCTGGCGAGAAGGCGAGGCAGCTTGCGAGGCCACGCTAAATCCTTAATACGGGTGTTACAGACAAACACGACTCCTGGGCAAATCTCGCACCACGCGTCTCAGTTTCTCGCACGGTGTTGGGTATTGGAAGGGGAGGGGGAAAATGGAGTTGGGGGCGAGGTGAGGAGGGGGAGGAGAGAGAGAGAGGGAAGGGCTTATATCAAACAGGGAGGGTTGTCTGTTGACGTTAAGCTAGGCGCATACGTCAACTGTGTCTCTACAAACCACGCCGCTTCAATCCCCCCCCCCCCACCTCTCCCTGACCGGTCCACTCCCATCTTTACCAATGAATAATGTAAAAACCAAACACTTCCACCCACCCTCACCTCACCCCTGTCTCCTTGCCATCCCGGATTTAACGCTGTCTAAACAGCGGTAAGCTCAAACCAGATGAGGTCCACTCCTATCCTCTTCTTCTGCCTCTATCCTGTTGCTGTCCTCCCCCCCCCCCCCCACCACTCTGCCATCTATAGTCTGTTCTGTGTTCTATGCTGACACGCATGCTACTTTCGGATGGGATTCACTGCCTAAACGGACCAAGCACATGACAGCTGGCACAGAGAGGGTGAAACAACGTCATTGAATCAAAGACAGCGTGGTGGCTAACACTTCTGAGCACTCAAACCCCACCCTGGCCTCCCTGGTGGACGAATACACACAGTCATGCAGACATAAACTAAATGTCTGGTATGAAAATACCGTACCATAACAGTAACTGTAAAAATAAACCTGAGCATGTAACCTTTGACCCGACAGGTGTGATACTGCAACACCTGAAGGTGTGAGGTGGCCCTTACAGTCAGCTGGACGATCAGTGACTCCAGCAGGTCCTCGTGGTGCCGTGTGTGGAGTGTGGCAGTCTGGCATCTCCCCCAACTCTTTGTCCTCTGTCTTCAGAACCAGGGGAGAGTTTGAGCCTTTACAATATTCAGCGCTCCGTCAGTCTGCCTCTGGGACTGACTTCCACCCACCACAGTTCGCTGTGAGGTGGTCTTGACATGGCGCACAAGACTGACATTCGCCTTCCACTGTTCTCTGACATGTGGTATTGGAAACAGGGTCAAAGACTTAACATCCATCCTCTACTGTTTCCAGCATAAGACGGTCTTGGATATGGAAGCATCATGGACTGACATCCATCCTTCATTGGTCCCTGCAAGATGGTGTTCGACAAAGAATCAGGGACTGACATTCACCCTCCACTGGTCCCTGCGTATGATCGTGGTGGACATGGAATCATGTCGAAACACTGCCTTTACTGTTAAGAACAGATGCTTCAGGTAGAGTCCCTGCAGTTCCCACGGTGTTCGTCAAAGACGATGTCAGTCATGAAGTCCGCAAAAATGCTAGAAGGAAATAACTTCTCATCACAGCAGTCCCAAGCTGTTAGTTCGCATATACTGGTTGTACTTCACCATGACTTCTAAGAAATAAAGAAGAAGAAAAAGAAGGAGGAGGAGGAGAAGGAGGAGGAGGAGGAGGAGGAGGAGGAGGAGGAGGAGGAGGAGAGAAGAAGAAGAAGAAGAAGAAGAAGAAAGAAGAAAAAGAAACCCTGATGACTCAGTGACAGACGAATATGACACATCATTACTTTTCAACAGTCCTGACCAAACTGATGCTGAAAAGCTACCCTAAAATCACCGAATCAATAGTGACGAGAAAGTGAGGCAGTTTGCTAAGATATGTATTTCTGTGGGCCGCACCGACATCGCCACACGGACAGCAGGGTGGGCGTTACTGAAGGTTTGAACACCAAATCTTGACATTTACCTTGTGAGGTCTTCTGCCTGTCTCGATATGGTCCAGACTACAAATGGACATTAACACTGAGCGCCAAACAACGCGTATTACAAATGGACATTAACACTGAGCGCCAAACAACGCGTATTACAAATGGACATTAATACTGAGCGCCAAACAACGCGTATTACAAATGGACATTAACACTGAGCGCCAAACAACGCGTATTACAAATGGACATTAATACTGAGCGCCAAACAACGCGTATTACAAATGGACATTAACACTGAGCGCCAAACAACGCGTATTACAAATGGACATTAATACTGAGCGCCAAACAACGCGTATTACAAATGGACATTAACACTGAGCGCCAAACAACGCGTATTGCAAATGGACATTAACACTGAGCGCCAAACAACGCGTATTACAAATGGACATTAATACTGAGCGCCAAACAACGCGTATTACAAATGGACATTAACACTGAGCGCCAAACAACGCGTATTACAAATGGACATTAACACTGAGCGCCAAACAACGCGTATTACAAATGGACATTAAAACTGAGCGCCAAACAACGCGTATTACAAATGGACATTAAAACTGAGCGCCAAACAACGCGTATTACAAATGGACATTAATATTGAGCGCCAAACAACGCGTGTTACAAATGGACATTATCACTGAGCGCCAAACAACGCGTATTTAACACAGCGGATAACAGACACGTGACTTTTTGTCATCATGTCTCCAGCAGACGTCACTGATAGCCAGCGTGAGAGTGTCGGGCAGCAAGTCAGCATGGCGTCCAAATGGCCGCACAGTTCATTGCCAACACGCTGTCAGGAACAGTGCCTAGGCTGCTGGTGGTTTCCTGTGCAGTTTGTGAAAAGAGTGTGTCGACAAGAACACATCGATCGCTTGTGCGTGCTGTTGACAAAAAAGGAAGGATCTGACAGTCCTGTGCCTTGTCCCACCTGGTCATGGAAATCACACCTCATGCATGCATAGAGCACGTGTATGAATGGTGACACAGTGATTGGCTTATCACCTGCAGCATGAGCAGTCCACTCAGAGCACAAACCTGTCGACAACGTTGCACGGAGAAGTGATGGCGAGGGCACATGCCTCATAGGTTTTTTTTTTTTTTTTAAAAATATTTTTGAATGACGCGGGAGGTTGCACAAGTGAATGTAAAGCATAGGCCACGACTGGCGTATGTTAAGCTCAGCAAACCTCCATGTACTTTTTCGCCGGATAGCCAGGGGCAAGTAGTCTACTTTCTTACTGTTAAGAGGGACACAGGCAGAGTGTGTGTTGTGTGTGTGTGTGTGTGTGTGAGGTTGCTGAGACTGAAAAATGTTTTGGCTTCTGAGGCTGAGGCTGAGGGAAAGAAAACTGTTATAAGTCTGTGAGCACCAAGGAACGGTGTACAAACGAGTCCTTTGTGTAGCACTGTTGATGCCAAACTTGAAACGAAAAGGTATTTTGATTCCTCGAGGGCTTGCCTGTTAATGTGTAAATTGAAAATGTATTTGGTGGTTATATGAGGTCAGAGTGGAAAGAATGTTATGCAAATCATGTAAACGTTTTGATATGAACTAAAAGGGGGAAGTTCTCTTTTATTTTGCCCGACTGCTCGTTTGTCGACGTTGCGTGAACGAGAGTGTGACGCACGCCCAGTATGGGGAAAACCGAAATGATGGTCAAGAGAAGTGCTGTAGAGGCCACAGACGCCCTGGCACAACATTGTGGGTGGACATGGAGTGTGGGAAACGGCGGGCCGCCACAAGAGTCTGTCTGAAAGCCGTGCAGGGATCTTCTTTTGTGGGGCTGTCACTAAGCCCCAAATCTCCCCCCCCCCCCCCTCACCCGCCTGTCAGTTCTGACACACAGGTGGCGCTGTACAATTTGAAAAGGTCTCATTTGTCCCCTTTGCTCTTGATCTTCGAGTAGCGGTAAGAAAAAGACGAACATGTTTTTACGAAGAATTTTTTTCTTTTTAATTTCACTTTTTTTTTTTGTCTTCAGGATTTATGAATTTTGTTGAGGCTCGGAGAAGGGTGAGTGCTATGGTAAGTTTAGGTTAAGCTTAGAGTCAAGATTAGACGAGGGTTAGGGCTAGGTACAAAAAAAAAATAGAGGGTCGCGCACAAGAACGTTGTGTGAAGTGCATTGATTGGCGGAGATAAGTTGTGTCTGTTCAGCCGCTAGTGCTGTTCAACCTTCTTCTCCAGTCATGCTGGCTCATTATCATTGTTGCCTCAGCATGTGGAAAGAAAACGAACATTTCTTAGAATGCTACATAACTTTTCTAGCTTATACCAATCGCTCTCTCTCTCTCTCTCTCTCTCTCTCTCTCTCTCTCTCTTCTCTCTCTCTCCTCTCTCTCTCTCTCGAGGAAGCTAAAGTGACAAATAGCTATAAATACCTTGGGATGTTTTTCACAACAAAGTTAAGCTTGAGAAAGTGCTGGTTTGAGATGTGCAGAAAAGGAAAGAGAGGTGTCATAGATATTTTGAGAACTATGAAGAAATTGAACTCCGATGATGTAAATCTATTTTGGAAATTATTTGATGCACAGATACAGCCTATTTTGATATATGCATCAGAAGTTTGGGGCATGCTGGATAATATTGAAATGGAAAAAGTTCATACCTATGCAATAAAGCGTATCATGCACGTACCCTTGCACGCATCAAATAAAATGGTTTACGGTGAAAGTGGACGATACCCTCTCTTTATTACCACTTATGTTAGATGTATTAAATATTGGTTGAAATTAGCAAGCCTACCAATAACCAGACTCTGCGGTCAGGCGTATGAAATGCTCATGCTGCAACATGAAAATGGAAAATTCAACTGGGTTTCCTATGTTAAGAAAATATTGACAGAGAATGGTTTTGGCATAGTTTGGTTGTCACAAGGAGTCGGTAATAAAGCAGAATTCATTTCAGAATTAAAGGACCGTTTAATTTGTTCTTATAAACAAAACTGGCATGCTGGCATGGATGGAAATGATAAATATGACTGGTTTCTCTCATTTAAAAGCAACCTCGAAGCAGAGAAATATCTTAAAATTGTAACGCATAAATGGCATAAATATAGTTTAGCAAGATTTCGAACCA
>CM031605.1:79468998-79476498 GCA_018398815.1 Conus ventricosus | reverse complement strand
ACCGGTGTTGAGGGGGGACGGCAGGCATGGCTAGTATTCCTGAAACACTGTGTTTGAGGCGGGGACGGCAGGATGGCTGGTATTACATGAAAACACGTGATGTTTGAGGCGGGGACGGCAGGCAGGCTAGTATTACATGAAAAACGTGTGTTTGAGGCGGGGACGGCAGGCATGGGTTACATGAAAACACGTGATGTTGAGGCGGGGACGGCAGCTGGTAGTATTACATGGAAACACGTGATGTTTGAGGCGGGGACGCAGGCATGGCTAGTTTACATGAAACACGTGATGTTGAGGCGGGGAGGCAGGCTGGCTGTATTACATGAGAGACACGTGATGTTAGGCGGGACGGCAGGGCATGGTAGTATACAGGCAAAAGTGAGTTTGGGCGGGGACGGCGGCATGGCTAGTATTACATGAAAACACGTGATGTTTGAGGCGGGGACGGCAGGCATGGCTAGTATTACATGAAAAACACGTGATGTTTGAGGCGGGGACGGCAGGCATGGCTAGTATTACATGAAAACACGTGATGTTTGAGGCGGGGACGGCAGGCATGGCTAGTATTACATGAAAACACGTGATGTTTGAGGCGGGGACGGCAGGCATGGCTAGTATTACATGAAAACACGTGATGTTTGAGGCGGGGGACGGCAGGCATGGCTAGTATTACATGAAAACACGTGATGTTTGAGGCGGGGACGGCAGGCATGGCTAGTATTACATGAAACACGTGATGTTGAGGCGGGGACGGCAGGCATGGCTAGTATTACATGAAAACACGTGATGTTTGAGGCGGGACGCAGGCATGGCTAGTATTACATGAAAACACGTGATGTTTGAGGCGGGGACGGCAGGCATGGCTAGTATTACATGAAAACACGTGATGTTTGAGGCGGGGGACGGCAGGCATGGCTAGTATACATGAAAACACGTGATGTTTGAGGCGGGGACGGCAGGCATGGCTAGTATTACATGAAACACGTGATGTTTGAGGCGGGGACGGCAGGCATGGCTAGTATTACATGAAAACACGTGATGTTTGAGGCGGGGGACGGCAGGCATGGCTAGTATTACATGAAAACACGTGATGTTTGAGGCGGGGACGGCAGGCATGGCTAGTATTACATGAAAACACGTGATGTTTGAGGCGGGGACGGCAGGCATGGCTAGTATTACATGAAAACACGTGATGTTTGAGGCGGGGACGGCAGGCATG
This sequence comes from Conus ventricosus, assembly GCA_018398815.1. Lineage (NCBI taxonomy): Eukaryota > Metazoa > Mollusca > Gastropoda > Neogastropoda > Conidae > Conus > Conus ventricosus. Next base: position 79,475,279 of record CM031605.1, on the reverse strand, counting down.
GCTAGTATTACATAGAAAAACACGTGATTTTGAGGCGGGGACGGCAGGCATGGCTAGTATTACATGAAAACAAACGTGATGTTTGAGGCGGGGACGGCAGGCATGGCTATATTACATGAAAAAACGTGATGTTTGAGGCGGGGACGGCAGGCATGGCTAGTATTACATGAAAACACGTGATGTTTGAGGCGGGGGACGGCAGGCATGGCTAGTATTACATGAAAAACACGTGATGTTTGAGGCGGGGACGGCAGGCAGGCTAGTATTACATGAAAAAAACGTGATGTTTGAGGCGGGGGACGGCAGGCATTGGCTAGTATTACATGAAAACACGTGATGTTTGCAATGTTTTCCATCAATCATTGTGCTTCTGTATGAGTTCATACTACGGGTTAAAAATATTGTTGCGCTGTATTCAAACACATTTAGTGAAAATGTTATGGTTTTATTCAAATAGATAAATGTACATGTATGAACATTAAAAGGATAAGTAATGAATAAATGAGTGAATGAATAAATGATGAAATTAAAAAGACACGCGGAGAAGTCACCTGTTTCAGCTTTGTTCGGTTTCTTTACTGTCATGATCTTCAAAGTAAGCGAGGAAGACGTTGCCTTCAATAGGGCACAATTCCAGAACGACATCTGCTGCCAGGAGCACTGACCTGACAATCTTTGCAAGAGATCTGAGCATGAGGCCACTCCTTGTAGTCGACTTCGAGCAGGAATGGTTTTGCGCCCCGGCAGACGGCGTTGGGTACATACAGTAACTTCATGTCGGGAATGTCCACAAACGTGAAGTCTGGAGACCGTGGTTTTGTTTCTTTGATGTCTCCACATCCCTCGATCCATATCATTGTTAAGAGTATCAATCTGACACCTATCCACGGTTAGAGACCAAACTCGAGGCGTTTAAACAAACCCCGGTCTTGTTTACAGTACAGGCGGCCTGCTTGGGTAGGGCCGATAGAAGAGTGCCTGCTGGCGCTGCAATGCCATCGTTTCCTGTGTCATTTATTCAGTGTCATTCACTCAGTGTCAGGCACATCAGTGTCATTCACTCAGTGTCAGGCACTCAGTGTCATTCACTCAGTGTCAGGCACTCAGTGTCATTCATTCAGTGTCATTCACTCAGTGTCATTCACTCAGTGTCAGGCACTCAGTGTCATTCACTCAGTGTCAGGCACTCAGTGTCATTCACTCAGTGTCATTCATTCAGTGTCAGGCACTCAGTTTTCCCCCTTCCTTCTTTCCATTTTTCACGTTGCTCTGTGTATTGTATCATCCACACCAACGACCAAACTGACCTCTTCCGAAAGTTGGTGATGGAACTCTACATATGTGCAAGGTGTTATGCGTGCACTCACACGCGGAACCTCGGTGTATAGTTTCATTAGAAGGACTTTTGAAGAAATGTAATCGGACCCAATGTTAACCCCGAAGAAAAAATCACCAGGTGCCAAAAAGGCCTGGCAGAGATTCGAACCGCAACCCTAGGATCGCCCTACAGCACAGACGGCGAAAGTCGAGGACACCCCAGTCGCGCAGTTTCGGGTGGGCGACGCTGTCCCTCGCTGGCACAGCCAGGCCACCCCGTCACGGGCCGTTGATTCCTTTGAAGTCGGTCTTCTGCCGCCGCTTAAAAGATAATGAGATAGTCCCCCGCCAAGATAAAAGACTTCACACCCGCACCTGCACTGGCCCAGCACGCGATAAGATCGCCCGGCGCCATAAGAGTGAAACGTGATCGGAGTCAAGGTTGGGGGTTGTCCTTCCCTGAGTGACAGCTCCGTGGAGAAGGAGGAGGGGAGGTCTGTTATTATCCCTTCATCCTCACCCCTCCTTCCTCTGCCCTTCCCCAGCCCCTCCCTCACCGATCCCTTCCTGTCCTCCGTGCCTGTATGTCCATGGCCATCTTCGCAGTCTGACCATCCAGCTATCTGACCGGCCCTTGTCTGATGGTCTGCCTGAACTCACGGCATGACGGAGGAAGATGTGGGAGGTTTCTGACCGGCCCTTGTCTGATGGTCTGACAGAACTCACGGCATGACGGAGAAAGATGTGGGAGGTTTCTGACTGGCTGGTGGCACTACTCAGTTTTGCAGTCGGGGTCAGGTCTGTTTATGTGGTCTGTTTTCTGGTTGGCTGAAAGTCAGTTTTTAATCTGAAACAAGATCAGTTCTGCAATCTGAAAGAAAAATTCTGCAGTCTGGTTTCTTTCTCGCCCAAAGTCAGTTTTTCAACCGTCGTAGTTCTACGCCGTCGCTTGTTAAACAATGCTTTCAATGCATGTGCTGGTCTGGTTGTGAAAGGACGGGGCTATGTGTGTGTGTGTGTGTGTGTGTGTGTGTGTGTGTGTGTGTGTGTGTGTGTGTGTGTGTGCGTGCGTGCGTGCGCCCGTGCATGTGCGTTGTTTGTGTATGTATGCGTGTGTATATACACGTGGGAGTGTTGGGGTATAGAAAAAGGAAAGTAACTTGTCTCTCTGGCGAAACGCAACGTTCTCTATTACCGGATATCTCACACATCACCCCATTCCCTTCTCACATCCTACCCCAAACATGCACACACACACACTGATCCCTCCTACAAGCACACACACCACTACCACCACCACAACCCACCCACCCCGCTACCACCTCTCCTTTTTTGGAGGAAGGGGGAGAGGGGTGGAAGACAGGGCAATGGACCATCAAAAATATTATGAACTCAACCTCCTCCATTGCCACCACCACCGTCATACAACCATCATTATAAACATACATCATCCACCTTACAACCATTATTATAAACATACATCATCCACCTTACAACCATTATTATAAACATACATCATCCACCTTACAACCATTATTATAAACATACATCATCCACCTTACAACCATTATTATAAACATACATCATCCACCTTACAACCATTATTATAAACATACATCATCCACCTTACAACCATTATTATAAACATACATCATCCACCTTACAACCATTATTATAAACATACATCATCCACCTTACAACCATTATTATAAACATACATCATCCACCTTACAACCATTATTATAAACATACATCATCCACCTTACAACCATTATTATAAACATATATCATCCACCTTACAATCATTATTATAAACATATATCATCCACCTTACAATCATTATAAACATTTATCATCCACCTTACAACCATTATTATAAACATACATCATCCACCTTACAACCATTATTATAAACATATATCATCCACCTTACAATCATTATAAACATACATCATCCACCTTACAACCATTATTATAAACATACATCATCCACCTTACAACCATTATTATAAACATACATCATCCACCTTACAACCATTATTATAAACATACATCATCCACCTTAGAACCATTATTATAAACATACATCATCCACCTTACAACCATTATTATAAACATACATCATCCACCTTACAACCATTATTATAAACATACATCATCCACCTTACAACCATTATTATAAACATACATTATCCACCTTACAATCATTATTATAAACATATATCATCCACATTACAATCATTATAAACATTTATCATCCACCTTACAACCATTATTATAAACATACATCATCCACCTTACAACCATTATTATAAACATATATCATCCACCTTACAATCATTATAAACATACATCATCCACCTTACAACCATTATTATAAACATACATCATCCACCTTACAACCATTAATATAAACATACTTCATCCACCTTACAACCATTATTATAAACATATATCACTACTTACAACCATTATTATAAACATATATCATCCACCTTACAACCATTATTAATAAACATACTTCATCCACCTTACAACCATTATTATAAACATATATCATCTACCTTACAACCATTATTATTAACATACATCATCCACCTTACAACCATTATTATAAACAGACATCATCCACCTTACAATCATTATAAACATACATCATCCACCTTACAACCATTATTATAAACATATATCATCCACCTTACAACCATTATCATAAACATACATCATCCACCTTACAACCATTATTATAAACAGATATCATCGGGTACTTTTCTGTTACGGAATATCTACCCGCATGGAGGTACTTACGTCACATCCTCCGACAAAGGCGTAGATGGTCCGGCATTCGTTTATGTGTTGCTATCATTGAGACAGCAAAGACAGATCGCACGCTATGACCCACATCCGCGGCTGTCCCACTATGGGATCGTTGCCTGCAAGCATTAGTGGTTACAATGTGGTGAAGAGTATAGATCCAATCACCTGATAGAAGTTCCACGTCACCGCTCAAGGTGTTTACTGTTCTGTGCGTCTTGTTAGTTCATACAAAGCAGATTAGAATCTACGCACCTGATAACCTTCAACGGCTGCTTTGGTTTTGAATCTGTTCTCAATGCTCCCCTCAGCCATAGTCAATGATACATTAAGCAAATGATCAAGACATCATTTGTCGAGTACCCGGATGAGAACAACACGCCTGGGTGGTCACTGCCGGAATCCTGCAGTATTAGTCAGCACAGCATATCCGTTCACTGCAGCCTAAAATGCAGTAAACACCAGGGGAGAGAAGTACGTTTTTCCATGTCGATTTATTTTAGCCTGGAGACCCTGCATTTTTACGCCTTGATTCGCTTGGTAAGCCAACCAATAGGTCTAGATACATGACATGACACACACACACACACACACACACACAGAGAGAGGAGAGAGAGAGAGAGAGGAGAGAGAGAGAGAGAGAGAGAGAGTGAGAGAGAGCAAAAAAAAAAACAACACAAGCGGTGCATACTGTCTGCTTTTAGCTCCAATGACTCAGCGAGAAACGTTCAGTCTTTCAGTCACCGCCGTCTTTGGCATTCCCTTTCAGTGAAGAATTCCTACGAGAAGTTCTATATTGTCCCTATTTCCACATGGAAACACCTCTCGCTCATCTGTGGAGGAAACGTGTTATTACCCTAATGCTCACCTGCATCCCCCTTCTTCGCCCTCCTCTTCCCTACCGTCCCCTCCCCTTCCGTTTCTCCCTGTGGAAGGCTCACTCTGCCCTTCTTAATGTTCTTGGCTTCAGCCTTCTCTCTCTCTCTCTCTCTCTCTTCTCTCTCTCTCTCTCTCTCTCTCTCTCTTCCATTCCCGTTTGGTTAGCCCCTCATCCACGCGTATTCTTCCAGAACAAAAGATGAGGAACAGCGAATGTCATACCTCTGTTTTCCAGCACTGTTGGACACTCACGTTCTCAGATCTTTCAGAACAACACCACACATCAGTCTGCCAGACCCTGCAAAGCAATACCAACGTACAGATTTTCAGCTGAACACAGATTTTGAAATCACTGCAGGGTCACCGATCTGGTGAATGCTACCTGTAAATGTGTCAGTTTAGATGCTGTGAGGTTTGACCCTTAGTAACACTTTTTAATGACAGAGTGACAATTTTCTAGACATTGTTCAACTAGACCAGAAGAAGAAGGAACTGTTGATCATCAACTGATTCTCCCTAATCAGTCTAAAGTATTATGGGTCGGTGTTTCTCTAGGGAAAAGACTAATATACTTTAATGCACAAAACAATCCCCTCTCCCCAGATGTAAAGAGATAAACTATCCACAGGAAAGGAAAGAGCAAAACTTCTCACCCTTGACACTTCAAAGGCAAAGAATTTGTCGTTATACATTTGTCATGAAGTACACATGGGGAAAAAGATTCCAGAGGAAGAGAGATAACTGAGAATGTTTTTAACTTGTACTCATGAAGGAATAGACTTACACGTAAACAATGTCACACAGACACAGACACACAGACACACACACACACACACACACACACACACGCCCACGCACACACACACAGATAGATGAACATACACGCAGAGACAGAGAGATAAACATATATTTTTTTTCATTCTTAAGTTGTCATAGACATTGTCCGAAGAAATATCAAATCCATCATCATAGATTTCTTCATGTAGTTTGGTTATGGAGGCAATACATGTTAACAATCAGTGGATTCCTCAGCTACAGTTGAGTGGCAAGTGCAGATCAGCCCCTCAGCTACAGTTGAGTGGCAAGTGCAGATCAGCCCCTCAGCTACAGTTGAGTGGCAAGTGCAGATCAGCCCGCTGAATTCCACACCAGCTGTACACTGATTACAATTAAAATAACACTGCACGCGAAAATCATGGATAAGGGTCAAAATTCAGAAAATGAGATTAAAATTTAATCTAAAAGAAGAGATCATTCTGAACAGACACAAA
>CM031605.1:79461017-79467998 GCA_018398815.1 Conus ventricosus | reverse complement strand
TTCTCCCGTCCAGATGTGCTTATGACCGATTGTCCGCAATTGTGTTAGTAACTATTTTCTTCTTTCTTTTGAATGGCTTCTGAAGATATAATTTGCTAGGCGGTGTGGGGATTTATGGCTTACTTGAAGATAGAATCTTGCTGGGTTGTGTGGGGATTTATGCTTACTTGAAGATAGAATCTTGCTTGGCTGTGTGGGGATTTTCATTACTCAAGGTTCTATATCATATGTGTTTGTGCAGAAGAAAATTTTGTGTTCGTTTTGTTGCTTTCTTCTTGAAAGTGTCTTTCATTGTGGGGTCAAGGGCTCGGTATGGTCGAATGGTTAAGGTGTGCATGCAGAGACGATGGTCGTGAGTTCAACCCATTTTGGGGGTCGGACTTTTATGGCTTGAAAATCATCCCTGTCCACCCAGCAGTACATGGGGCACCTGCTTCAGGCTAGGGGGCACCTGATTCAGGCTTGGGAAGAATACGACAGAAGGAGTGTGATGGGGCACCTGATCCAGGCTTGGGAAGAATACGACAGGAGTGTGATGGGGCACCTGATCCAGGCTTGGGAAGAATACGACAGGAGTGTGATGGATTCTGCTTCCTATCCTGATGCGTTCTAGAACGGACACGGTGAAGTTTTAAAAGAGATCATGTCACGGTGAATCTGGTGACGACATTGGCGGTGCTTTTGGTCAGTTCCATGCTCTTAGAGTGAGCAGATAGAGGAGCCGAGGAGGGAAAGGGGAATCTTTTTCTTTTGTTTCTTTTTCTCCTCTAACTCTGTGTGGAGTCACTGGGGCACCACACTGAAGAACAGTTCTCCAGGTTCCTCCAGCTCAGTAGGATGTGGTAGATGGGCACATGAGGGGAGACAACTACCTGCATGATGTCTACTTCAGAAGATGGAGGTATACGAACAACGTAACGAAAGTGTGCATGCACGCGTGCGTGCGTGCATGTGTGTGTGTGTGTGTGTGTGTGTGTGTGTGTGTGTGTGTGTGTGTGTGTGTGTGTGTGTGTGTGTGTGTGTGTCAAAGTCAAAAGTCAAAGTCAAAATTTTATTTCCAGATGGAACATTGAATAAGCAGAGAAACTGCTTTTTTACATCAAGCCATCATAACAAAACAAAGAAACTTGAATAATAAAATAATGAAAACGAAGAAATACAAAGAGTGAAAACCAGCGGAAAAGGGCGAGGGAGGTGGTGGGGTGAAATCTGAGGGGGATGAGGAGGGGAGAGGAAATAGGAGGAGGGAGGGGGTAGGATGGAGGCGTGGGGGTGGAGGAGAAGGAGTACAAAAAAGAATTCAAGCCTGTTATAATTATCATATCAAGGAAATAACAAGAGAGAGAGAGAGAGAGAGAGAGAGAGAGAGAGAGAGAGAGAGAGAGAGAGAGTTAAGTTATGTACAATATCAATACATTGTCTACAAAGCATACACACGCATAAACAGACATGTACATAGGCATAAACATACACACAAGGATACATCATGTAAAATCACTGAAAAGTTATTTCAAAGGAATTTGAGAAAATATTGATTGCTAACCATCCATGAGATGCTTTTTCAGATTTTTCTTAAACTGATTTTTGTTCTTTATGTTTTTCAAAGTGATTGGTAGCTTGTTCCATACATTTCCACCGGAGTACAAAGACTAGATTTATAAAGATTATTTCTTGGTCTAGGAAAGGATAATGAATGACTATGTCTATAAGTGTTAGTTGTAAATGAATCTCTTATCTTTTTAGGAGCATATCCGTTTGTAACATTATGCATGCATACTGCCTTGTTGAACAAAGTCTGTTGTAGAAGGTTAACATATTAAGTTGTTTATAGTCTTCTGTTGTTAGGGTGCTTGATTTTAGTAATACTAATTTTAATGCTCTTTTATACATTCGATGAATAATTTTCAAGTTGGTTTCACTGCAGTTATCCCATAGGGTTGATGCATAATCAATGATTGATAGAATATGAGCGCAGAAAAAGAGCTTTCGAGAATGGGTGTCCAGGAAGTTCTTAATCTTGGCTAATTGAAGTAATTTTTTTGAGAGACGTTTCCCCATTGACGTTATGTGGTCGGTCCATGTGGTGTGTGTGTGTGTGTGTGTGTGTGTGTGTGTGCGTGTGTGCGCGTGTGTGTGTGCATACGCACACGCGCGAGTGTGTGTGTGTGTGTGTGTGTGTGTGTGTGTGTGTGTGTGTGTGTGTGTGTGTGTGTGTGTGTGTGTGTGTGTGTGTGTGCATGTGTGCGCATGTGTGTATGGTGTTGCTAAAACTATATCAAATTTGTTTATGCCTATCAATTCATTTAATGCTTTGTGTTTTGTACTGTTACTGTTTGAGCGTTAAGTGTGTGGTAGGACTGTGTTTGAAGGATTATGTTTGACACCAGATACTCTTTTTTCAAGTTTCACATTGATTTGAGGACAAAGATGATGTATTAAAGTGGAAAGGTATACATTAAGTAACGCACATTAATACTGAATCACAACCCATAAAACTGGCCACCACTCTAAGCAAGTGTAATGGCGGTGCAGATTTCTAGTGAGTGTAGACATGTGCCCTGTAGTGGCATAGTAATGAGAGTTTTATGAAGGATGCTGACAGCCGGATTGTGGTAAGTACCCTGGTGGGCTCATACAGGGTGGAGATCAAATGAGTTCGGGTAGTGAGGGGTGGGGGGTGGGGTGGGGTGGATGAGGTAGAGAGCGGAGGTGGGTGTGGAGAAGAAGGAACGACAGGGTGGAAAATGGACGCTGAGCCTGTGAGAAAGCAGTGGTGGGAGATCCGTAGTGTGAATGTTTTCTAGAAACATCACATCTTCAAACCTTTCACTGACATGGAAGGTACATACATAATCACTTCTAACAACACCACCCCCACATCTTCAGCCCCTCCCATTCCCACCCCGTCCTCCACTCCCAAAGAATGTGGATGAGTTTAGTTTCTCATGGAGCCGTGAGGAATGGAGAGAGGTGAGGGCGCTGGCGAAAGGAACACGCTGTGGTATTAAGGAGTTAGCGTCACCTCGCCAAACTCTCTCGGCTTCTCGTCAACGCTGGCTGGATGACAGCCTTGTCCTCTGTGTCGTTTAGGTTGTCACTGCTTTTGTCAGGATATCCCGGACCACAGTTGCTTCCCTTGGAGGTCTGATATCTCTCTCTCTCTCTCTCTCTCTCTCTCTCTCTCTCTCTCTCTCTCTCTCTCTCTCTCTCTCTGCAGGGGGGTGAGGGTAGTGTGGGGTGAAAGAGAACAAGAAGGGTGGGGATGAGTGTGGGGGAACATTGTGAGCATCACAAAACTCTTTTTACATTGAGTGTATCTTGAGAAAACTGCAATTGCTCCATAATAATTTTCCATTAGTTTACATTTTTTCATTTTCATTCATTCAAATGAAGTGCCCAGCTGTTGTACAACGAAGAAAAAAGTACATCTGAATGTCAAAACATGCTTCTTGGCATGCCGGTTGAAGGCAGGTTGCCATCGTGAGTATGTGACCTTGTGACCTCCGTTTTCTGTGTAGTAAATGCTGCTTGAAGACGTGGTGCGAACCAGCAAACACAAATTGTCATATAAAGCCTACAAAATGCCGCTACGTTCACAGTTACCAGGTAAGTCATCTTGTTCGTCCAGTGCGTGTATATACGTCGTTTGTGTGTGTGTGTGTGTGGTGTGTGTGTGTGTGTGTGTGTGTGTGTGTGTGTGTGTGTGTGTGTGTGTGATTCATTTAACGTCTTTCCACTAAACGTGATATTAATCTCTCTGTCTCTGTCTCTGTCTCTATCCCTGTCTGTCTCTCTCTCAATTCCATATGTGTGTGTGTGTTTGTGTGTGTGTGTGTGTGTGTGGTATGTGTGTGTGTGTGTGTGTGTGTGTGTGTATGTGTGTGTGTGTGTGTGTGTGTGTGTGTGTGAGAGAGAGAGAGAGAGAGAGAGAGAGAGAGAGAGAGAGAGAGAGAGAGTGTGTGTGTGTGTGTGTGTGTGTGTGTGTGTGAGAGAGAGAGAGAGAGAGAGAGAGAGAGAGAGAGAGAGAGACAGAGAGAGAGTGTGTATGTATGTGTGTGCGCGCACTCGCGCCTTTGTGTGTGTGTGTGTGTGTGTGTGTGTGTGTGTGTGTGTGTGTGTGTGTGTGTGTGTGTGTGTGTGCATACGTGATCTGAACTAGATTTGATTTTTGTGTGTGGAAATTTATGTTTAAGATTCAAAACAATGACTGGTGTGCTTTTTATACAAGACATACATAATTTTTGCCTCATATTGACGGGATTTAAGTAAAAATCATATGATAAGAATAACATTTGCAATCGCCAGTGTCTTAGCACAGGGATTTCGATACAGCAATGTTAATGACAGTATTATGTGAAGTCCAATGTGTAAAAATGCGAAGTGGATGAACAACATCCTTCTTTTAGTAATATATCAAACTCGAGCCTGTCTTGTGATGTTCCACTCATGGAAAATCAAAATAGATTACTATTGAGGAATGCTGGCACATACTAGCTAAAAGTCTTCCTTAAACAACACATTGTGTTACTTGTTTCAGGTGGTTACGGATTTGAACAATAACAGACTAATGACACTCAGCTGTCACTGTCATAGGATGACATTATTGTTCTTATTATTTGATCAGTTGTTCATTTTCAGTACGTTTTATCGGTTTATTTTACCTCCTTCAGAAGGGGCATGGCACAGGCCAAACATTAATCTCTCTGTCTCTGTCTCTATCCCTGTCTCTGTCTCTCTCTCAATTCCATGCCTTCAATTTCTCTTTCCAGATCCACTGTGAAGGTTCACCTCTGACAGGCATTGAAGATGGAATGCATGGGTGCACCAAGGAGCCTGCTCTTGCTACTGTCCTTCCACACAGATGTTAGTCTGAACAGTGCAGATGTTGTCTCTGCTGCCTTTGAGAGGATTTCAGGTTTGGCTCCCTCATTGCTAATAATGGATCCCACGTACATGAACAGTGTGTCACTTCTGTCCATGCCCAATTATAGCAGTGGTGACAGTGGTGGTGCAACAGGCCCTTAACTTGCTCTTCTCAGGGACGATATCCATGCCATATCTTGTTGATGCTTCACCCCAATCTTTTCACAACAGTGCGTCATTGCAGTATCCTGCTTACACCATGACCACAGCATAGGATTTCCTTTTTCTTCAGCACGTAAATAAAGTTCGTTTCAAAAGCCTTACGATTATGAGCATGCCTGGTCAGCGCTGCTTAACAGGCATGAGACAGCAAACAGGCATGAGACAGCAAACAGGCATGAGACAGCAAACAGGCACGAGACAGCAAACAGGCATGCGACAGCAAACAGGCATGAGACAGCAAACAGGCATGAGACAGCAAACAGACATGAGACAGCAAACAAGAACAGAAGAAAAAGAGTAAGGCAGGATAAGAATCCAAAAGGGAAAGCCCACACTGGACACGCTGAGTCCATCACCCATTGCCGTACACCCTGAAATCACAGACACCAGGAGCATTCCCCTACACCCTGAGATCACAGACACCAGGACCATTCCCCTACACCTGAGATCACAGACACCAGGAGCATTCCCCTACACCCTGAGATCACAGACACCAGGACCATTCCCCTACACCCTGAGATCACAGACACCAGGAGCATTATCCTACACCTGAGATCACAGACACCAGGAGCATTCCCCTCACCCTGAAATCACAGACACCAGGAACACTTTACACATCACCTCCATTCAAGCTGTGCAGACGCGATTTGTGTGTGTGTGTGTGTGTGTGTGTGTGTGTGTGTGTGTGTGTGTGTGTGTGTGTGTGTGTGTGTGTGTGTGTGTGTTCGCACCGGGTGGTGAAGAGGAGAGTCGAAGCGAGTGGGGGGGGGGGGGGGGTGATTAAAGGGGCGTGACGTGCAGACGTTTTGAGCGTGACGTCATCGTCAGCGTCACCCCTCAGCCTTTGATGTCAGCTCATCGTCAGCTCTGGCTCTGAAGGGCGGGGGAAGGAGGGGTGGGGGAGACTTCCCCAGGAGCTGTCTGGTCTGTAACACTGGCATTAAGGATTTAGCGTGACCTTGTCACCTACCACACCTTCTCGCCAACACTGTAGCGATCCATTCCTCTCCCTAAGCCTGATGCTGGTAAAGACAGGAACGAAGTAGGGGTTGGTAATGAATATCTGAAAACTTGACTGAGTATTTACAAATAATGTTTTGGTCATTCCAAGACACTTTTAATAACACTTGGTCTGTTCTCATTTTTATAGCACTTCATGGTAGGTATATCCCAGAGACTGAAGTCATAGAAACTTTTTGTGCAAAGAAGAACCCAAAGCTTTTGCACTGACAAATGATTAAAAAATAATTTTTCATCGCATACAAAAGTGTTCAACAGAACAGTTGACATCTATCAATGGAGTCCTTTTTTTTTGCTCTGCCACTTGTTGCTGAGACCCAAAAAAATTATCTGTCATTGGTCTCCCTTTGCAATGCACCAATCTGAATTTGTCAATGCTTTTGTGACAATAAGAAGAGAGTTGTCATTTCTGCCAGTTATACCAGTCTTCTGTGCATGAGGCAAGACACCTAATTTCCTTAACAGCAGCTTTTCTACAGGACAACTGAGACCTGTGAAGAGCGCTAGCAATGTTGGTGACCAGCCTAAATTCCACATATCTATTGCTTCAGAATTCAAGCCATTGTGTAAACAGAAGAAACAGACTGAGCTGAAAAATACATCTAGTTAACATATTTCTAGAAAAAGATCTCTCTCTCTCTCTCTCTCTCTCTCTCTCTCTCTCTCTCTCTCTCTCTCTCTGTGTGTGTGTGTGTGTGTGTGTGTGTGTGTGTGTGTGTGTGTGTGTGTGTGTGTGTGTGTGGTGTTTCGTCCTCTCTCTCTCTTTCTCTTTATCTATGAAATATTGTCATTTTACACATTACCTGGTGAGCGTGAATAAGTTATGACAAAAAAGGACGGCTGAAAAAATAGGAGGATGGAGGACCACAGCTTTCA
>CM031605.1:79451017-79458517 GCA_018398815.1 Conus ventricosus | reverse complement strand
GATGTCCCTGGAATGGAGTGGACTGCTGTCCTGAAAGGGAGAATAGTATGCTGACCTGTAGGTGATGATTTCAGGTCTGTCCCTGCAGACAGAATAGATCACCATCATCGCAAAGAGAATGGACTACTGTCCTTGCAGAGATTAAATAAAATAGTATCCTTGCAGGAAGAATAGACTGTTGTCCTTGCAGGAAAAAAAATTGCTGTCATTGCAGAAATAACAGACTGCCATTCTTGCAGACAAGCTGCTGTTCTTGCAGAGAAAATAGACTGTTGTCCATGCAGAAAGAAGAGGCTGTTTGTCATGGAGGCGATGACAAAATATAGTCCATGCAGACAAAATAGACTGCTGTCCTGGCAGACAACAGACTGACGTCCTGGAGGGGAGCGTGGACTACTGGCCTTCAGGATGGCCTTTATGACGTAATATATCATTGTCCTTTGAAGAAGAAGAGACTGCTATACTGGAAGCAAACATAAGCTGCTCCTTGCAGAGAGAATAGACTGCTCTCCGCTAGAGAATAAACTGCTGTCCTTGGAGAGAGATTAGACTGCTGTCTTGGAGAGAGAAATATTGACAAGATGTCCCAGCACAGAATAGACTGCTGTCCTGGAGGGGAGATAAGACGGCCCCAGAGGGGAGAATAGTCTGCTGTCCTGGCAGAGAGAATGGACGACTATTCTTTAAGTGCTCAGACTGCTTTCCTTTGCCGATATAACTGGCTACTGTCTTTTCACAGAGAACAGATTGATGTCCTTGCAGAAGGAAGGCACTGATGTCCAGCAAGAAAGCTCACTGTTGTCCTGACAGAGAGGGTAGACTGTTGTCTGTGCACAGACAATATTCTTTAGGGGAAATATACTGTTTACCTTGCAGAGAGAATATACTGCTGTTCTTCTTGAACAGGAATAGACGGATTTCCAGGCAGCGAAAATAGGACGACTGTCCTGGAGCAAATATACAACTGCTGTCCTGTCGGATAGAATAGATGGTTGTCATGGAGGTGAGAGTAGATTGATATCCTGATGGAGAATCTGGCGGTTAGTACTCAGTTGTCTTGGTGGAGAGAACAAACTGCTGTCCTGATGGAGACAATAGGTTGCTGTCCTGATGGAGACAATAGGTTGCTGTCCTGGGGGTGAAAATAGAGTGTTGTCCTAGTGTAAGGAACAGACACTGTCCTTGGAGACAGAATAGACTGTCATCCTGCTGGAAAAAAGCCTGTTGCCTTTGAGGAGAGAATAGACTGCTGTCGTAGAGGAGAGAATAGACTGTTGTAACTGAAGTTGGGACCGGGGATTATTTTTTCGTAAGACTGCTGTCTTGGCAGAGAGAATAGACAGTTGTCCTGGAGCAGACTGCTGTCGTGGTGGAAAGAATAGACTTGCTGTGCTGGCACAGAGAATAGACTGCTGTCCTGGTGGAGAGAATAGACTGCTTTCAAACTTGAGAATAGACTGTTCCTGGAGGAGAGAGTAGAATGCTGTCTTGGCAGAGTTCAGACCTCTGTTATAGTATTCTTTGTAAAGACTCGACTAACATCCTGACAGGGATCAGACTGATGTCCTGGCAGAAATAGGCTGATGACACGGCGGGCAGAACAGACTACTGTTCTGGAGGGGACAATAGACTGTTGTCCTGGCAGGTAGAATGGATGGTTCTGCCGAAGGGGAGAACAGACTGATGTTCTGAAGCGGGGACTAGTCTGATGTCCTGGTGGAGAGAGTAGACTGCTGTCCTGCTAGAGATAGAAAATCTTTGCAGAGAGACTAGACTACTGCCCTGGAAGAGAATAGACTACTTCCTGACAGAATATAGACTGACGTCCTGGCAGACAATAGACTGCTGACCAAGCAGAGAACAGACTGTTGTCCTGGTTGAGAAAATAGACTACTGTCCTGGCAGAGAGAATACACTGATGTCCTGGCAGAGAGAATAGACTGTTGTCTGGGTGGGGAATAGACTGTTGTCCTGGAGGAGAAAATAAATGGTTATTTTGGTAAAGAGAATAGACTAACGACCTGGAAAGACCTTCGCAAAGACTAGACAGACGTCCTGGCAGGGAACAGACTGAGAGCCTGGCAGAAGTAGGCTGATATCCTGATGTAGAGAATAGACTGACTTTGTAATGGAGAGATTCGGCTGCTGTGTTAGCAGAGAGAATATACTGACTCCCTAGTGGAGGGAATAAACTGCTCGCCTGGTTGAGAGACTGGACTCATGACTTGGAATTGAATCAACTGCTATCCTGGTGCAGAGTATGAATTGCTGTTCTGACATAGAATAAGCTGTTGTCCAGGCAGCGATCAGACTGACTTCTTGACAGAGAATAGACTGAAGTCTGGGCTCAGAATAGACTGCCATACGTTGACATCTATGAGAGCACCTACCTTGTTTTAGCTGATTGATGAAGAGCGTTTTAGGTATAAGCTTGTAATGTGCAACGTGTAGCAAATATGGCCACCCAACCGAATTCTAAGCCTTTGAGCATTGTATGAATGCTGTCTCCATCTGAGCACTCTTGAGTACTTTGGTATCTGGGACGTTGTCCAGCCATTTGGTCCAGGGTATATTGTATCAGTAGACTGTTGGACTGGGTGAACACAAAACAAAGGGACCTCGTATTTGGAGAAGATAGTATGCTAATCTATTCTTCAATTTCTTTTCCCACTATGTCTTTATTTCTTTGCATTTCTAGCAGTACTCAAATCGTTAATAACCATGATAATGAAAACACGCTCCCTGTTATCATAATCATCACCAAACCCTCACCTCATCGTCATCAAAGAACTTCCAGAGCAGCAGCCACTATCTCTGTTCTGTGTGCTGAACCGTGGATGACCGCTTGACCAGCTCTTAAATTACTGTCATTGATTTTAGTTGAGGAGGGAGGTGGGGGCTTCGCACACATGTGCGCACTTGTTAGTGTGGTGTTGTTTCTATCTTGACGTCATCGTCCACTACGTCTCGACAACTCTCGTGAGTTAGCTTCCTGTACCTCGGCCGTCCTGGTCAACAGTGGGTTTGGGACAGCTGTCAGGGGTAACATAATTTGTGTCTGATTCACTCAGCCTGTAGTGATATCTTGTCAAGCTTTCCCTTTTGTAGGTGCTTTGATCTCTTTTAGCGGCACGCATCAGTGAGCTCTGCCGTGCCTATGGGCTCCATTCTGCCCCTTATCAGGCCATCCCCGCCCACTATCTCGCCATCTCCGCATCTGGTAAAGGGATCGAGTCCATAACAAAGTAAACCTGGTCCTCTCTGACATTGTTTGCGTAATGTTTAATTGCTTTAGTCTAGAATTGTAAATGAAATTCCAGCATCCCTCACTATGCTCCAGACCCTTGATAAGTCGATTTGGGTAAGATTAACTCGCTAAATGGGTAATAGTTGTAGAAGGAAAAAATATTAGATGCATAGATAAAAGGTTTTGTCGGACAAATTACAGCAGATTAAATCAATAATTACTTCCACGTGCAATGGAGAAAGAGAAACGGTAAAGGCTTTGGTCCCAACAGATTTGAATTAACATGTGTATGGACATGGAGATATGGAGATGTACACTTTTCCACTAAATCATGGGGAGCAGGAAGCAGTAGTGTGTGTGTGTGTGTGTGTGTGTGTGTGTGTGTGTGTGTGTGTGTGTGTGTGTGTGTGTGTGTGTGTGTGTGTGTGTGTGTGTTTTTGTGCGTGAGTGTGTGTATATATATATATATATATATATATATATATATATATATATATATATATATATATATATATATATATATATATGTGTGTGTGTGTGTGTGTGTGTGTGTGTGTGTGTGTGTGTGTGTGTGTGTGTGTGCGTATACGTGTGTGTGCGTGCGCGCGCGCGCGCGCGCGTGTGTGTGTGTGTGTGTGTGTGTGTGTGTGTGTGTGTGTGTGTGTGTGTGTGTGTGTGTGTGTGTGTGTGAGGAGAAGGTAAACAGACAAAAAGAGAAAGGACGACAGAGAGCGAGGGTCTGATCACAGTTGGAAGATCACAGCAAAGGCATTGCACTGTGAGTGTAAGGGAGTGGGGGCGGGTAGGGGTAGAGATGGGACAGGGCAAGGATAGGGTGGAGCAGAGGGAAAGGAAGGAGAAGGAGTGGAAGCACAACATGTATGTGCTTACTTGTATGTTTCTGTGTGCTTAAGAGAGAGAGAGAGAGAGAGAGAGAGAGAGAGAGAGAGAGAGAGAGAGAGAGAGAGAGAGAGAAGGGTGATTGACGTTCAAATATGAAATGTATTTTGTTAATTTGCTTGGAGAGGTGAAGAATATGCTTGCATGCATGCATGCGTGCGTGGTGTGTGTGTGTGTGTGTGTGTGTGTGTGTGTGTGTGTGTGTGTGTGTGTGTGTGTGTGTGTGTGTGTGTGTGTGTGTGTGTGGTGTGTGTGTGTGTGTGTGTGTGTGTGTGTGTGTGTGTGTCTGTGTGTCTGTGTGTCTGTGGATGTGTCTGTGTGTCTGTGTGTGTTCTGTCACTGCAGCTGTACAATCCAGTGATCCAAAGCAGCTGTGAATTTTTCAGGGCAGATTGCTGACCTGGCAGAGAACACAAGCTACTGTCATGGAAGAGGGTCGTGGTAGGGAACACAAGCTACTGTCATGGAAGAGGGTCCTGGTAGAGGCCAGACTAATGTCCTGGCAGAGAATACAAGCTACTGTCATGGAAGAGGGTCTTGGCAGAGAATACAAACTACTGTCATGGAAGAGGGTCGTGGTAGAGGCCAGACTGATGTCCTGGTAGAGAACACAAACTACTGTCATGGAAGAAGGTCCTGGTAGAGGCCAGACTGATGTCCTGGTAGAGAACACAAGCTACTGTCATGGAAGAAGGTCCTGGTAGAGGCCAGACTGATGTCCTGGTAGAGAACACAAGCTACTGTCATGGAAGAAGGTCCTGGTAGAGCCCAGACTGATGTCCTGGTAGAGAATACAAGCTACTGTCATGGAAGAAGGTCCTGGTAGAGGCCAGACTGATGTCCTGGCAGAGAACACAAGCTACTGTCATGGAAGAGGGTCGTGGTAGAGGCCAGACTGATGTCCTGGCGGGGCACAAACTGATGACGTGACAGAAATGGGCCGAAGTCCCGACAGGGAGAACAGGCTGTTGTTCTGGAGGAAGAAATCGACTGGTAGAGTGGACAGACTAATGTCTTGGAGGGAAGAATGGACCAGTGTCCTGAGGCACGGAATATACTGCCATCCTGGTAGAGACAACAGACTGCTGTCCTTCTGGAGAATGGTCTCTTCTCCTGGAGGGGGGGGGGGGGGGCAATAGACTGCAGTGTTGGCGGAGAGAATAGCCTACTGTCCTGGAAGAGAATAGACTGACTTCTTTTCAGAGTCTAGATTGACTTCCTGGCAGACAATAGACAGCTGTCTAGGTGGAGAAGAGACTGTTGCACTGGTGGAGAGGATAGACTCCTCTACTGGCAGAGAGAGGACCACTGTCCTGATGAAGAAAATGTACCACTGTCCCAGTGCAGGGAATAGACTGCTGTCCTGGTAGAGAGAATAGACAACTGAAATGGCAGAGAATAAATTGGCTTCTTGGCAGGAAATAGACTGATGACCTGACAGAAAACGTTGGTGTCCCTGTCGAAAAAAACAGACTGACTTTCTAATGGAGTGAATAGACTCCTGTCATAGTGAAGAGACTCCATGTCTAGAGAATAGTCCATTCTCCTGGTGGAGAGAACAGGCGTATGTCCTGACAGAGTATACTTGCTATCCTGGTGCAGAGAATAGATTGCTGTTCTGGCTAAAAATAGACTGCTGATCTCGCAAAAAAGATCAGACTGACTTTTGGCAGAGGACAGACTATAGTCCTACCTGAAAAAGGCTGCCATCCGTTGACCTCTGTGGGAGCACCAACCTTCTTATACTTCACTTTTGAAGAGTGGTTTAGGTATGTGCCTATCTGACATGTGGCAAACATGGCCCACCCAACTGCGTTGTGAGCCTTTGAACATTGCATGACCTGGCTTGGGTACTTTGGTAGTTGGGACTTTGTCCAGCCATCTGATAGCCAGAAGTATTCTGAGGCATCTGATGTGACATGAGATCGGATTCCTTGCATGTCAACTGTACACTGTCCAAGTTTCACAGAGCACAGCAGGCAACTGTGTGGTACACTTTGAGGTCGGTCCTTGGTATGCTGTATTGGTGGACTACTGGACTGTGGGAACGCAAAATGAAGGAAACGTTATACTGTTGAGCAAACATGCTAATCTGTTCCTTCTTTCTATTCGTTCTTTATTTTAATTTCTTTGTGTGTGTTTTTTGCAGTTCTAATTTAATTAGTTACCAGAACATTTGTCCTTGTTGTGATTGGTCATTAAGCAGAACTGTTGTTAGAGAGTGGCGCGAAAATGACC
This sequence comes from Conus ventricosus, assembly GCA_018398815.1. Taxonomy (NCBI): domain Eukaryota; kingdom Metazoa; phylum Mollusca; class Gastropoda; order Neogastropoda; family Conidae; genus Conus; species Conus ventricosus. Next base: position 79,452,132 of record CM031605.1, on the reverse strand, counting down.
TCAATACACATCCATCTGTTTGCAATCATTAACACAATCTTCTTTGCAACCATCACCAACATCCACATTTAGGCACATCAAACCTGGCTGGCCTGGTCAGCATGTTTGCTCTGGGCCAACTGAAACATGCTGCTTGTCATCATAATAGCCATCAAACCCTCACCATTATCATCAAAATACTCACAGAGCAGCAGCCACCATCTCCTTTGTTTATTGTAACCTGTGCATGAAACGTTAGACTAGTTTTAAACTGATTGGTTCTGACTGGTTTAAGTTAGTGAGGAAAGGAGAGGGACAGGGCCACTGCGCACACATGCATTTCATTGTTAGTGTGGTGTCATTTTCTATCATGGCATGATCATCCACCAAGGCTCGACATTGCTCGTTTGTTGGCCTCCTGTGTCTTGGCCATCCTGGTCAACAGTGGGTTTGGGGCAGCTGTCAGGGGTAACACAATTTGTGTCTGATTCACTCAGCCTGTAGTGCTATCTTGTCCAGCTTTCCCTTTTGTCGGCGCTTTGATCTTCCATTGCCGTCACGCATCAGCATGTGATACCATGCCTCTCGGATCCATTATGCCCCCTTATCAGGCTCATCTCCCACTTAGTATCTCGCTATAACAAAATAACAAAGGAAACCTGCTCCACTTTTGGATTGATTTGCTCAATGTTTACTTGCTCAGACCCTGAATCACCAACTGAATTCCAGCATCCCTCTCTATGTCATGTGTGCTTGATACACTTGATATGCTTTGGGCAAGTCACTAAATAGGTAATGATTGTTGGGGGAACAAATTATAGATGCATGGATAAGCTGCTCCACAGAACAAATCATAAGAATTAGAATAAAAAAATTACCTCCACTTGCAAGAGTGAAACGCCTTTGTCCTAACAGATATTAACACATGACAAGGACAGGCAGACTATTTTTTTAAAATGTGAGGAGTGTGTGTGTGTGTGTGTGTGTGTGTGTGTGTATGTGTGTGTGTGTGTGTGTGTGTGTGTGTGTGTGTGTGTGTATGTGTGTGTGTGTGTGTGTGTGTGTGTGTGTGTGTGTGTGTGTGTGTGTGTGTGTGTGTGTGTGTGTGTGTGTGTGTGTGTGTGTGTGTGTGTGTG
>CM031605.1:79418517-79441017 GCA_018398815.1 Conus ventricosus | reverse complement strand
CAGACCAACGCCAACAGTCTCACCTGACCAGGCGCCATCAGACCAACACCAGTGCCGGCAGTTGTGTCGTGTTGTGAAAGTGACAGTGAAAAGAAAAAGAAAAGAAAAGAAAAGACAGTGATCGTGAATAGTTAAGATCACCTGGCCAGGTAAAGTAGAAATCTGTTTATACCCGGGTTAGTTAATGATGTTTTAGATAAATGATTTTGTGAAGTTCAAGGAAAGAGAGAAGTTTTATTTTGTTTGATTCTATATGCATTGATGTTCTTTCTATGATCATGTATAGTAAAGTTATAGACTTTACTAGTGGTTTGATGTGACGAATGCATGATATATGAAATGAGATTGTAAGCAAGCTGTGAGTGTGTTTGGGCTGTGCCTAGTCCTTCTCCACTGACATTACACGAGGTTGACAATTTATTGGCGAGTTGCCAGGTATTCTGGCCCATTTATTATAATGTTCAACTTCTCAGAGAGGAAGCTGGGTGGGATTCAAGTATTGTAATCCTAAGACAAGGGGTTGTCTTACTGTATGTTCCAGATAGTTAAATACTAGGCTTGGCATTGCTTCCAAGATGTTAATACTAGGCTTGGCATTTCAGCCCCAGAGTACATTTCGCACAGATTGCCTATAATTCGCTCTCATAGTTGGGTCAGGCGCCCGGGCGTCTATAAAAACTAACTACGTTGTCCCAAGCTAATATTATCATTCATAGGATTGTGCTATTACGTCACTCGTGTCGGGTAACACCAGTTTGGCTGTCGTAGTTGTAAAATCTTGTTCAAAAAAAAAAAAAGGGATATAATGGCGGAAGAAAAGAACACCCCTATTGAACAACTTGTGAGCGTCGCTCGTGATCTAGGTTACTCAGGAGATGAGTTGCGTGCATTCGTTGAAAACAGCAAAAGATGGAAAGAGATGAACGTGCGGAAAGACGCCGTATCGCAGTAGAGGCGCAGGAAACAGAAAGATTAAGGATTCAGGCTAAGGATAATCAGGCTAAGAAGAAACAGAAAGAATGAAGCAGGAGACAGAAAAGAATAAGGGAAGCGCAGGAGACAGAAAGAATGAAGCAGGAGACAGAAAGAATAAGGGAAGCGCAGGAGACAAGAAAGAATGAAGCAGAAACAGAAAGATTAAAGGTTCAGTTAGAATTAGAGAAAGTGAGAATACAAAGGGAGACCACCGAGGATGGTAGTTCAGTTTCCAGTGACTCTGTGCGCAGCTATGCCCCCGACCCAAGTTGCCAAAATTCTCGGAAGGAACCGATTCGATTGATGCATACATCAGTCGTTTCGAAACGTTTGCGACCAGTCAGGGTTGGCCTCCAGAAGATGTGGGCAGTCATTTTGTCGGCGTTATTGACGGGTAAGGCATTGCAGATTTCACTGCGTTACCGACAGAACAACAGTCTGATTTTGGTGCTGTGAAGGAGTCTTTAATGAAGGGATTTGACCTCACAGAGGAAGGATTCAGGAAGAAATTTCGTTCCGCTAGATTACAGCAGGTGAAACGTACACTCAGTTTGGTGCACGTCTAGATCACTATTTTGAGAAATGGTTAGAGTTGAGTGGTACGAAGAAGGAGTTCGCTGAATTGAAAGAGCTAGTTATGAAGGAACAGATTTTGTCAGGTTGCGGCCCTGAGTTAACCATACATTTGAAAGAGAGACAGCCAGAGACAGCAGGAGGTTGTTGAAGTTCGCAAGGTGTATAGAGAGGCACGTTTGGGCACTAAGGTGCAGGAGAAAACAGGTGCTAGGCACAGGTGAGAAGAGTCAAGGAGACTAGGAGAGTTTTCTGCAAAGTCTGCAAACCAGTGTGGGCAGAAGGAAGGGCAAAAGGACATTAGGTGTTTCATTTGTCACAGAAGGGACATGTGGCGAGGGATTGTCGCATGAGGTTCCAGAAGGCAGCAGCCTTGCAAGAGGTGGATAAGGGTCGTCAAGGGAAACGACTGCAGTGGAACCAAAAGGGTTCAGTCTGAAGAGGGTGGAGTGCAGCTTATGGCTAGCACTGGACAGCAGTCAGTGTCAGGGATGGAGGGCACTAGGCTGAGTGGTTCGTTACCAGTGGAAGAAGGGTGGATTGGCCAGCAGAGGGTGAAAGTGTTACGAGAACACTGGTTGTTCATGCGGTTGTAGTACGAACAACGCTGGTCGATAAAGGGGATTTGACAGGGCAAATCCAGACTGTACTCTAATCGATGGCACTGTGAGGGATGTTTCCAGTTGCTAAGATAGAAGTACGTACCCCTTACTTCTCAGGCGAGTTGTCTGCGTTGGTGATGGAAAAAAAAACCCCTTCATGATTTGATCATTGGAAATATTCCAGGGGCAAGGGATCCAGGGATCCTGAGTTGTTGACTGCTACAGGGGCAGCAGTTCAGACACGGAGCAAGAAGGAGGAAAAGGTTGTTAAACCGTTAGTTGTTCCAGGAAGGAAGTCGGGCATAGATGTGTCGCCTGATGAGTTTAGGGCAGCACAGGAACAAGACCCTTCGCTCGTGAAGTCTTGGGAGTTGGCAAGAGGTGGAGAGAAACAGGAGGTTAGAGGAGGTGAGACAGAATTTCTTGTGAAAGGCGGGCTGTTGTACCGAGTGTTCACCAAGGGGAAGACAGGTAAGGTGACCACTCAGTTAGAGTACCAGCGTGTTATCGTGACACTGTCATGCAGTGGGTCACGAGTCGCTCATGGCGGGTCATCTCGGCACCAGCAAAACAGCTAACCGAGTCTTTGATGACTTTCATTGGCCAGGAGCAATGGCAGACATAAAGCGGTTCTGCATGTCATGTGATGTGTGTCAAAGGTCAGCCACAAGAGGGGTGAAGAGGAAGGCGCCTCTTAAACATCCCCTTTAATTGACACACCGTTCAGGAGAGTGGCTGTTGATCTGATTGGCCCAATCGCGCCCTGTTCCAAGGTGGGCACAGGTATGTGTTGACACTTGTGGACTACGCGACCAGATACCCAGAAGCGGTTGCATTGAAAGGCGTAGATACGCAACAGGTCGCTGAAGGGCTGGTAGACATCTTTCTCGCGTGGGTGTGCCAGCACAAATTCTCAGTGACAGGGGGTCACAGTTCACCTCAGGCGTGAATGAAGGAGGTCAACAGGCTGCTAGGGATCACACAGCTGCTCACTACCCCATACCATCCACAATGCATGGCTTGGTGGGAGAGATTCAATGGGGTGCTGAAGGGCATCTTAAAGAAGCTCTGTGAGGAAAGGCCATGCAGATTGGGACCGCTACATTCCAGCGGCACTGTTCGCCTACAGGGAAGCCCCTCAGGAAAGCACAGGCTTTTCGCCATTTGAGCTGCTGTATGGGCGGACGGTCAGGGGACCAGTGTGCATTCTCAAAGAGCTGTGGTCCGGAGAGCAGGAGTCAGAAGAGGTCAAAAACCACTTATCAGTATGTGGTGGACCTACGCAATAGGCTAGAGGAGACATGTAAGGTCGCAAGGGAGAGTTTGCAGGAGGCTAGGGTCGTCCAGAAGAAGCAATTGACAGGAAGGTGAGGAAGCAATTCCTCAAGGTGGGAGATCAAGTCCTGTTACTGCTTCCACGGATCACAACAAGCTGCTGATGCATTGGAAGGGACCATTCACCATCATTGAAAAGGTAGATCAGGACTACGAATCGATGTGAATGGGAAATCAAAAACTTTTCCATGCAATTTACTCCGCAAATATATTCAGCGTGAGAGTCAGCACATAGGCGCAGCAGCAATCATTGATGGAGGTGAGGGAGACCCAGCAGAAGAAGAGAGATTTTGTTGCCTGAGTTTCCAGGAGAAGAGTCATACAGGGATGTGTCACTGTATGAAGGGCTAGAAGTAGGAGACAGAAGGAAGTTAGTGGGCTCCTAGAACAGTATAGGGCGTCCCTGACTGATAAACAGGCAGGACAACTCTAGAGACATGTACGGTGGAGTTGACATCACAGAAACCCGTACATGTGAAAGCCTACCGATCCCATATGCCACCAAGCAAGTGATCGAGAGAGGAGGTTGAAAAGATGTTGGACCTTGGGGTGATTGAACCGTCCAAATCATCATATAGTGCACCCGTCGTCTTAGTGAGGAAAAAGTCAGGTGGAGCATCGATTCTGTGTCGACTATAAGACGTCTGAACAGTGTCACCAAGGTCGATGCAGAGGTCATACCCAACATGGAAGACCTGTTCGCTCAGATCGCCACAAGCAAGAGCCAGTATTTCACCAGGATCGATCTGAGCAAGGGTTACTGGCAAATAGCCTTGAGTGAGGACTCAAAGGAAGTCACAGCATTCTCCACTCCTATGGGGCTATACCAGTGGCGAGTACTCCTTTTGGGATGGTCAACGCACCTGCGGTCTTTTCTCGAATGATGAGGAAGCTATTGACGGGATTGGAAGGTGTTGTGATTTCATGGATGACATTCTGATAGCATCCGAGACATGGGAGGAGCATATGAGGCAGCTAGGAGCAGTTTTGGAGAGGTTGAGACAAGCCAATCTCACAGCCAGACAACAAAGTGCCAGGTTGGCTTTCCAAGCTGGAGTTCCTAGGTTTTGTTGTCGGAGGCGACACAAAGCAGCCGGAAAGAGGAAAGGTGGAGAAAGATGATGAATTCAGAGAGACCAAAGACCAAAACAGAAGTCAGGAGTCTGCTAGGTTTTATTGGGTTCTATAGGGAGTTTGTTCCCAATTTCGCAGCAATCACGAGTCTCTCAGTGATTTGGTCAAGGCAGGGAAACCGCAGTGGTCGAATGGTCAGACGCTGCAGAGCACGCACTGCAGACAGTGTTGGAGAGACTAGGTTCCGTCCCATCTTGAAGCTACCAGATATGTCCACAAACCATTTTTGTTGCGGACAGATGCATCAGGTGTGGGATAGGTGCAGTATTGTTGCAGGAGCATGAAGGGGTCGAGTTTCCTGTGAGATATGCTAGCAGGAAGTTGACAAAGTGTGAAGAAGGGTACGCAACGGTGGAGAAGGAGTGTTTAGCTGTCGTGTGGGCTCGTGCAGAAGTTCCACAAATACTTGTATGGGAAAGAGTTCGTGATCGAGACGGATCATCAACCACTCAATTCCTGCAGGAGGCGCAGTTGAAAAACAGCAGGGTTCTGCGTTGGGCAATGGCACTGCAGCCCTACAGGTACCGAGTGCAGTACATTCCCGTCGACAGAATGTCGGAGCTGACTATTTAAGCCGTGTAGTCTAGCAAGCTGCAACTCAGAGGAAGTCAGTCATATCCGGGTGCTTTGTTGATAATATGTGTTGATTACAGTTATGTTGATTGGATATGGGTTCATTCCCAGTTGGCTATGGTCCATATTTCCTGTGTGAGACTGTTTATATTTTCTTTGTGAGATTTGTTTATGTAAATGTAGTTAGGCTTGGAGCATACAGTCGCTTGTGTAGTGATGCATTATTTGCAATAAGTGAGGATGGAGATTCCTCAGTGAAGTGTCATGGATCGTGATCATATTATATTGTGCTTTTCATAAGAATTGTGAAGAGAAGATATGGCAAATCCGCAGGTTAGGGGGATTGCATAGGTGCGCACGAGGTCGTTATAAAATGAGTTGAAATAACGCAAGAGGCACGTCAATGATAACTCATTGGAGTGGTATTCACTAATGATATATTTTATAACTTATAAACCGTTGTTGTAAAGTATTTTTTTTTAAACTTTGCGCGTGTAGCTGTGTGTCAGCAAATCGGTTGTTGTCTTTTTTGTACCGTTGTTTTGAGACAATGCGGTGCATAGTCTTTTGCAAGGGGAAATTGTCACGGTCAAAATTCAACACAACCAAAGTGTGGTCAGTCGTCGGCCACTCCAACTGGACATAAGTCCAAACTCAAACATTCTAGGCGTCAGAAAGACGGGCCCACAGGTCGGGGTCCGGCCAATTAAGCATAGGGGAGAGGCTCCACAGAGACGTTCTGTCCCGCCAGACGACTAAGCGGCTTTGACCGACGCCTCGATGTCTGCCAGACGGACTCAGTGCTGGGCAGCCTTATCCGGCCAATTTGTGGAACCAACGTCATTGTTAGTCGGACGTCGCAGGTTAAAGCAGGAAAGGGAGAGGGAGAAGGTAGTGTGTGGTGGGGGTGAAATCTAGCTAATCAATTAAAATGACCAATTGACCACCACAGAGAGTAAGGCGGTGTAGACGGGACTGTCATGATTTGAACATCCAATGGAATTAGAGGGGGATAACTTCGGGTGTCAGGGCGGTAAAAATACTGACCAATGGTACTGGCCTTGGACACGGGGTTAGAGCATAAAGGAATGTGTGAGGGAGAGAGAAAGGAGGAGGAAAGACGAACAGACAGAGAGAGAGAGAGGGAGGAGTTCGGGAGAGTAGGCTCTCGCCTACAGGAAGGCAGGGAGATGAGAAACGAACAGAGACAGAGAGATGAGGGAGGTTTTAGGTGTAGCCTCTGCACGAGGGAAAGGCAGAGAGATGAAGAGAGGAGAGAACGAGGGAAGAACGAACAGAGAGAGAGAGGGAGAGAGAGGTTCTGAGTGGAGCTCTGCAGGAGAGAAGGGCAGGAGAGAGAGAGAGATGAGGGAGGAGAGAAGAGAACCAAGTTGAGAGATTAGCATGAGATAGTCTGCAGAGAAGGACTGAGGAGAGATGTGGAGAGAGAGAGAGAGTTGCTAATTTATGAAGAAGAAAAGAAAAGAAAGAAAAAAGAAAAGAAAAGCAACCATGTCCATTTGATAAGCAGACTAGAAGAGAGAGAGAGAGAGAGAGTGCAATGCGTTAATGCAGGAAAAAAGAAAGGAGAACAGATCGATGTTGATATCACTGTTCTACCCTAACGGGGTTCGACCTCATACCTGCAGGTCACTTCGCCAAGCAGAACCACAGACCAACGCCAACAGTCTCACCTGACCAGGCGCCATCAGACCAACACCAGTGCCGGCAGTTGTGTCGTGTTGTGAAAGTGACAGTGAAAGAAAAAGAAAAGAAAAGAAAAGACAGTGATTCGTGAATAGTTAAGATCACCTGGCAGTAAAGTAGAAATCTGTTTATACCCGGGTTAGTTAATGATGTTTTAGATAAATGATTTTATGAAGTTCAAGGAAAGAGAGAATGTTTTATTTTGTTTGATTCTATATGCATTGATGTTCTTTCTATGTATCATGTATAGTAAAGTTATAGACTTTACTAGTGGTTTGATGTGACGATGCATGATATATGAGATGAGATTGTAAGCAAGCTGTGAGTGTGTTTGGGCTGTGCGCTAGTCCTTCCTCCACTGACATTACACCGAGGTTGACACAGAGAGAATAGACTATGTCCTGATAGATAATTGATTGCTGTCCTTGCAGACAGAATAGACTATGTCCTGATAGATAATTGATTGCTGTCCTTGCAGAGAGAATAGACTGTGTCCTGATGATAATTGATTGCTGTCCTTGCAGAGAGAATACACTATGTCCTGATAGATAATTGATTGCTGTCCTTGCAGAGGACAATAGACTATGTCCTGATAGATAATTGATTGCTGTCCTTGCAGAGACAATAGACTATGTCCTGATAGATAATTGATTGCTGTCCTTGCAGAGACAATAGACTATGGCCTGATTGATAATTGATTGCTGTCCTTGCAGAGAGAATACACTATGTCTGATAGATAATGATTGCTGGTCCTTGCAGAGACAATAGACTATGTTCTGATAGATAATTGATTGCTGTCCTTGCAGAGAGAATACACTATGTCCTGATAGATAATTGATTGCTGTCCTTGCAGAGACAATAGGACTATGTCCTGATAGATAATTGATTGCTGTCCTTGCAGAGACAATAGACTATGTCCTGATAGATAATTGATTGCTGTCCTTGCAGAGAGAATACACTATGTCCTGATAGATAATTGATTGCTGTCCTTGCAGAGACAATAGACTATGTCCTGATAGATAATTGATTGCTGTCTTGCAGAGAGAATAGACTATGTCCTGATAGATGATTGATTGCTGTCCTTGCAGAGACAATAGACTATGTCCTGATAGATGATTGATTGCTGTCCTTGCAGAGAGAATACACTATGTCCTGATAGATATTGATTGCTGTCCTTGCAGAGAGAATAGACCATGTCCTGATAGATAATTGATTGCTGTCCTTGCAGGACGTGCAGCAAACATGGCCTAGCCAACTGCGTTATGATGCTTTCAGCATTGCATGAACGCTTTCCACCTAAGCATTATTGACTACTTTAGTATCTGGGACGCCGTCCAGTCATTTGATATGCAGCATGTTGGCTGCACCATCCACGTTCCACAGATGTGCAGCATGTTGGCTGCACCATCCAAGTTCCACAGATGTGCAGCAGGGAACTGTGTGCTGCATAGTGAGCTTGGTCCAGGGTATATTGTAGTAGTGGACTATTGGACTGAGGAAACATTAAGTAAAGGGAACAAACATGTTAATCTATTTCTCAATTTCTGTTTGTTCTTTGTCTTCATTCCTTTGTATTTCTAGTAAATAACAAGTTCATTAACAAGTACAGCTTTTGTTCTAGCAGTCATCGGTCATTAAACAGACATCTCATTACTTAGTGGTGTGAGAGTGACTTCAATACCTGTACATCTATCTGCGATCATTAACATTTTTTTAAATTGCCACCATCAGCTGCGTTTAGGAACGTCATACATGGCTGGCTCCAGTCAGCATGTTCAGTTCTGGCTGACTAAAGCCTCCTTGTTATCATAATCATCACCAGACCTTCACCTCATCGCCATCGATGCACTTCCAGAGCAGCAACCACTATCTCTGTTCTGTGTGCTAACCTGTGGATGGATGCTTTACCAGGCCTTTAATTGATTAGTTTGTGTCATTGATTTTAATTGAGCAGGGAAGAGGGAGCTGGGCACGAATGCGTGCATTCATTAGTGTGGTGTCATTTCCTATCTTGCTGTCACCGTCCACAAAGTCTCGACAAGTCTCATGTGTTGGCCTCCTGTATCTCGGCCATCCTGCTCAACAGTGGGTTTGGGCAGCTGTCAGGGGTAACACAATTTGTGTCTGATTCACTCAGTCTGTAGTGCTATCTTGTCAAGCTTTCCCTTTTGTCGGCGCTTTGATCTTCCGTTGGCGTCACACATCAGTGCGTGATACCATGCCTCTCGGATCCATTATGTCCCCTTATCAGGCCCATCTCCCGCCCAGTATCTCGCCATCTTCGCTTCTGGTAAAGGGATCGAGTCAATAACGAAATAAACCTGCACCACTTTGCGATTGATTCTTGCAATGTTTAATTGCTCAGGTCTAAAATCGTCAATGGAATTTCAGCATCCATCACTACACCACAGGCGCTTGATAAGTCGATTTGGGAAAGACTGACTTGCTAATTAGGTAATAGCTGTTAAGGGAACAAATAATAGATGAATAGATAGGTTGCTTTGTCGAACAAATCGTGGCAGATAGAATCAAAAATTAACCCCACGTGCAAGAGTGTAGGAAAGACTATAAAAGGCTTTGTCCCAGTAGGAGATCTGAATTAGCATGTGAATAGGCCTGGACAGGCACACCTTTCCCCCCAAAAGCATGAGAAGCAGGAGGCAGTTGTGTGTTTACATAGGTCGGGGTGGTCCAAAAGCATGAGAAACAGGAGGCAGTTGTGTGTTTACATAGGTGGGGGTGGTCCAAAAGCATGAGAAGCAGGAGGCGGTTGTGTGTTTACATGGGTGGGGGTGGTTGGGAGGAGTGGAGGAGGAAGAATCAGAGGAGTGGGATGGAAGCAGGGGCAGAGTGAGGGGAAAGGGGGCGTCAGAAGGGAGCTGCATGGTCAGAGTAACCAGAGGAGCTTCGTTCGTGAGGATGGTGGGTGGGGTAAGTGGAAAAAGCAGACAGACAAAAGGAAAAGGGGCGACGGACAGAGAGGCTCCTAGTTGGAAGATCACAGCAAATGTGTGTGTGTGTGTGTGTGTGTGTGTGTGTGTGTGTGTGTGTGTGTGTGTGTGTGTGTGTGTGTGTGTGTGTGTGTGTGTCATTTTAGGTTTAATTTACTTATGGCATGTATAAATGAGAACGTATCATTTGATGTAGCATTGTCCACTTACAAAGCTTTAAAAGTCTGCGCTTTGCTATGGTTCAACAGAAATATATTGTTACTGCTTGGCCAAATACTGATGAATATTTATTATCGTTAATGTTGTTCATTAGAAATGCGTGATATGTGTGAATGAGCTTATACAACGACTACCCTCCCCCTCCCCCCCCCCCCCCGCCCCCGTTGGATAGAGGTCCCCGCTTGAATCTGAATAAAACATTTCGGTTTTTTTTTATAGTCTGTCTGTCTGTCTCTCTGTCTGTCTGTCTCTGACTCTCCCTCTGTCTCTCTGTCTCTCTCCCTGCCTCTGTCTCTTTCTCCCCCTCCTCCCTCTTGCTTTCTCTCTCCCTCCACTCCACTCCCCACTTTCCCTTTCTTTAGAACAAGGAGGCAGGGGAGGAGAGGGGGAGGGGGGGGCTTTGCAACGTGTTTCTGCAGCAGCTTCTTCTGTCTTTTTTCTTTCCGAAGATTTTCTGTCTCCTGTCTCACCCCTCTCTGCTTGGGTAGAACAATCTTCCTTGGGCCAGACCTTGGTTGGCCCCTACAGGTAACCAGTCTCTTGACCCCCCCCCCCTTTCCTGTCAACATACATAGAAGTTCATTTTGTTTATGTCCCCCTTCCTGTCAACATACATAGGAGTTCATTTTGTTTATGTCCCCCTTCCTGTCAACATACATAGGAGTTCATTTTGTTTATGTCCCCCTTCCTGTCAACATACATAGGAGTTCATTTTGTTTATGTCCCCCTTCCTGTCAACATACATAGGAGTTCATTTTGTTTATGTCCCCCTTCCTGTCAACATACATAGGAGTTCATTTTGTTTATGTCCCCCTTCCTGTCAACATACATAGGAGTTCATTTTGTTTATGTCCCTCTTCCTGTCAACATACATAGGAGTTCATTTTGTTTATGTCCCCCTTCCTGTCAACATACATAGGAGTTCATTTTGTTTATGTCCCCCTTCCTGTCAACATACATAGGAGTTCATTTTGTTTATGTCCCCCTTCCTGTCAACATACATAGGAGTTCGTTTTGTTTATGTCCCCTTCCTGTCAACATACATAGGAGTTCATTTTGTTTATGTCCCCTTCCTGTCAACATACATAGGAGTTCGTTTTGTTTATGTCCCCCTTCCTGTCAACATACATAGGAGTTCATTTTGTTTATGTGTCACGTGTAATCCATGTTCCTGCTCAGTTCACGTAACATTTTGCGTAAAACGTGAATTTGGCAAAAAGAAAGAGTTGAGCAACGTGACTTCTGATTCAGCTTCTATACACTGCTCATCATCATCATCATCATCATTCATCATCATCATCATCATCATCATCATCATCATCATCATCATCATCATCATCATCATCATCATCATCACCATACCATTATTATGAGTATGATTATGGTCGTGATTATGATTATGATCATGATTATCAGTTATTATTATCATCATAATTCTTCTTCTTCTTCTTCTTCTTCTTCTTCTTCTTCTTCTTCTTCTTCACATCGTCATGATCATGATCATGATCATCATGATCATGATTATTATTATTATTATTATTATTATATTATTATTATTATTATTATTATTATTATTATTATTATTATTATTATCATTATCATTATCATTATCATTAATATCATCATCATCATCACTCGAACACTCAAATGGCGTCTAGCCTAGGATAGAGACCAAGCTATACGCGCTCTAAATCTACCCTCTTCTATACACAACAGACTGCCTACTTGGGTAGAGCCAACTGAAGAGCTGTCTGCTGGCTCTACCTCCCTGCTCTAAATCTACCCTCTTCTATACACAACAGACTGCCTACTTGGGTAGAGCCAACTGAAGAGCTGTCTGCTGGCTCTACCTCCCTGCTCTAAATCTACCCTCTTCTATACACAACAGACTGCCTACTTGGGTAGAGCCAACTGAAAAGCTGTCTGCTGGCTCTACCTCCCTGCTCTAAATCTACCCTCTTCTATACACAACAGACTGCCTACTTGGGTAGAGCCAACTGAAGAGCTGTCTGCTGGCTCTACCTCCCTTGTTACCTGTGCCATGCAATCGAACGTCAGTCACTCTAATTTTCACTCGTAATACTTTTGCTGTTTTCCACGGGGTGCGTGCCATGTGTAGACATGTCATCCACAACAACGGCCAAACTGGCCTTCCCTTCCAAAAGCTGATGATGAGATTGGAACACATGGGACCTCGGTTTATGATCTCATTCGAAGAGGTTTTCGAAAAATGGGTCCGAACCAACGTTACCTCCGATTGGACCCACCTCACTTCCTGTGGGCAGTCATGTAAGGAGTAGTGTTTTGTGGCAGTCATGTAAGGAGTAGTGTTTTGTGGCAGTCATGTAAGGAGTAGTGTTTTGTGGCAGTCATGTAAGGAGTAGTGTTTTGTGGCAGTCATGTAAGGAGTAGTGTTTTGTGGCAGTCATGTAAGGAGTAGTGTTTTGTGGCAGTCATGTAAGGAGTAGTGTTTTGTGGCAGTCATGTAAGGAGTAGTGTTTTGTGCGTGTTTCAAGTCTTTATTTGTGTCCTCTGAAAAGGACCATTTGTCTAACATATGTTGCGTGTTGTGTATTAAATACATGTAATTTTGCACCTTGCTACTTGTGCTTACCTGTTTTAAGTTACTTTAAATCGTCAAATGTTATCTGTTTTAAGGTTCTGCTCTGTATTGATGGTTCATATGACACAAATGAATTGAAATAGAAACGAAATCATTGAATAAAAATATAAAAAAAGACAAAAAAAGACATTTCGGCATTCCACCTGGACGTGTTGTTATTCGGAATAGTGCTATAGCCCCACCCCCTTCTTCTTCCCCGTCCACCCTCACTCCATCCACTGAACTCTCCCCACCTTCCCCTTACACCCCATTCTTCAGGAAAAGTTATGCCCGTCTGCTATATTAGTCGAGCTAAATGTTGACGTTAAACCTGAATGAACAACTGTCATAACTTATAGATTAGGTGAGAAAGGCTTAACTCCGTTTGAAGTGAACAGGAAAATGAGCTCCCCCCCCCCCCCCTCACACACACACACACACACACACTCTCTCTCTCTCACTCACACACACACACACACACACACACACACACACACACACACACACACACACACACACACACACACACACACACACACACACACACACACACACCACAAGCCTTTTAACACAAGACGCGACAAAACCACGAGTGCGCAGATTTTTATCTGATTGACACTAATGTGATGTCGAAATGCAAATGGCGTGTCTTTCGCTTCTGTGCGAGTGAAACCAGAGTGATTTGTAGGGTGTCCCATCTCTGTCTATTGAAGAAGAAGAAGAAGAAGAAGAAGAAGAAGAAGAAGAAGAATGAGAAGAAGAAGAAGAAGAAGAAGAAGAAGAGCGAATGAGAAGAAGAAGAAGAAGAAGAAGAGCGAATGAGAAGAAGAAGAAGAAGAAGAAGAAGAAGAAGAAGAAGACAGAAGGAGAAGAAAGAAAAAAGACAGGTCATACGAAAGAGTGGATGTTTCCCCCTTGTTAGCCGAAATCAGATCTCACACTGGCAGAAGAAGTAATATATTCCCTGTTATATTCAGTGCAGAACATTTCCAAGCGGGCAAACACTCACCAAAATTAGTCAGTCGTTGACTGGTCATACAGTCCTATCTGATACGCTTTCAAAGGCATATCTTTGTTTTGTTTTGTTTCTTTGTTTGCTATCCGTCTGTTTTTCAACACAAAAAGGGTAAAAACGTCTGTTTAGAGTGAGACCTCCCATCGCTCTGTCCACCAACCAGGGAATGTTACTATTTATGGCAAAAGGGGAAAAAAAAACCCACGACAGTAGATATTACATAAAAGGGAGGAAGCTATGGGAAGGGGGCTTCTTTTCTTACTTAGCCCTTAGGGACAACATTTTTCTTGTTTGTAACGAAGAGGATGTGGAGTTTAAATAGGAAGGTTATTGAATCACAAAGTGTACTCTTGTAGTTTAAACGTTGTGTACTAAATGTCTTTCTTTTTGTGTCACACACACACACACACACACACACAGGAGATCCTAATTCATAGTACTATGTATTGAGGGATCCATGTGACATGAAATCTGTCACTTTACAACTTTCAAACGTGCCATTACAATCACTTTAAGACTTCTTTTTTTTGTGGTAATAACATGTCTAATGAGGGTCCAGGCAGCACAAACATTGTTATAAATATTGAAAAAAGGTCCAAGATCAGAGGTCAGAGTGACACCGTTCACACCGACAAAGATAAGGGTCCGCTGTCATCGCTTCCCTTTGCTGGCTTCTCGCGGGATTTAGCGTGAGGGAACAGCTTTGAAACTGAAGAGTTCCATTTCTGGGTCTTCATTTCACCAGAGAAGGAGTGAAGGGAGGGTGAGGGTAGCGGGGGAGGCGGAGTGAGAGGAACGCGGGGGACCCCCATGTTCATGATGTGTTAACCGATTACAGACGAACGCAGTCCCGATGATTCTTCCCACTAATCAGAAGATGTTGTTATATTTGGTGTATAGGGACACACATTATGTCTGGAACATACTGAACAAATCATTCTTCACCTCTTGCCCTTGAAAACAACGTATACTTTACTTTCAAAAGTGAGGTGACTGCATGTGGAAATTGAAAAAATAAAATTAAAAGAAAAATCACTGTGCCTCCGAACGAAAGAAACAAACAAAATACAAGATAGAAGACGACGCGCTTCGACCTCTTTGGTCTTCTTCAGGCAAGACATACAACATTGAAGACAAAGAAAGCGAAGAACAGTCACCTATCTCTTCAACATTGAAGACAAAGAAAGCGAAGAACAGTCACCTATCTCTTCAACATTGAAGACAAAGAAAGCGAAGAACAGTCACCTATCTCTTCAACATTGAAGACAAAGAAAGCGAAGAACAGTCACCTATCTCTTCAACATTGAAGACAAAGAAAGCGAAGAACAGTCACCTATCTCTTCAACATTGAAGACAAAGAAAGCGATGAACAGTCACCTATCTCTTCAACATTGAAGACAAAGAAAGCGAAGAACAGTCACCTATCTCTTCAACATTGAAGACAAAGAAAGCGAAGAACAGTCACCTATCTCTTCAACATTGAAGACAAAGAAAGCGAAGAACAGTCACCTCTCTCTTCAACATTGAAGACAAAGAAAGCGAAGAACAGTCACCTCTCTCTTCAACATTGAAGACAAAGAAAGCGAAGAACAGTCACCTATCTCTTCAACATTGAAGACAAAGAAAGCGAAGAACAGTCACCTATCTCTTCAACATTGAAGACAAAGAAAGCGAAGAACAGTCACCTATCTCTTCAACATTGAAGACAAAGAAAGCGAAGAACAGTCACCTATCTCTTCAACATTGAAGACAAAGAAAGCGAAGAACAGTCACCTATCTCTTCAACATTGAGGACAAAGAAAGCGAAGAACAGTCACCTATCTCTTCAACATTGAAGACAAAGAAAGCGAAGAACAGTCACCTATCTCTTCAACATTGAAGACAAAGAAAGCGAAGAACAGTCACCTATCTCTTCAACATTGAAGACAAAGAAAGCGAAGAACAGTCACCTATCTCTTCAACATTGAAGACAAAGAAAGCGAAGAACAGTCACCTATCTCTTCAACATTGAAGACAAAGAAAGCGAAGAACAGTCACCTATCTCTTCAACATTGAAGACAAAGAAAGCGAAGAACAGTCACCTATCTCTTCAACATTGAAGACAAAGAAAGCGAAGAACAGTCACCTATCTCTTCAACATTGAAGACAAAGAAAGCGAAGAACAGTCACCTATCTCTTCAACATTGAAGACAAAGAAAGCGAAGAACAGTCACCTATCTCTTCAACATTGAAGACAAAGAAAGCGAAGAACAGTCACCTATCTCTTCAACATTGAAGACAAAGAAAGCGAAGAACAGTCACCTATCTCTTCAACATTGAAGACAAAGAAAGCGAAGAACAGTCACCTATCTCTTCAACATTGAAGACAAAGAAAGCGAAGAACAGTCACCTATCTCTTCAACATTGAAGACAAAGAAAACGAAGAACAGTCACCTATCTCTTCAACATTGAAGACAAAGAAAACGAAGAACAGTCACCTATCTCTTCAACATTGAAGACAAAGAAAGCGAAGAACAGTCACCTATCTCTTCAACATTGAAGACAAAGAAAGCGAAGAACAGTCACCTCTCTCTTCAACATTGAAGACAAAGAAAGCGAAGAACAGTCACCTATCTCTTCAACATTGAAGACAAAGAAAGCGAAGAACAGTCACCTATCTCTTCAACATTGAAGACAAGAAAGCGAAAACAGTCACCATCTCTTCAACATTGAAGACAAAGAAAGCGAGAACAGTCACCTATCTCTTCAACATTGAAGACAAAGAAAGCGAAGAACAGTCACCTATCTCTTCAACATTGAAGACAAAGAAAGCGAAGAACAGTCACCTATCTCTTCAACATTGAAGACAAAGAAAGCGAAGAACAGTCACCTATCTCTTCAACATTGAAGACAAAGAAAGCGAAGAACAGTCACCTATCTCTTCAACATTGAAGACAAAGAAAGCGAAGAACAGTCACCTATCTCTTCAACATTGAAGACAAAAAGCGAAGAACAGTCACCTCTCTCTTCAACATTGAAGACAAAGAAAGCGAAGAACAGTCACCTCCTCTTCAACATTGAAGACAAAGAAAGCGAAGAACAGTCACCTCTCTCTTCAACATTGAAGACAAAGAAAGCGAAGAACAGTCACCTATCTCTTCAACATTGAAGACAAAGAAAGCGAAGAACAGTCACCTATCTCTTCAACATTGAAGACAAAGAAAGCGAAGAACAGTCACCTATCTCTTCAACATTGAAGACAAAGAAAGCGAAGAACAGTCACCTATCTCTTCAACATTGAAGACAAAGAAAGCGAAGAACAGTCACCTATCTCTTCAACATTGAAGACAAAGAAAGCGAAGAACAGTCACCTATCTCTTCAACATTGAAGACAAAGAAAGCGAAGAACAGTCACCTATCTCTTCAACATTGAAGACAAAGAAACGAAGAACAGTCACCTATCTCTTCAACATTGAAGACAAAGAAAACGAAGAACAGTCACCTATCTCTTCAACATTGAAGACAAAGAAACGAAGAACAGTCACCTATCTCTCACATTAAAGACAAAGAAGCGAAGAACATCACCTACTCTCAACATTGAACAAGAAAGCGAAGAACAGTCACCTATCTCTTCAACATTGAAGACAAAGAAAGCGAAGAACAGTCACCTATCTCTTCAACATTGAAGACAAAGAAAACGAAGAACAGTCACCTATCTCTTCAACATTGAAGACAAAGAAAGCGAAGAACAGTCACCTATCTCTTCAACATTGAAGACAAAGAAAGCGAAGAACAGTCACCTATCTCTTCAACATTGAAGACAAAGAAAGCGAAGAACAGTCACCTATCTCTTCAACATTGAAGACAAAGAAAGCGAAGAACAGTCACCTATCTCTTCAACATTGAAGACAAAGAAAGCGAAGAACAGTCACCTATCTCTTCAACATTGAAGACAAAGAAAGCGAAGAACAGTCACCTATCTCTTCAACATTGAAGACAAAGAAAGCGAAGAACAGTCACCTATCTCTTCAACATTGAAGACAAAGAAAGCGAAGAACAGTCACCTATCTCTTCAACATTGAAGACAAAGAAAGCGAAGAACAGTCACCTATCTCTTCAACATTGAAGACAAAGAAAGCGAAGAACAGTCACCTATCTCTTCAACATTGAAGACAAAGAAAGCGAAGAACAGTCACCTATCTCTTCAACATTGAAGACAAAGAAAGCGAAGAACAGTCACCTATCTCTTCAACATTGAAGACAAAAAAGCGAAGAACAGTACCTATCTCTCAACATTGAAGACAAAGAAAGCGAAGAACAGTCACCTATCTCTTCAACATTGAAGACAAAGAAAGCGAAGAACAGTCACCTATCTCTTCAACATTGAAGACAAAGAAAGCGAAGAACAGTCACCTATCTCTTCAACATTGAAGACAAAGAAAGCGAAGAACAGTCACCTATCTCTTCAACATTGAAGACAAAGAAAGCGAAGAACAGTCACCTATCTCTTCAACATTGAAGACAAAGAAAGCGAAGAACAGTCACCTATCTCTTCAACATTGAAGACAAAGAAAGCGAAGAACAGTCACCTATCTCTTCAACATTGAAGACAAAGAAAGCGAAGAACAGTCACCTATCTCTTCAACATTGAAGACAAAGAAAGCGAAGAACAGTCACCTATCTCTTCAACATTGAAGACAAAGAAAGCGAAGAACAGTCACCTATCTCTTCAACATTGAAGACAAAGAAAGCGAAGAACAGTCACCTATCTCTTCAACATTGAAGACAAAGAAAGCGAAGAACAGTCACCTATCTCTTCAACATTGAAGACAAAGAAAGCGAAGAACAGTCACCTATCTCTTCAACATTGAAGACAAAGAAAGCAAGAACAGTCACCTATCTCTTCAACATTGAAGACAAAGAAAGCGAAGAACAGTCACCTATCTCTTCAACATTGAAGACAAAGAAAGCGAAGAACAGTCACCTATCTCTTCAACATTGAAGACAAAGAAAGCGAAGAACAGTCACCTATCTCTTCAACATTGAAGACAAAGAAAGCGAAGAACAGTCACCTATCTCTTCAACATTGAAGACAAAGAAAGCGAAGAACAGTCACCTATCTCTTCAACATTGAAGACAAAGAAAGCGAAGAACAGTCACCTATCTCTTCAACATTGAAGACAAAGAAAGCGAAGAACAGTCACCTATCTCTTCAACATTGAAGACAAAGAAAGCGAAGAACAGTCACCTATCTCTTCAACATTGAAGACAAAGAAAGCGAAGAACAGTCACCTATCTCTTCAACATTGAAGACAAAGAAAGCGAAGAACAGTCACCTATCTCTTCAACATTGAAGACAAAGAAAGCGAAGAACAGTCACCTATCTCTTCAACATTGAAGACAAAGAAAGCGAAGAACAGTCACCTATCTCTTCAACATTGAAGACAAAGAAAGCGAAGAACAGTCACCTATCTCTTCAACATTGAAGACAAAGAAAGCGAAGAACAGTCACCTATCTCTTCAACATTGAAGACAAAGAAAGCGAAGAACAGTCACCTATCTCTTCAACATTGAAGACAAAGAAAGCGAAGAACAGTCACCTATCTCTTCAACATTGAAGACAAAGAAAGCGAAGAACAGTCACCTATCTCTTCAACATTGAAGACAAAGAAAGCGAAGAACAGTCACCTATCTCTTCAACATTGAAGACAAAGAAAGCGAAGAACAGTCACCTATCTCTTCAACATTGAAGACAAAGAAAGCGAAGAACAGTCACCTATCTCTTCAACATTGAAGACAAAGAAAGCGAAGAACAGTCACCTATCTCTTCAACATTGAAGACAAAGAAAGCGAAGAACAGTCACCTATCTCTTCAACATTGAAGACAAAGAAAGCGAAGAACAGTCACCTATCTCTTCAACATTGAAGACAAAGAAAGCGAAGAACAGTCACCTATCTCTTCAACATTGAAGACAAAGAAAGCGAAGAACAGTCACCTATCTCTTCAACATTGAAGACAAAGAAAGCGAAGAACAGTCACCTATCTCTTCAACATTGAAGACAAAGAAAGCGAAGAACAGTCACCTATCTCTTCAACATTGAAGACAAAGAAAGCGAAGAACAGTCACCTATCTCTTCAACATTGAAGACAAAGAAAGCGAAGAACAGTCACCTATCTCTTCAACATTGAAGACAAAGAAAGCGAAGAACAGTCACCTATCTCTTCAACATTGAAGACAAAGAAAGCGAAGAACAGTCACCTATCTCTTCAACATTGAAGACAAAGAAAGCGAAGAACAGTCACCTATCTCTTCAACATTGAAGACAAAGAAAGCGAAGAACAGTCACCTATCTCTTCAACATGAAGACAAAGAAAGCGAAGAACAGTCACCTATCTCTTCAACATTGAAGACAAAGAAAGCGAAGAACAGTCACCTATCTCTTCAACATTGAAGACAAAGAAAGCGAAGAACAGTCACCTATCTCTTCAACATTGAAGACAAAGAAAGCGAAGAACAGTCACCTATCTCTTCAACATTGAAGACAAAGAAAGCGAAGAACAGTCACCTATCTCTTCAACATTGAAGACAAAGAAAGCGAAGAACAGTCACCTATCTCTTCAACATTGAAGACAAAGAAAGCGAAGAACAGTCACCTATCTCTTCAACATTGAAGACAAAGAAAGCGAAGAACAGTCACCTATCTCTTCAACATTGAAGACAAAGAAAGCGAAGAACAGTCACCTATCTCTTCAACATTGAAGACAAAGAAAGCGAAGAACAGTCACCTATCTCTTCAACATTGAAGACAAAGAAAGCGAAGAACAGTCACCTATCTCTTCAACATTGAAGACAAAGAAAGCGAAGAACAGTCACCTATCTCTTCAACATTGAAGACAAAGAAAGCGAAGAACAGTCACCTATCTCTTCAACATTGAAGACAAAGAAAGCGAAGAACAGTCACCTATCTCTTCAACATTGAAGACAAAGAAAGCGAAGAACAGTCACCTATCTCTTCAACATTGAAGACAAAGAAAGCGAAGAACAGTCACCTATCTCTTCAACATTGAAGACAAAGAAAGCGAAGAACAGTCACCTATCTCTTCAACATTGAAGACAAAGAAAGCGAAGAACAGTCACCTATCTCTTCAACATTGAAGACAAAGAAAGCGAAGAACAGTCACCTATCTCTTCAACATTGAAGACAAAGAAAGCGAAGAACAGTCACCTATCTCTTCAACATTGAAGACAAAGAAAGCGAAGAACAGTCACCTATCTCTTCAACATTGAAGACAAAGAAAGCGAAGAACAGTCACCTATCTCTTCAACATTGAAGACAAAGAAAGCGAAGAACAGTCACCTATCTCTTCAACATTGAAGACAAAGAAAGCGAAGAACAGTCACCTATCTCTTCAACATTGAAGACAAAGAAAGCGAAGAACAGTCACCTATCTCTTCAACATTGAAGACAAAGAAAGCGAAGAACAGTCACCTATCTCTTCAACATTGAAGACAAAGAAAGCGAAGAACAGTCACCTATCTCTTCAACATTGAAGACAAAGAAAGCGAAGAACAGTCACCTATCTCTTCAACATTGAAGACAAAGAAAGCGAAGAACAGTCACCTATCTCTTCAACATTGAAGACAAAGAAAGCGAAGAACAGTCACCTATCTCTTCAACATTGAAGACAAAGAAAGCGAAGAACAGTCACCTATCTCTTCAACATTGAAGACAAAGAAAGCGAAGAACAGTCACCTATCTCTTCAACATTGAAGACAAAGAAAGCGAAGAACAGTCACCTATCTCTTCAACATTGAAGACAAAGAAAGCGAAGAACAGTCACCTATCTCTTCAACATTGAAGACAAAGAAAGCGAAGAACAGTCACCTATCTCTTCAACATTGAAGACAAAGAAAGCGAAGAACAGTCACCTATCTCTTCAACATTGAAGACAAAGAAAGCGAAGAACAGTCACCTATCTCTTCAACATTGAAGACAAAGAAAGCGAAGAACAGTCACCTATCTCTTCAACATTGAAGACAAAGAAAGCGAAGAACAGTCACCTATCTCTTCAACATTGAAGACAAAGAAAGCGAAGAACAGTCACCTATCTCTTCAACATTGAAGACAAAGAAAGCGAAGAACAGTCACCTATCTCTTCAACATTGAAGACAAAGAAAGCGAAGAACAGTCACCTATCTCTTCAACATTGAAGACAAAGAAAGCGAAGAACAGTCACCTATCTCTTCAACATTGAAGACAAAGAAAGCGAAGAACAGTCACCTATCTCTTCAACATTGAAGACAAAGAAAGCGAAGAACAGTCACCTATCTCTTCAACATTGAAGACAAAGAAACGAAGAACAGTCACCTATCTCTTCAACATTGAAGACAAAGAAAGCGAAGAACAGTCACCTATCTCTTCAATTGAAGACAAAGAACGAAAACAGTCTATCTGTTAAATTGAAGACAAGAAGCGAAGAACAGTCACCTGATTCTTGCAACATTGAAGACAAAGAAACGAAGAACAGTCACCTATTCTTCAAATTGAGACAATGAAGCGAAAACAGCACTATTTTCCATTGACAAAGAGACGCACTATTCTTAATTAAAAGAAATCTATCCTTCACATTGAGCAATGGAAACGAGACAGCACGTGATCCTTGATGATTGAAGCAGCAACAAGTTACTTTGTGACATAGTATGGAAACGATCCAATCGTTTTGATCGTTGATGTTGACCATTGACTTTAGTGAACAGACAAGTTGATCTTTTGAGTTGAAACAATTACTGTATGTACAGACAAGTTATCATTGTGATATTAAAGAGACAATTT
>CM031605.1:79396017-79413517 GCA_018398815.1 Conus ventricosus | reverse complement strand
CTTCTTTTCTCATCTCCTGGATCATCATGTCTCTTTTGGCTTTTTCCTTTGGCCTTTGACCACCATTCAGTTTTGGTCACCCCCAGTCCTTGTCTGTTGGTCTGTGTGTGTCCTGTTATTTCTCTGATCTGAGACTTTCTTTTGCAGAATCCATCGCCTCTTGAACTTTCCATTTTCTGCCTGTCTTCAGCTGGGGCTTGATTGCTTCTACCACCTTGTCTCCTGAGTCCTCCAGCATGCTTTGAAGTCTGATCTCCCTGCTTTGTATTCCTCCAGGATGGATTTCAGTGGTAGTTTGAGCTTTGCTTGGCGACAGTACAGCGCGATGTCAGTCAGACAGGGTGGGACACCAAGCCATTTCCTTGTGAACTTGTTGATTTTGGCTTCCATTGCCTCCACTGTGCTGTGCAGATGTCGTATATCATCAGAGGCCATAGGAGCTTTGGTATCAGCATGAACTGCAGACACCAGACCTTGTATTTGCCAGGAGCCCACACTGGTCAATGGTCTCCAAGCCTTCTTCCGCCATCTGCTTGGTTTCTTTTGCTCTTTGTGTGTCTTTCAGCGTATCATCATACCATCTTCCAAGGCTCTTGACTGGTTCTTCTGTGACTGTTGGAATGGCCTGGTTGGCAACACTGAAGACCACAGATTCGGCCACTTTTCCTTTCCTCAGTGAGAGACTCCGTGATTTCTTTGGCTTGAACTTCATTCTGGATGAGGCAACTATGTCGTCCAGCCTCTCCAGCACATGACGTGTCTCGTCTTCTCTGGATGAAATCACTGTAGTGTCATCCATGAAGGCCTTGAGAGGAGGCATCTTGTATCCATCGCCAAGGTCTGTTTGTCTCGCGTTGTTTGTTGCTGCTTTCAAGATGAGTTCCATTGCCAGCACGAACAGTATCGGGAAATTGCACAGCCCATTGCAATGCCCACTTCCAAGTTGATCCAATCAGTTGTGTACTCTTTGGTAGAGAACCGCATTGAGAAGCCATTGAAGTACTTCTTGAGCATGTCGCGGATGTTCTTTGGCACATGTACATCTCAAGAGCCAACTGTATCATCTCATGGGCACAGATCCATATGCGTTTGCCAGATCAAGCCACACTACGTCCAGGTCTCTCTTTTCTGTTTTCGCTTTTTGGATTGCGTCCCAGATCATTGTGGCGTGTTCTACACAGCCAGCCACGCCTGGGATGCACACACCATCTGCCGTCATCCACTGGCCGCTGATCTTCTGGTTTCTCCAAGCCGATCGCAGCAGCCTGTGGAGCCACTCCAGCACCTTGGGACATTTCTTGTAAAGCTGGTAAGGTATTCCGTTTGGCCCTGGTGATGATTTAAGTAGCTAATGCAAAACAATTATATGAAGATAGCCCCGATAAATTATTTAAGTAGCTAATGCAAAACAATTATATGAAGATAGCCCCGATAAATTAAACAGAAAATAAAAACAAACATAAAATCCTGACTCCCCTGTCGCTATGCACCCCTCCCCCCCCCCCCCCCATCCGGATCATGGACAAGGAAGGACTGGAAGAAAGGGAAGGGGGGGGGGGGGCGGCGGTTGAAGACCTACAGGAAACCCCACCTCTTCTCACCCCCTACGCCTGATCAATAATAGTGTAACGTTGCCTCTGCGCCATTTTAATCGCAGTGACGACAAGAACACAGCCAGGATTAGCGACGGTAAGCGAGGGGAGGGGCCGAAAGGAAGTGCCATTGTGCCGGCCGGCCGCTGCAGGGTGTCACGTCAATTGATACGTCACGCCGTGACGCCATGGGGAGCAGGGCCGGAGGACCCTATACAGATGGCTGTCATGATACCGCTCTCTGATTAAAGGGGCTCGGAAAGAAAACTAGGAAGGTGGCAACGGGAGAGGGGGGTGGGGGTAGGATGGCGGTGAGATGGTGATGGTGGTGGCTCGAGAATGGGAAGGGGGGGGGGGCATTGTATTGTGCAACAGTTAGCTGTCGAACTAATGTGAGAGGGGAGAGAGAGAGGGAGGGAGGGAGAGATACAGACAGACAAACGGACGGAGAGAGAGAGAGAGAGAGAGAGAGAGAGAGAGAGAGAGAGAGAGAGCATACAATCAATAAATAAATATATTGATCTTCAGCACAGAACTGAAAAAATGGGGGAGGCATCTTTAATTCGAACTGAAATAAGTCAACTTGCTGGACAAATGCACTAAAAGGCCATTCATTGATTCAGACGATACCTGATTTTGCAGCAGCTCTCTGTGTGGATATCAAGTTTGGCCTGGGCATAGCTCTGTGTGTGGATATCAAGTTTGGTCTGGGCATAGCTCTGTGTGTGGATATCCAGTTTGGCCTGGGCATAGCTCTCTGTGTGGATATCCAGTTTGGCCTGGGCATACACTAACTTCCGATTCATACACATATCTGTCATTGTCTGAGCCTCTTCACTGCCAAACACCGGCGCTAAGTCCATGTCGAGAGAAAAGCAATTAGTCCCCAGATTTTAATTTCCTCACAATCAAATAGCATGAACTGCATTTATCAATTCAATAGCCAAGAAAGAACGCGTTCTAATTTTTCACAATGAGCAGAAAGTCAGTCAATAGCCAAGAAAGAGACGCGTAACAATTTTTCACAATGAGCATAGAGTTGTTTCTCATAGGTCAAGAAAATATTCGTGCCTACCACTAGAAGCATCCCGTGTCGTGTACGAATATTGCTCTGCTCTTCAAATGTTGCTGAATGTTTCTGGACCGAATCTGGGACCGAATCACGACGTGGGCGTAGCTTGGTGTGGCTTTCTATCGATCCTGACCTTCTGGTGTTTGACAGCAAGACGCGTAATTCCATATCCATCCCCCCCCCCCCCCCCCCCCATACACACACACACATTTCGGTCCCTACAAAACTTGTTCGTTCAGCCTCAGGTTGATAAGACGTTAATTCCCAGCTTTTAGTGGTTTCATTGTCCAAGTAGGCAGGCCATCGGAATCTATGGATCATAATGATAATCCAAACATGACCGATCACTCATCAAAGAGAAGAAAAACCATCGTGGGTTTAGGCAGAGCAGGGCTGCTGTATACAGCGCGCCGAATGAACTAGTAATAGCCGGCAAACATGCGACGACACGCCATCGCGATGTGAATTAGATGGCAGGGAAATGTTGCCACATACCCCAGTGTGAAAAGTTTGTCCCCCATTTCCCTTCCCCTGATTAGAAGCAGCTACCAACTCCAACGAACAGAATGGACCCTTGCCTGAGAGAGTTTGTCAACAGACCCCGGCCAGGTAGAAACGCCAGTTTGTGGACCCGGAGTAGACTAAATTCACACCTTAGTCCCCCCCCCCTCCCCGCTCCTCCCCCCTCCCCCCCCCCCCCCCCACAAAAAAAGGGCCGTAACCCCTACCAACACCCCACCCCAGCTTGACGACAACACGCCGGAAGAAGGAAAGCAAATACACATCGGGGTGTTGCATTGTGGGACGAAAGGATCTTTGATCCGGGGATTAGGTCTAATTTGAATATTAGAACCCCGCAGCTGCTCGACAAACCACGGTGGAGGACAATGGGCACAGCGCTGTGCCGGGCCGGCGTTGATATTGAACCCGGCTGAAGGACTGGCGGTTCCGGAGATCTGAGGCAGCTCTGATGACGTCGTTCTCGCCAAGCCGGGACCATCTGACGGCAGGGCAGGCTACTCTCATGTACGAACTTCCATTCTTCACACATCCTCCCCTTCCCTCCGTTGGTTTCCTGGATTAATTGCCGGTCTGTAGAGTTCGATTGACCCGGGTCATTGGTGGTTTGTGCCACGACAGACGGGTTGATCATAGAGAACAGCAGTACTGGTACGTTGAGACCTGCGCCGTATTCTTTGTCCCTCTCTCTCTCTCTCTCTCTCTCTCTCTCTCTCTCTCTCTCTAATCGTGCTCGGTGTGTACAGATTGGCCATGCAACTCGGTGACTGTTGGGAACCTGGCCGTGAATGGTGTGTGAACATGTCCAGGTTACTGGCGGCCGAGTTTGTGAAGGGAGATAACGAACACTTATGTTTTAAACTTCAGTTCCACCGTTATCCAAATGCGCATATTACTGATGACCACGACTGCACGGGTACAAAACAATGTGCAGCAGGTTCTTGTCTTCGGGTCTGTCTGTTCCTTTCTCTGCAAGATAACTCGAAACCTTTTCGACGAAAAGTTCCCCAGCGTAGTGGCTTTTGTTTGGCTATCTCATCTGCAGATCTCCCAACGTGGGTTTTGCTCCCACGTTGCTCCTTTCGGCTTCACTGATACACAGCTACACCCCAGGTCTGTGCTGCCGCAGTCCCAGCACAGGCAGTCTACGGGGAGTACTCAATCTTTTGCCATCAGGAGGGAGCTCACTACGGAATACATGGTAGCTGCCGCATAACTCCGGTAACTTCAATGGTGTTCAGTAGTGTCTGTTTTGATCCAGCGTAAGCGCGCAGGATACTGAGGGGACAATCCGATTTGCCCTTTCGTTTCACCCTTTCCCATTCAGCCCCGCTGGGGTTTGGGGTGTCCTTTTGCCCCGAATCAGGCGTCCCATTTACTCATAATGTAATACCGGATTGCCATTTTGTGAAGGAAATGTACCGAGGTTTTTATGTAAGACACATGCAAGCACGCAGGCACGTGTGTAAGTACACACACATACGCATACGTCTAGGCTCGGTGATTACATGCCCGCATACAAACATGTACACAGACTCACGCATACAAATATTCATCGACAGACACACACACACACACTCACGAACACGCTTGAGCGCGCGCACACACACACACACACACACACACACACACACACACACACACACACACACACACACACACACACAACGCATACACACACATACACGCAAGCACGCACAGGTTTAATAGGTTTATACAGGTAAAGCTTGGAAATTCATATTCAAACCCCAGACAGCTAAGTATGGGTCTGCCTCAAGGATCGGTTATTTCTCCAATTTTGTTTAACATCCTTTTAGCTGATCTTCCGAAAGACTTGTCCAAAGATACCACTTTAGCTCAGTTTGCTGATGATATTTGTTTGTGGATGAAGGTGACAATGAAACGTAGAACTCCAGTCAGGGCTTTGAACTATACAAAGAAAGTGTATCAGCGTGAACTTAATAAAATCAACAACTTTATGATAGAAAATGGACTTACATTATCATTGGAAAAAACAAAAATCATGCTGTTTAATTCAGGCTATGACCCAAATAAATTACCTGAATTCACGATTAATGGTGCAATCATAAAATATACACAAATTGTCAAATTTCTTGGCGTCTACCTCACTTCAAAACTTTCGTGGAATTACCACATCAACTACATAACAAACAAAGCTAGAAAAAGTCTGAACTTTTTGAAGGTAATAAGCAGACAGCACTGGGGACAGGACACAAAGGCACTGATATCTCTCGCTACCTCCCTTGTACGTTCACGGCTGACGTATGGCCAGGAGGTTTTTTTCAGCGCTCCAGCGCACTTGTTAAAGAAACTGCAGAGCATAGATTCCAAAGCTTACAAACTTGCTCTGGGTGTACCAATACACGCGTCAATTTTAGGAACTTACACAGAAGCAGGTATTCTACCCCTCGATGAACAAAGAAAAGCCTCAGCTGCGAAATTTATCCTTAAAACTTCTGCTTATGAAACATTTTCACAAAAAGAAACAAATCTTAATTCAGAAACTGACTTTGCAAAAAGAGCTAGAACAATACAGTCGTTGAAGTCCATCAATACATTTGCCTCAGATATTATCTGTAATACAGAGCTGAACGGGAAAAATGTTGCAATTAAACCTTTTTCTCCACTTCCAGAATGGGAACAAAATCAACCAATATTTGACATTGATCACACAGATTTATTCAAAAACCATTCCCCTAACCTATTAAAATGTTTAGTTGATTCCCACTTGGAAAGTAAGTATACAGACTATCTAAAGATATACACCGATGGATCAGTTCTTGATGATGGAAATACTGGTGCAGCTTTTGTAATACCCTCATTAAAAACAGAAAAACGATACTACATTGGTAAACATTATTCCATTTTTACTGCTGAACTTGTAGCCATACTTATGGCATTAAATTACATTGTAGATCTTTCGACGGATACATGCAAAATCTTATTCTGTGTGGACTCAAAGTCTGTTTTACAAGCCATTAAATTCCGAGGCATAAAAAAACGACTAGAAATGACTATTGAAATAAAACATATTATTCATGAGTTGTCTCTAAAGGGTACCAGTATTACCTTTTGCTGGATTCCCTCTCACTCCGGAATCACCCCAAACGAGTGGGCAGATCATGCGGCTAAAAGGGCAGCAAAAAATAAAGAAGGGTCACAGCATCTCGACATTCGACTAGATCTGCATGAATTTAATCAGCGCATAGAAAAAGTGTCTCAAAATCAGGTTGCTGAACTGCACAAGAAAACAAATAGTCAGTATTACCAGCACTGTGTACAAGTAAAGAATGCAGCGAATCCGAAATCCTTTTTAAACAATTTATCTGTAATGCATTCCAGACATGTTATTAGTTTGATGTATAGGTGTCACGGTCAAAAATAGAACAACCAAGTCGTGGTCCAGGTTGTTTGGACATAAGCTCTAACTCAAATATTCTGGGCGCCACATAGACGGGCCCATGGTTCGGATCCAGCCAATTAAGCATAGGGGAGAGGCTCCACAGAGACGGTCTGTCCGGCTAGACGGACTAAGCAGCTTTGACCGACGCCTCGATGTCTAGCGAGACGAGTCGTAGCGCCTGGCTCAGGCTCATCTAGCCAATTTACACTGACCAGTGCCCACACGTTAAGCCACACGGCGCCAGTTAAGTAGGAAAGGGGGGAAGGTAGTGCGTGGTGGGGATGAAATCTAGCTAATCAATTAAATGACCAATTGACCACCACAGAGAGTAAGGCGTGTAGGCGTGACTGTCATGATTTGAATATCCAATGGAATTAGAGGGAGATAACTTCGGGTATCAGGCGGTAAAAATACTGACCAATGGTACTGGCCCTTGGACACGGAGTGAGGGCATAAAGTAATGCGTGAGTGAGAGAGAGGGGAGAACGAAGAAAACGAACAGACAGAGAGAGAGAGGAGGAAGTTCGGGGGAGTAGGCTCTCGCCTACAGGAAGGCAGGGAGATGGGAACGAACAGAGAGACAGAGAGAGAGAGAGGTTCTGGGGTGTAGTCTCTGCAGGAGAAAGGCAGAGAGATGAGAGGAGTGAAGTTTAAGCATTAGCACCAGATAGTCTGCACAGAACGAACAGAGAGAGACAGAGGAAGAGGCTCTGTGTAAGCTCTGACGAGAGAGAAGCAGAGAGATGAGGGGAGAACGAACAGAGAGGGAGAGAGAGGTTCTGGGGTGTAGACTCTGCAGGAGAAAGGCAGAGAGATGAGAGGAGTGAAGTTTGAGCATTAGCACCAGATATAGTCTGCAAAGGGAGGACTAAAGAGAGATGTGGAAAGAGAGAGTTGCTAACTAATGAAGAGAAAAAGAAAGAAAAGAAAAGGAAAAGAAAAGCAACCATGTCCATTTAATAGAGCAGACTAGGAGAGAGAGAGAGAGTGCAATGCGTTAATGCAGGAAGAAAGAAAGGAGAACAGATCGATGTTGATAGTCACTGTTCCATCTGAACCGGGGGTTCGACCTCATACTTGGCCAGCGCCACTTTCATCGGCAGTCCAACCTGACCAACGCCAGCGGTCTGATCTGACCGGTGCCAGCAGTCCAGCTTGACCGGTGCAAGCAGACCAACACCAGTGCCAGCAGTTGTGTCGTGTTGTGAAAGTGACAGTGAAAAGAAAAAAAAAGAAAAGAAAAAGACAGTGATTCGTGAATAGTTAAGATCACCTGGCCAGGTAAAGTAGAAATCTATTTATACCGGGTTAGTTAATGATGTTTTAGATAAATGATTTTGTGAAGTTCGGGAAAGAGAGAATGTTTTATTTTGTTTGATTCCATATGCATTGATGTTTCGTTCTATGAACATGTGTAGTAAAGTTATAGACTTTACCAGTGGTTTGATGTGACAAATGCATGATATATGAATGAGATCGTAAGCAAGCTGTGAGTGTGTTTGGGCTGTGCGCTAGTCCTTCCTCCACTGACATCACCGAGGTTGACAATTTATTGGCGAGCTGCCAGGATATTCTGGCCCATTTATTATAATTGTTCAACTTCTCAGAGAGGAAGCTGGGTGGGATTCAAGTATTGTAATCCTAAGACAAGGGGTTGTCTTACTGTATGTTCCCAAGATAGTTAAATACTAGGCTTGGCATTGCTTCCAAGATAGTTAATACTAGGCTTGGCATTTCAGCCCAGAGTACTTATTTCGCACAGATTGCCTATAATTCGCTCTCATAGTTGGGTCAGGCGCTGGGCGTCTTATAAAAACTAACTACATTGTCCCAAGCTAATATTATCATTCATAGGATTGTGCTATTACGTCACTCGTGTCGGAAACACCAGTTTGGCTGTCGTAGTAATAAAATCTTGTTCAAAAAAAAAAAAAGAGATATAATGGCGGAAGAAAAGAACACCCCTATTGAACAACAATTAGAGTTGAGTGGTACGAAGAAGGAGTTCGCTGAATTGAAAGAGCTGGTTATGAAGGAACAGATTTTGTCAGGTTGCGGCCCTGAGTTAACCATACATTTGAAAGAGGGACAGCCAGAGACAGCAGGGGAGTTGTTGAAGTTCGCAGAGGTGTATAGAGAGGCACGTTTGGGCACTAAGGTGCAGGAGAAACAGGTACCAGGCACAGGTGAGAAGAATGCAAGGAGACTAGGAGAGTTTCCTGCAAAGTCTGCAAACCCAGTGGTGGGGCAGAAGGAAGGGCAAAGGGACATTAGGTGTTTCATTTGTCACAAGAAGGGACATGTGGCGAGGGATTGTCGCATGAGGTTCCAGAAGGCAGCAGCCTTGCAAGAGGTGGATAAGGGTCGTCAAGGGAAACGACCTGCAGTGGAACCAAAAGGGATTCAGTCTGAAGAGGGTGGAGTGCAGCCTATGGCTAGCACTGGACAGCAGTCAGTGTCAGGGATGGAGGGCACTAGGCTGAGTGGTTCGTTACCAGTGGAAGAAGGGTGGATTGGCCAGCAGAGGTGAAAGTGTTACGAGACACTGGTTGTTCATGCGGGGTAGTACGAACAACGCTGGTCGATAAAGGGGATTTGACAGGGCAAATCCAGACCTGTACTCTAATCGATGGCACTGTGAGGAGTTTCCAGTTGCTAAGATAGAAGTACGTACCCCTTACTTCTCAGGCGAGTTGTCTGCGTTGGTGATGGAGAAACCCCTTCATGATTTGATCATTGGAAATATTCCAGGGCAAGGGATCCAGGGGATCCTGAGTTGTTGACTGCTACAGGGGCAGCAGTTCAAACAAGGAGCAAGAAGGAGGAAAAGGTTGATAAACCGTTAGTCGTTCCAGCAAGGAAGTCAGGCATAGATGTGTCGCCTGATGAGTTTAGGGCAGCGCAGGAACAAGACCCTTCGCTCGCGAAGTCTTGGGAGTTGGCAAGAGGTGGAGAGAAACAGGAGGTTAGAGGAGGTGAGACAGAATTTCTTGTGAAAGGCGGGCTGTTGTACCGAGTGTTCACCAAGGGAAGACAGGTAAGGTGACCACTCAGTTAGAGGTACCAGCAGGTTATCGTGACACTGTCATGTCAGTGGGTCACGAGTCGCTCATGGCGGGTCATCTCGGCACCAGCAAAACAGCTGACCGAATCTTTGATGACTTTCATTGGCCAGGAGCAATGGCAGACATCAAGCGTTTCTGCATGTCATGTGACGTGTGTCAAAGGTCAGCCACAAGAGGGGTGAAGAGGAAGGCGCCTCTTAAACAGCCTCCTTTAATTGACACTCCATTCAGGAGGGTGGCTGTTGATCTGATTGGCCCAATCGCGCCCTGTTCCAAAGGTGGGCACAGGTATGTGTTGACACTTGTGGACTACGCGACCAGATACCCAGAAGCAGTTGCTTTGAAAGGCGTAGATACGCAACAGGTCGCTGAAGGGCTGGTAGACATCTTTTCTCGCGTGGGTGTGCCAGCACAAATTCTCAGTGACAGGGGGTCACAGTTCACCTCAGGCGTGATGAGGGAGGTCAACAGGCTGCTAGGGATCACACAGCTGCTCACTACCCCATACCATCCACAATGCAATGGCTTGGTGGAAAGATTCAACGGTGTGCTGAAGGCCATCTTAAAGAAGCTCTGTGAGGAAAGGCCAGCAGATTGGGACCGCTACATTCCAGCGGCACTGTTTGCCTACAGGGAAGCCCCTCAGGAAAGCACAGGCTTTTCGCCATTTGAGCTGCTGTATGGGCGGACAGTTCGGGGACCAGTGTGCATTCTCAAAGAGCTGTGGTCCGGAGAACAGGAGTCAGAAGAGGTCAAAACCACTTATCAGTATGTGGTGGACCTACGCAATAGGCTAGAGGAGACATGTAAGGTCGCAAGGGAGAGTTTGCAGGAGGCTAGGGTCGTCCAGAAGAAGCAATATGACAGGAAGGTGAGGAAGCAATTCCTCAAGGTGGGAGATCAAGTCCTGTTACTGCTTCCCACGGATCACAACAAGCTGCTGATGCATTGGAAGGGACCATTCACCATCATTGAAAAGGTAGATCAGGACTACCGAATCGATGTGAATGGGAAATCAAAACTTTTCCATGCAAATTTGCTCCGCAAATATATTCAGCGTGAGACTCAGCACATAGGCGCAGCAGCAATCATTGATGGAGGTGAAGGAGACCCAGCAGAAGAAGGGGAGATTTTGTTGCCTGAGTTTCCAGGAGAAGAGTCATACAGGGATGTGTCACTGTATGAAGGGCTAGACAGTAGGAGACAGGAGGAAGTTAGGGGGCTCCTAGAACAGTATAGGGCGTCCTGACTGATAAACCAGGCAGGACAACTCTAGAGACATGTACGGTGGAGTTAACATCGCAAAAACCCGTACATGTGAAAGCCTACCCGATCCCATATGCCACCAAGCAAGTGATCGAGGAGGAGGTAGAAAAGATGTTGGGCCTTGGGGTGATTGAACCGTCCAAATCATCATATAGTGCACCCGTCGTCTTAGTGAGGAAAAAGTCAGGTGAGCATCGATTCTGTGTCGACTATAGACGTCTGAACAGTGTCACCAAGGTCGATGCAGAGGTCATACCGAACATGGAAGACCTGTTCGCTCAGATCGCCACAAGCAAGAGCCAGTATTTCACCAGGATAGATCTGAGCAAGGGTTACTGGCAAATAGCCCTGAGTGAGGACTCAAAGGAAGTCACAGCATTCTCCACTCCTATGGGGCTATACCAGTGGCGAGTACTTCCTTTTGGTATGGTCAACGCGCCTGCAGTCTTCTCTCGGATGATGAGGAAGTTATTGACGGGATTGGAAGGCGTTGTGAATTTCATGGATGACATTCTGATAGCGTCCGAGACATGGGAGGAGCATATGAGGCAGCTAGGAGCAGTTTTAGAGAGGTTGAGGCAAGCCAATCTCACAGCCAGACCAACAAAGTGCCAGGTTGGTTTTCCAAGCCTGGAGTTCCTAGGTTTTGTTGTCGGAGGCGACACAAAGCAGCCGGAAAGAGGAAAGGTGGAGAAGATGATGAATTCAGAGAGACCAAAGACCAAAACAGAAGTCAGGAGTCTGCTAGGTTTTATTGGGTTCTATAGGAGTTTGTTCCAAATTTCGCAGCAATCACGAGTCCTCTCAGTGATTTGGTCAAGGCAGGGAAACCGGCAGTGGTCGAGTGGTCAGACGCTGCAGAGCAAGCACTGCAGACGGTGCTGGAAAGACTAGGTTCCCGTCCCATCCTGAAGCTACCAGATATGTCCAAACCATTTTTGTTGCGGACAGATGCATCAGGTGGTGGGATAGGTGCAGTATTGTTGCAGGAGCATGAAGGGGTCGAGTTCCCTGTGAGGTATGCTAGCAGGAAGTTGACAAAGTGTGAAGAAGGGTACGCAACGGTGGAGAAGGAGTGTTTAGCTGTCGTGTGGGCCGTGCAGAAGTTCCACAAATACTTGTATGGGAAAGAGTTCGTGATAGAGACAGATCACCAACCACTCAAATTCCTGCAGGAGGCACAGCTGAAAAACAGCAGGGTTCTGCGTTGGGCAATGGCACTGCAGCCCTACAGGTACCGAGTGCAGTACATCCCAGGTCGACAGAATGTCGGAGCTGACTATTTAAGTCGCGTAGTCTAGCAAGCTGCAACTCAGAGGAAGTCAGTCATATCCGGGGTGCTTTGTTGATAACATGTGTTGATTACAGTTATGTTGATTGGATATGGGTTCATTCCCAGTTGGCTATGGTTCATATTTTGTGTGAGACTTGTTCATGTTTTCTTTGTGAGACTTGTTCATGTGAATGTAGTTATGCTTGGAGCATACAGTCGCTTGTGTAGTGATGCATTATTTGCAATAAGTGAGGATGGAGATTCCTCAATGAAGTGTCATGGATCGTGATCATATTATATTGTGCTTTTCATAAGAATTGTGAAGAGAAGATATGGCAAATCCGCAGGTAGGGGGATTGCATAGGTGCGCACAGAGGTCGTTATAAAATGAGTCGAAATAACGCAAGAGCGCACGTCAATTATAACTCATTGGAGTGGTATTCACTAATGATATATTTTATAATTTGTAAACCGGTTGGTGTAAAGTATTTTTCAAACTTTGCACGTGTAGCTGTGTGTCAGCAAATTCGGTTGTTGTCCTTTTTTGTACGTTGTTTTGAGACAATGCGGAGCATAGTCTTTTGCAAGGGGGAAATTGTCACGGTCAAAAATAGAACAACCAAGTCGTGGTCCAGGTTGTTTGGACATAAGCTCTAACTCAAATATTCTGGGCGCCACATAGACGGGCCCATGGTTCGGATCCAGCCAATTAAGCATAGGGGAGAGGCTCCACAGAGACGGTCTGTCCGGCTAGACGGACTAAGCAGCTTTGACCGACGCCTCGATGTCTAGCGAGACGAGTCGTAGCGCCTGGCTCAGGTCATCTAGCCAATTTACACTGACCAGTGCCCACACGTTAAGCCACACGGCGCCAGTTAAGTAGGAAAGGGGGGAAGGTAGTGCGTGGTGGGGATGAAATCTAGCTAATCAATTAAATGACCAATTGACCACCACAGAGAGTAAGGCGTGTAGGCGTGACTGTCATGATTTGAATATCCAATGGAATTAGAGGGAGATAACTTCGGGTATCAGGCGGTAAAAATACTGACCAATGGTACTGGCCCTTGGACACGGAGTGAGGGCATAAAGTAATGCGTGAGTGAGAGAGAGGGGAGAACGAAGAAAACGAACAGACAGAGAGAGAGAGGAGGAAGTTCGGGGGAGTAGGCTCTCGCCTACAGGAAGGCAGGGAGATGGGAACGAACAGAGAGACAGAGAGAGAGAGAGGTTCTGGGGTGTAGTCTCTGCAGGAGAAAGGCAGAGAGATGAGAGGAGTGAAGTTTAAGCATTAGCACCAGATAGTCTGCACAGAACGAACAGAGAGAGACAGAGGAAGAGGCTCTGTGTAAGCTCTGACGAGAGAGAAGCAGAGAGATGAGGGGAGAACGAACAGAGAGGGAGAGAGAGGTTCTGGGGTGTAGACTCTGCAGGAGAAAGGCAGAGAGATGAGAGGAGTGAAGTTTGAGCATTAGCACCAGATATAGTCTGCAAAGGGAGGACTAAGAGAGATGTGGAAAGAGAGAGTTGCTAACTAATGAAGAGAAAAAGAAAGAAAAAAAAAGGAAAAGAAAAGCAACCATGTCCATTTAATAGAGCAGACTAGGAGAGAGAGAGAGAGTGCAATGCGTTAATGCAGGAAGAAAGAAAGGAGAACAGATCGATGTTGATAGTCACTGTTCCATCTGAACCGGGGGTTCGACCTCATACTTGGCCAGCGCCACTTTCATCGGCAGTCCAACCTGACCAACGCCAGCGGTCTGATCTGACCGGTGCCAGCAGTCCAGCTTGACGGTGCAAGCAGACCAACACCAGTGCCAGCAGTTGTGTCGTGTTGTGAAAGTGACAGTGAAAAGAAAAAAAAGAAAAGAAAAAGACAGTGATTCGTGAATAGTTAAGATCACCTGGCAGGTAAAGTAGAAATCTATTTATACCCGGGTTAGTTAATGATGTTTTAGATAAATGATTTTGTGAAATTCGGGAAAGAGAGAATGTTTTATTTTGTTTGATTCCATATGCATTGATGTTTCGTTCTATGAACATGTGTAGTAAAGTTATAGACTTTACCAGTGGTTTGATGTGACAAATGCATGATATATGAATGAGATCGTAAGCAAGCTGTGAGTGTGTTTGGGCTGTGCGCTAGTCCTTCCTCCACTGACATCACCCGAGGTTGACAATAGGTTCCGATTAAATGCTTTTAGAACAAAGTACTCTAAAAATATACATTGCGTATGTGGCAAACAAATAAGTGTAAACCACCTACTTCTTCACTGCCCAGGAGTTAGGCACTTTGTTCCTAAGATAAAGTTAACAGACCAGTTGTCAGCCAGTGCACCAGTATCCACTGAAAATATTTTAAATAATCACTCATTACTTTGCGTGTTCTCTGAAATCTTTAATTCCGGTCCACTTGGTATCTATCTCTGATGTACTTTAAACTAAAACTGTTGTGTTGTACGACATTGATATAAAAGAGTTACGATTATATGATATATATGGTCACCCCCCACCCCCACCCTCCCACTCCCTCTATTCCGTCTTCCTTTCCACCCTGATGACCCCCATCCCACCCGCAAATTTTCTCCTCCCCACCCATCCCCCTGCATTATGCTCCAATTCTACTAAACTTGTTTCATTTGATATACTTTAATTCCCCCGATCAACATACACTAAAGGCTAGATAAGTAAATATCTACCTATCTTACCACCCATCCCAACCTTCCCCTCTTGTCCCTAACACAGTCCTCTCTCTCTCTCTTGCACCCTCCTCCCCCCCCTTACACACACACACACACACACACACACACACACACACACACACACACACACACACACACACACACACACGTACACGTACACGTACACGCACACACATAATCATATGTTTTTATTTTTTTTTATTTTTTTTTTTGTTGTTTTGTTTTTGTTTTGTTTTGTTGTTGTTGTTTTTTGTTGTTTTTTTCCGTCTAATAACACTTATAGTGAATAGACGTTAAACTAAAGAACTAACTAACGCACAGACACATATATCCACGTACACCAACATACATACACCATACACATACGCCAGCGCGCGGTCGTACACGCACACACACACACACACACACACACACACACACACACACACACACACACACACACACACACACACACGCGCGCGCGCGCGCGCGCGCGCGCACGTACACACACACATATGCGCACATGCGCTCGCGTTCAACAATACAGAATCGATTGGTCCGAAATTGCTTGGCGACTGATCAACCAGGCAATGAATGTTTGTAGTGCCATGAAAATCATTTACATTTAAAAACATTTTATTAACGCTGTGCAAAATTAAGAAAGATGAACTAAAACGGTTGTCAGAGCGACATAAAACCGTATGACTTCACATTCTTTCGGTGTCTGTTTGGGCGAAAGGGTGGAATGAAAGAGGACGAATGGGGTTCTAGTCAACACCACCGACTAAGTCCCCGACTGAAGAGGCTGTATTCTGGACAATTTAAACATGAACGGAATTTATCATCTACTTTATTTATATTTCATGACCTACACTTTTTTTTTCTTCTTAAAGTGCCAAATCGTTGTCTTTGTTTGCTGATTTTAACTGCATGATGACATTTACGAAATTCCATCTATGTAATGATATGCTGATCTGGCAGGTGTGTAAAAAAGAAAAGAAAAAAAGGAAAGTATTCTTTGCAAAAAAAAACAGACAACGAAAGTTTACAAATAATTTCTTCTTTTCATTTGTTTGGTTCGTTGCTTAGTTAGGTTTTTTTTTTCTTCTTCAATTTTTAACTGTTCCATCTTCTGTGGTACTGCACCCAGGCCGCTCATTCTGACCACCCTCCCCCTCCATCCACAGCCACACCCCGGCCCTCCCCCTCCATCCACAGCCACATCCCGGCCCTCCCCCTCCATCCACAGCCACATCCCGGCCCTCCCCCTCCATCCACAGCCACATCCCGGCCCTCCCCTCCATCCACAGCCACATCCCCCCTCCATCCACAGCCACATCCCGGCCCTCCCCCTCCATCCACAGCCACATCCCCCTCCATCCACAGCCACACCCCCCTCCATCCACAGCCACACCCCGGCCCTCCCCCTCCATCCACAGCCACACCCCGGCCCTCCCCCTCCATCCACAGCCACACACCCGGCCCTCCCCCTCCATCCACAGCCACATCCCCCTCCATCCACAGCTACACCCCGGCCCTCCCCCTCCATCCACAGCCACACCCCGGCCCTCCCCCTCCATCCACAGCCACATCCCCCTCCATCCCGGCCCTCCCCCTCCATCCACAGCCACACCCCGGCCCTCCCCCTCCATCCACAGCCACATCCCCTCCATCCACAGCCACATCCCGGCCCTCCCCCTCCATCCACAGCCACACCCGGCCCTCCCCCTCCATCCACAGCCACATCCCCCTCCATCCACAGCCACATCCGGCCCTCCCCTCCATCCACAGCCACATCCCGGCCCTCCCCCTCCATCCACAGCCACACCCCGGCCCTCCCCCTCCATCCACAGCCACATCCCCCTCCATCCACAGCCACATCCCGGCCCTCCCCTCCATCCACAGCCACATCCCGATCCTCCCCTCTCCACACAGCCACATCCCCCTCCATCCACAGCCACATCCAGCCCTCCCCTCCATCCACAGCCACATCCAGGCCCTCCCCTCCATCCACAGCCACATCCAGGCCCTCCCCCTCATCCGGCAGTAGTCACAGTGAATTGGATACATGTCCCAGTAGCTACAGTTTATTGAACCAAGTCCTACTGGCTACAGTGTATTGAACATATGTCCTGTTTGCTACAGTGTGTTAAAGAAAAGCCTCAGAAGCTAAGTGTATTGAACACAAGTCCAAGTAACTAAAGTGTGTTGAACACCAATCTGCTAGCTACAGTGTATTGAACACAAGTCCCAGTAGCTACAGTGTATTGAACACAAGTCCCAGTAGCTACAGTGTATTGAACACAAGTCCCAGTAGCTACAGTGTATTGAACACAAGTCCCAGTAGTTACAGTGTATTGAACACAAGTCCCAGTCACTTCAGTGTATTGAACACAAGTCCCAGTAGCTACAATGTATTGAACACAAGTCTCAGTCACTACAGTGTATTGAACACAAGTCTCAGTAGTTACAATGTATTGAACACAAGTCCCAGTCACTACAATGTATTGAACACAAGTCCCAGTCACTACAATGTATTGAACACAAGTCCAGTCACTACAGTGTATTGAACACAAGTCCCAGTCACTACAATGTATTGAACACAGGTCCC
>CM031605.1:79351017-79383517 GCA_018398815.1 Conus ventricosus | reverse complement strand
AATCATTCAAGACTGTGCATTCGTAGGGCTGCTTCAAATATCAGACATCACAAACAACACAAAAATCAAGATTGTGCATTCGTAGTCTTTGGAAATGGGTCCCACCAAGCTCGCTCTTACTCCTTCCTGGACGCCAAAGCTCTCCCTTTGTCTACTTCTCCAACTACAGCTCATGGTGGCTTCTCTGACGCCAAAGCTCTCCCTTTGTCTGCTTCTCCAACTACAGCTCGTGGTGGCTTCTCTGACAGCTCACCGCTATGTATTCCTATCCGTCAGCAGAACTTACGTGAATCCCTAGAGTTGTCCCGCTTTGTATGTGTAGCAGACACTTGGAGCTTGTCTCCTTTGCATAAGATGACATGAAGTCCTTTCACATGTGATATTTGCATGCCTTTTGCCGGCAATCACAAGGATTCGTCTTCCGCTGATCAGGGCCACAGACACGTTCTTCATTCATTTTAAGGCCAATAAAAATCAAACGTTGCCAGATGATAATACTGGCTGTGTCTATCATTGTTTTGGTGGTGATAATCTGATTGAGTGTATTTCTTTTTCTTTGTGGTGTGTCATGGCTGATGTGCTCCTTAATCTTCGTGCCTTGTACAACAGATTTTCATTTGCTTGTTCGTTTGTGTAATAACTTCTATGAGGTAAACAAGGAGGTGGAAGGAAGAATCACAGATATGGAGACGAGGCGTTATCGCAAGATACCAACGATCAGACATACAGATCAGATCACAAATGAAACAAGTACTGTAAACAATCAAACAGCACACCGGACCACATGGAGATCTGCGAACACCAGTTAAATGACTTTGAAAGAAGAAGAAGAAGAAGAAGAAGAAGACAGCTGCGTTGCTATGGCCATGTAATAAGATCTTTGCTTAAACACTCCTCCAGGAAACTGTTCAGGGAGGGGGACGGAAGGGCGGAGGAGGCTGGGGGAGGGGGGGGGGGGGGGGGGGGGGGGGGGGGCAGGGGCGGACAAACAAACAAACAAATCTGTGGACTGTCAACACTGTACAAAGAACAGTATCCAGGCTTTGGCTCACAGCCACAGGTTTGTATGACTGTTCACGGACTTCAGGGAGAAGACGATGCAATGGTCCAGCTGTTCACGGACTTCAGGAGAAGACGATGCAATGGTCCAGCTGTCCACGGACTTCAGGGAGAAGACGATGCAATGGTCCAGCTGTCCACGGACTTCAGGGAGAAGACGATGCAATGGTCCAGCTGTTCACGGACTTCAGGGAGAAGACGATGCAATGGTCCAGCTGTTCACGGACTTCAGGGAGAAGACGATGCAATGGTCCTGCTGTCCACGGACTTCAGGGAGAAGACGATGCAATGGTCCTGCTGTTCACGGACTTCAGGGAGAAGACGATGCAATGGTCCTGTTACAAACGAACCATTGCGGAAAGCCACCAGGCACACGCCTGACCATACCAGGGTCTGCTGACATCAGTTTAGAAAAAAAACCGTTAGTGTGACCTTACCGAGATCCAATGACCTCGCTTAAACAATCCCCTTGGGAACCGTTGAAGGAGAAGGGTGGGGTGGGGTGGGGTAAATGTTGAGGCAGGAAAAAAAAGGATGGACTGACACGTTTCATAATGGACAGAAAAGACATTTGTAGAGTTCTAGACCTCGGCAGACGACCGATCGAGGTAGGAGAACCGGGTGAACAGTTCGTCAGTTTAGTGCCTCGGTGACTCTTCATGGATATGGGAAAGAAGACGAAGAGCTAGATAAATGATTTGAACACATCCCTGTTGGTACATGATAGTGAAGCCTTAACGGTGACCATGTCAACACTGAACCCAGAACAGTTGTCGCCAACACTCAAATATACTGCTGCTTTTTTATTTTATTTTATTTTTATTATTCTTTTAGGATATCTTTTTCATTTCATTTTGGAATAGGCCACATACAACAACTGAAATCTTCTCGAGGGACACATCATATCTCCTCTTTTGTTGGCGAGTGTTGGATGTGTTCACACGGTGTTTAGCTTATGACCAGCCTCTATGGCCTTCTTGTTTTTCCCCTCTTCTTAGCATCATTACTCCAAAACGTCATCCGATCTCTTAATAGGATTAGTTACTCCGCAGCAACACTAATTCATTTTAGCTTCCCCAGAAGATTTGCTTTTCAAAAGCTTTGTTATTGTTGATTTTTTTTGTCCCCTGTAATTTATTTTGGGTGCTGGAGAGACACAACCCACAGAGATAATCTCACCGCGCTAGCTGCACCAAGAGGGCGGAGAATCCCGCAGACACGACACAGACAGCCCCAGTTCCCTCCCCGCTCCCTCTCCTCCTTTCCCCTCCCTCCACACAACATGGGCCTGTCCCAGCATGGAACTGGAACTCCCCCCCCCCCTCCTCTACCCCTACTCCTTCCCCACTCGATCAATTCTCCGGTCCCGTCCCTTTGAAAAAAAAAAGTTAATTTAGTGAAGTACGAAACGAGATTCACCACTGAAGGCGGATAATGCTGAGCCCAGCGCATGCGCACACTGTAGTGTTTGGCCGATAGCGATCTGGTTCCGTGTTTGTCACACTTTGGGGAAGGGGCGAACACTCCGTCCTGACTTTCCCCATTATTAATTGTCATCCATGCGTGTTGTGACAGATCTGAAGAGCAGGGGCGGATAAGAACCCGCTTGACTGCGGCTCTCCACTTATCTCCCTTCAAAGCAAGCCGGATCTTGTTCAAATTGCTCCCGATTGTCGTTCGCTAATCGCAGCCATCTTTACAGCGCCGCCTGTGTAAGATGGCGTCATAGGTGGTGCTGAGCCTCCCTGCTGGGCCAACAGGACGGCACAGCACAGACAGTGGTTAGGAATTCAGCGGCCTCCAGCCAATGGAACAGGAGATATTATTTACTCCGTCAACACTGCATGCATTAGTCGCGCCGCCATTAAAAGCGGA
Organism: Conus ventricosus; assembly: GCA_018398815.1. Lineage (NCBI taxonomy): Eukaryota > Metazoa > Mollusca > Gastropoda > Neogastropoda > Conidae > Conus > Conus ventricosus. The sequence goes on along the minus strand of CM031605.1, from coordinate 79,380,583 downwards.
TTCAGACCTCAATGACCTGGTCTAATGTATTTAATGGGTATCAATTAATAATTACACTCTTCTTCGCGCATTGAGCATAATTCACCGGCCGCCTTTGGCAAACGTCAGAAGCTAAGTCTGGGTAGTGTAATGGTTGTCTTTGACACAACGGGTCCAAAAGGTATAGGATCGCTGTCGTTACAAAGCTCTTGCACCCATTATCTGCTTCTGTCTGTTTGTTGGCCTGCACTCGAGAAAAGGGTGGTTTTTGATGTTATGTTAATAGAATACATAGAATAAAATGAAATAGAATAAAATGAAAGAACATTCACAGCTTCAGTTTCTTGAAAGAGGTCTCACCACGCTCCGATGAGTCCATACACCCTGCCCTCCACCCGCCAGGCCTCATGCTCACACTTTACATAGGGACACCAAATGAACAATGAAAAACAAACTTCCACACTCTTTTCTGTGGATGAAATGAAACTGAAATGAAAAAACAAACAAACAAACAAACAGAGTGAACATCTTGTGATGGCCGCTGCCTATACGTTCTTAATTATTTAAACTCCACTGCATCATAGTCTCCGTGGAGATGCCGCCAGATTTTTCGGCATAAATTATCTCCTTCTCCCTCTGGAAATTCTACGCCAGTGATTTCTTCTTTTTTTCTGTATTTCTGCTTTCCTCTGCCTTTTCTAAAAAAAAAAAAATAAAAAAAAATAAAAAAGAAAAAAAAAGAAAAAAAAGAAAGAAAAGCAAAAAAAAAAAAAAAACCCAAAAAACCACGCTATCGTTGTTTGCTTTGTGCCCACTGCTTTTCTGCTTTTGTGGCTCATTTCTCTGTCGTTGTCGTGGAAGGTTGCTACACGATTTCTTTCGTTACAATTCATCACATCTTTGATTTGTGGTGGTGGTGGTTGTTGTTGTTGTTGCTGCTGTTATTGTTGTTGTTGATGATGATGATGATGAGTAGATTTGTGGTTGTTGTTGTTGTTGTTGATGATGATGATGATGATGATGATGATGAAGATGATGATGATGATGATGGGTTTGTTGTTGTTGTTCATTGTAACTAAGCTGCAGACTGTAAACACTATTTTAGAGTCGACACACGCCAAGGCCGACCAACAAACAAAAAACAAACAAACAACGGACAACATTTTTTTGAATATGAGACATCTCCCCTTCTCTTTTCCCTTTCCCTCACCCCTTTCTTTTTTTCCCTGAAAAATCCGATTCCACTGATGAAAGACACCCAATTCTCTTCTTTAGAAACTCCTCCTCTGGTATAATATATTGCCCTCACCTACATCAGCCGTCCATTCTTCTGTGCCTGTTTGTCCATGTAACTTATCATTACTACTACTGCTACTACTACTACCACTACCACTACTACTACTACTACTATTACTATTGTTATTATGATTATCATCATCGTTGTTGTTGTTGTTGTTGTTGTTGTTATTACTGTTGGCTTGTTTTTCATATGTTATATTTGAATTATTTTCACTCGGTCTTTACTTGCCAAGGTCACGTTTCTAAAATACATCTGTGCAGCATTTGAATATTTTAGCTCAGTCGATACTCGCCCATATGCCTTTGTCAAATGTATTTTTGTTACATAGGAATGTTTGAATTTCTTTTTCTTTTCTTTTTTCTGTTTTTTGTTGTTGTGTGTTTTGGTTTCTTTGTTTATCTGCTTGTTTGTTTTTTTGCTGAGTTTGTTGTCTGAGGGTTGAACAATTATTAAAGGTACTGCCAAACGCCCTCAACTCAACCTTTTGTGTCGTCTGCTTTCAGGATTTCAATAAATCAGTCATCACATTGTTACTCTGGTTACTATTTTGCAAACAGTTCTATAGACTGTATTGTCGGTTTCTTTCTTTCTTTTTTGTTGTTGCCACACATGGCATTTTCCTCTGTGTGGAGGCAGCCCTGAAAAGACCTTGTGTGTACAGTTAGGCCATGATCATCAACCAGCCAAAGACATGAAGACTGTATTGCAGGGATCATCAACCAGCCAAAGACATGAAGACTGTATTGCAGGGATCATCAACCAGCTGAAGACATGAAGACTGTATTGCAGGTAGTGGATGACTACCATTCTCCCTTCAGTCATGGACCGCTGGGTCAGCACTGCTGGCCAAAGCACCTGTCTCATGTTCAGAAGGTTCCGGGCACCCCACAGGCCCGTCTCAACGTAAGGTTCCGGGCACCCCACAGGCCCGTCTCAACGTGCTGTTGTTCTGGTGGTTCTGTAGGGTTAGACAGCTCTCTCTCTCTCTCTCTCTCTCTCTCTCTCTCTCTCTCTCTCTCTCTCTCTCTCTCTCTGGTTGTCCCTGTCTCCCATATTACCTGAGATCAGTATGATGACTCGACTTGCATGGAACCGTACAATATCCTACACATACAAATGGCTGTAATGGATGGACGCGCCATATCCTTGCCCCCTCCTCCCTCACTCCCCTTCTCCCGCCTCCCGTGGTTGAAAAGCAGCCAGTGGTTATGCTTGTCTTGGAAGCTCACAAATCCCAGGTTCATGGTTCGAGTCTTCTTTTGGGAATTCAATTATTTATCTGTTTCTTTATTCATTCATGTATTTGTTGATTTATTTACTTATTTATTTATGTATACATTCATTTATTTATTTATTCATTTATCTATTTACGTATCCCGTCTTCCCTCTTTCCCTCTTCCCATGGCTGATTGAGTGGCCCAGTGCTCATGCTTGTCTAAAAACTCAGGGTTCCCAGGTCTTTGACGCTTTTACGGGAGTTCTATTAACATGTTTTTTATTTTCCTGTCTGCTTATTTGTTCGGTTAGCGGTCTCACAGTCCGTGCGTCCCTCCCCCTTCCCCTCCCAGTGGTGTAACTCCTACATGGCTCAATTCGGCTTCCCCCTACAGAACCTCACCCTGGCTTGTCGTGTGGCGAACCCTAGCTCTGACTGTCCACAGCGCGCAGTCAGTGTCCGGTCGTCATGAGGTACCCGCCAGTGGAGACACTGCTCTGCTGCCGAGTCACTGGTAGTGTTGAACAGTGCTGTTCTGGTCGGAAATACGCAGAATACCAGCGGCAAACCCCTCAGCGGCAAACCCCTCAGCGGCAAAACCCCTGCTACGATCAAGATCTGCTCAGTCGCGGAGACGGCGTGAGTGAGTGAGCTCCTCCAGGGAATTTTTTTTTCAATTTTAAATGTTAATTTAAAAAATAGGTGGTGATCTGAGCTGATCACGGCGGTGATCGGTGACCTGATGTGGCCTCTGTGGTTGGCTGGGTGACAAATAACAGACACTGATCCGATGAGCTCGCAGCTAATCATTCAGTTGAGAGGAGAAACAAATGCCCGATGTAACTCGCGTCTTGAGCAGAGTCTGATCCTGATTCTGATTCAGATTCAGCTTCCTAACACCCCTTGGGGAACAAGGGAAATGAATGACGTAATACAATGAATGTGCGTAATACACGTGCGATACACGGGATAAATTCCATCATCAACATGTATCAAAATACACATACTCTTAAATTCAGATGTCTTTTTTGGTTGAGAAAACATTTGCTTTGGCCGATGATGAATGTAGCACACGGAAAAGACTCCTCGACAGTGGACCGATAACATTCTGTCAACACAAAAAAAAAAAAAAAAAAGAAGAAAGATAAGAAAAAACCTGGCGGGTGATTAAAACATGCCCGGACAGGACAAAAATGTCCGGAATGTGGCGGTGTACACAGGAGATGGGTCTCTCAGGAGAGAGCATCGGCAATAGTCACACAGCAAAGCCCCTCGACCACACTGTCCAATACACTGCAGTTACAATGCAACGCGAGCACACAGTACACTACACTACACTTCAATGACCGTGAACGGCGATCACACTGCAGTTTAATACAGTTCACCGCCATGCGACACAACACAGCACAACATCGTACAACATCACACAAACACAAACACAATACAATTTCTGAAAATTAAAGAAGAAGAAAAAAAAAGAGAGAAAAAAAAGAAGAAAATCCTTTTGATTGGTGAAAGGCAGCAAAGTGTGCACCTGAGAGACCATCTGCTAAGAGTTGTCTGTCAATGGTTCCTCTGTGACTGGGGCGTTAGGACGGCGGTGACAACGATTAGAATCGTCTTTAACCACTCAATCAGATGCTATCGCTCTGTCGGCGCTCTTTGAAGGTAATGTCCCTTGAAAAGCACTGTCCCGGCTTTTCGGGGCAAAGACTCTCTCTCCTCTCTCTCTCTCTCTCTCTCTCTCTCTCTCTCTCTCTCTGTGTGTGTGTGTGTGTGTGTGTGTGTGTGTGTGTGTGTGTGTGTGTGTGTGTGTGTGTGTGAATGTAGGTGTGCGGGTGTGTGTGTCCTCGTCTGTCTATCTGTCTTTCTGTCTGACTAATTACTTACCAATTGCTTGTCTAAGAATAAAATTTCGTGTGTGTGTGTGTGTGTGTGTGTGTGTGTGTGTGTGTGTGTGTGTGTGTGTTTTTGTGTGTGTGTGTGTGGTGTGTGTGTGTTGTGTGTGTGGTGTGTGTGTGTGTGTATGATGATATTTGTGTGTGTGTGTGTGTGTGTGTGTGTGTGTGTGTGTGTGTGTGTGGTGTGTGTGTGTGTGTGTGTCTGTCTGCGTGTCTGCGTGTGAGAGTGTGTGTGTGTGCTCGCGCGAGGATGTGTATGCGTGCGCGTGCGTGTGTGTGCACGCGTGCTCGTGTGTGTTTTCTGCGTGTATGTTCGTATATCTGTTTAATCACTTCCTACCTTCCTATCACTTGCTTTTCTGAGAACAGCTCGACTAGTGTTTACCCCTGTTGCTGTCCATATACCGCTGCCTATCTGAGTTATTCCCCTTGGGAAGTCAGACGAGGGTGGAGGCGATCTGTCTCCCCAAGTGCTGCCCCAGCGGCCCAAAGGCTGAGAAACTGAGGGTCAGGATCTCCCTACCCATTGCTTTCATTTTTTTTCCATTGCCGTCCCACTCTTCCACCCTGCCTTTGTCTGTTTCTTTGTTCATTTACCTCATCTGTCTGCCTCCCCATAAACTCAGCAAAAGAAGATGACCCGAACGATCCATCTGTCTGCCTCCCCATAAACTCAGGCAAAAGAGATGACCCGAACGATCCATCTGTCTGCCTCCCCATAAACTCAGGCAAAAGAAGATGACCCGAACGATCCATCTGTCTGCCTCCCCATAAACTCAGGCAAAAGAAGATGACCCGAACGATCCATCTGTCTGCCTCCCCATAAACTCAGGCAAAAGAAGATGACCCGAACGATCCATCTGTCTGCCTCCCCATAAACTCAGGCAAAAGAAGATGACCCGAACGATCCATCTGTCTGCCTCCCCATAAACTCAGGCAAAAGAAGATGACCCGAACGATCCATCTGTCTGCCTCCCATAAACTCAGGCAAAAGAAGATGACCCGAACGATCCATCTGTCTGCCTCCCCATAAACTCAGGCAAAAGAAGATGACCCGAACGATCCATCTGTCTGCCCCCCCATAAACTCAGGCAAAAGAAGATGACCCGAACGATCCATCTGTCTGCCTCCCCATAAACTCAGGCAAAAGAAGATGACCCGAACGATCCATCTGTCTGCCTCCCCATAAACTCAGGCAAAAGAAGATGACCCGAACGATCCATCTGTCTGCCTCCCCATAAACTCAGGCAAAAGAAGATGACCCGAACGATCCATCTGTCTGCCTCCCCATAAACTCAGGCAAAAGAAGATGACCCGAACGATCCATCTGTCTGCCTCCCCAAAACTCAGGCAAAAGAAGATGACCCGAACGATCCATCTGTCTGCCTCCCCATAAACTCAGGCAAAAGAAGATGACCCGAACGATCCATCTGTCTGCCTCCCATAAACTCAGGCAAAAGAAGACGACCCGAACGATCCATCTTTCTGCCGACACCATGCGGGTTCTTTTTCTTCTCGATTAAAGAAAAACGAATCGAAGACACCATAGCCACTGCACTGCTGTCTGTCAGATGTTCCATGTCAGTTTTTGAGCTTGTGGTCTCCAATAGCTGTTTTTCGTTGTACTGGCGAAAAATGGTGCCTGTTGCCGTAACACTAAACTAGACTGCTGCACGGACAATGTGTACATGTAATACAAGGTAAGGGTAAAGGTTACAGACATTGCTGCACGGACAATGTGTACATGTAATGCAAGGTAAGGGCAAAGGTCACAGACATTAAAGAGAACAATGCATTATGGAGTATTAGCTATCACAAGTGACAGCCATCATCTAAAAAAAAAAAAAAAAAAAAAGGGCTTCCGACCCTTTTTGTTTTTGTCTTTTATTTTGCCATGTTTCTGTACCTACGATCTCTCTCTCTCTCTCTCTCTCTCTCTCTCTCTCTCTCTCTCTCTCTCTCTCTCTCTCTCTCTATTTATCTGCTAGATGTTGTCTGTATGTCTGCCTTTTCTTTCGATGTCTCATCTTCCATGTTATCCCAGTGCCACTGCACGCACACCTTCAGTCCGGCACTCCGTCCACAGCCACACCCTGCCTTGTCCTGACACAGCCCCGGCACCGGCAATCCATTGGGAGCAGTCAGTGTCGTGTCGTCATGAGGCAACCCACCACAGGAGACACTGCACGGCGACCGAGTCACTAGGGTGATGTTCAGTAGTGTCTGTTCTGATCCACATTCAAGGCCAATCCAGACAATAATTGCTCAGTCGTGGAGCCAACATCACCGAGCATTCCCCCCGGAGGGCGTGTCACCACATCCGTCCAGCGACAATCTCCATGAATCCTGACAGAACTTCACTAAGGCATAAACGTAGAAAAGAAATCAAAACTGAGGTCACCATGACAACAGGGCATGAAGGGCCACAGAATTGGAGGCATTTCTTAATGCTAAGCGATGAGGATGAGGGTGAGGAAGGTGATGCTACAGATTCTGGTCTGAGTCTGCGTCGGTCAGGGAATTTGAGCAGGACACCAAGAGTCGTATCCATTGAGTGGATGAATGTCCACTGTGTAGTCCCGTCTTTCCATTGAGCCCACATTAATTCCACTCTAGAAAGGAGCCTGTCGGGGCAGAAAAAATCCCACAAATAAATGTCTCTGAGCGGAATCAAACCCACAACCTCTCGACCAGGAGTCCGCGACGTGCTAACCACTTTGCTAGACGGCTGGCTTGTCTCTCTGTCTGTAGGTGTGTTTGTCTGTATACCTCTCTGTCTGTAGGTGTGTCTGTCTATCTACCTCTCTGTAGGTGCGTCTGTCTATATACCTCTTTGTCTGTAGGTGTGTCTGTCTGTATACCTCTCTCTCTGTAGGTGCGTCTGTCTATATACCTCTCTGTCTGTAGGTGTGTTTGTCTGTATACCTCTCTGTTTGTAGGTGTGTCCGTCTGTATACCTCTCTGTCTGTAGGTGTGTCTGTCTGTATACCTCTCTGTCTGTAGGTGTGTCTGTCTGTATACCTCTCTGTCTGTAGATGTGTCTGTCTGTACACCTCTCTGTCTGTAGGTGTGTCTGTCTGTATACCTCTCTGTCTGTAGGTGTGTCTGTCTGTATACCTCTCTGTCTGTAGGTGTGTCTGTCTGTATACCTCTCTGTCTGTAGGTGTGTCTGTCTATCTACCTCTCTGTCTGTAGGTGTGTCTGTCTGTATACCTCTCTGTCTGTAGGTGTGTCTGTCTGTATACCTCTCTGTCTGTAGGTGTGTCTGTCTGTATACCTCTCTGTCTGTAGGTGTTTCTGTCTGTATACCTCTCTGTCTGTAGGTGTGTCTGTCTGTATACCTCTCTGTCTGTAGGTGTGTCTGTCTGTATACCTCTCTGTCTGTAGGTGTGTCTGTCTGTGTGCCTCTCTGTCTGTCTATCGACCAGCATCGTGCCAAATTATGATCACACTTTCAAAATGGCAGCATTACTGGACTGCACGCGCTGGAAATTTGACTGGTTCCCATCAATTGATATGAAGGCTCTGGTGCTTCAACGCTGGATCAGGTGGCCCTCCTCACTCGGATCAAGCCGTACATCCTTTGAGAGAGACTAAACTCTTCTTTGAAGATTCAAAACAGGCACTTCGTTCCGCGCTACAGTGATACACTTCAAGTCCGCTGGAGTGACTAGGTGTGGCAGACGACTTTTTGCCCACACATGTTCAGCTCGGATAAGTTTAGGGAGGCCGCGCTGGCCACGGCAGCATCGGAACATAATGCTGGCTCATATTTCTCAATTTTTGTCTTGCTTTTGACATGCAGGCGGAATCATACGCGAACAGAAAGAAAAAAGAAAGAGGGGTAGAGTCAAATAAAGAGTGTGTGTGTGTGTGTGTGGGGGGGGGGGATGGGGGGGGGAACAGGGATTTAAGGATAGAAGGAGGGGAAGGGAAGGGCAGGAGGATGAAGGAGTGGGGACTGTGGGGACAGGAGGATGAAGGAGTGGGGACTGTGGGGACAGGAGGATGAAGGAGTGGGGACTGTGGGTTCGGCGCATGCTGATCCAGTTCACGGGGATGACAGATCCCGTGCTGAAGGCTGTTTGGACGTCAAAGTTATCCAGTTCAAAAGAACGCAGTCAGATATGAGAGACGTGATCACAGTCTAAGACCAAACATTGCAGCATAACACAATAGAATACAACGCGATACGGTACACGACAATACCGAACAAAACCATGCCATAGCATAGCATCGCATAGCATAGCATCGCATAGCATAGCATAGCATAGCATAGCATAGCATGCAAACCATACCATACTATAGCGTACCATAGCATAGCATAGCATAGCACAGCATACCATACCATACAATGCCATAGTATAACAAAGCATAGCAAAAAACAGCATAGCATAGCATAGAATAGCAAACCATACCACAGCATACAATACTATGCCATACCATACCATGCCATACCATACTATAGCATACTATAGCATAGCATAGCATAGCATAGAATAGCATAGCGTAGCGTAGCGTAGCATACCCTACCCTACCCTATACCCTACCCTACCCTACCCTACCCTACCCTACCCTACCCTATCATACCATACCATACCATACCATACCATACCATACCATACCATACCATGCCGTACCGTACCATACCATATAATGCCACTCCCCCACGCCATGCCGTCCAATACAATACACTACACTACAATACAATACAATACAATACAATGCAATGCAATGCAATATAGAGAAGTGTGATGCAATGCAACGCAACGCCATTGAAATCTAACACAACGCAATGCAGTACAATAAATACAAGGTGATATAGTATAAAACATTGTAATACAACATGATGCAACGCAGTACAATAAATACAAGGTGATATAGTATAAAACATTGTAATACAGCATGATGCAATGCAGTACAATAAATACAAGGTGATATAGTATAAAACATTGTAATACAACATGATGTAATACAAAACTGTATCACACATTACATTACACTGCAGAAAAAGGAATATAAAGCAATCAAATGCAATGCACTACAACACAATCACATCCTGCCTCACCCTGCCCTGCCCCACACCACACCCCCTACTCTAAACTACACTAGTTTACTCTAAATTACACAACACCACCGTATCACACGCCTTTAAATACTTAAAGACATGCAATACAATACAATACAATATAAAGAAATATCACACATAAATGGATGCACGCTACAGTTCACCAAAAGATAAAGAAAACACAACATAGCAACAACACACTCAAATACAATACAAGAAGTCCAAAGCATTATCAAGGAGAAGCAGAAAAGAAGATGGCTTGAGCAACACCCAGACTTCAACAAGAAGGATGTGTACGACCTGTTGCCCAGACCAGACCAAGTGAGCATCCTGAGACTGAGGACAGGGCACCCCAGAATCAAACATCACATGTTCACGAAACTCCGCATTGGCAAGTCTTCAGGGTGCTCATGCGGTGCAACACCAAATGACAGTGGTACACTTCTTGCAGGACTGTCCCATACATGTAAAGCGAGGAGCAGAGATCTGGCCTGTCGACACATCGACAAGGGAGAAGCTCTATGGATCTCTGGAGGGGCTCCGCCGTAGAGCAGTCTTCGTCCGTGCCTCTGGGGTTCCTGTCTGAGTGGAAGAAGAAGAAGGAGAAGAAGAAGAAGAAGAAGAAGAAGAAGAAGAAGAAGAAGAAGAAGAATACAACACAATGCAGTTCAACTCAGTGGCATCCGGCAAAGTGAAATAAAATATAATACAATGCGGGGAAATACAGTCAATGTAATAGTACAGTACAATCCTGTCTATTCAATACAGCGTTGTGCGACGAGCTGCCAGACACTGCACTAAAACACAATGCAATGAATGCAATGAAATGTCATATATTGAAATGCAATATATCGCACTAGGTACAGTACATTACGATGTACAACAATGCAATGCCATGCTCTACAGCATTATATGATGCAATGCAACACTAGATAATGCTATACCATATAATACAATGCATTATTCTACAACACAATACAATGTAATGCAATACCATGCCATGCTCTACAAAACTGTTTAATGTAAAACAATGCAATAGAATGCTATACTATATGATACAACACATTATAAAACAATGCAATATAGTACAATGGTTGATAATGCAATACAATATTGTACCATTCAATGATTTGTGGTACAGTATAGTACATTAAGTATAGTAAGCTATAGGACTATGCAATGCAATTTAATACTATACAAAGCAACGCCGTACAATACCATGCGATATATACAGTGCAGTAGGATTCACCATCATGTAATGCAGTACCATGCAATATAATGCTGGACTATATCATATAATAGAAAATAATACACTGAATCACAATACAATACAATACAATGCAAATTAATGACAGTTCAATGCAGTGCAATAAAGTACATGATATTACAACACATTACAATATATGACACTGCAAATATAATATATAGCAATATTTCTACAATTTTATACAATGCAAAATAAATACAATGCAATACAATACAAGCGGTCGCCCAACGAGAAGAACCTGCAGATCCCTAGGGCTGCCAGGAACCTGCAGATCCTCAGGGCTGCCAGGAACAAGGTTAAGCTGAATGTCAGGCGCTGCGCCAGCAAGGACTGGACAGAGCTCAGCGAGGAGATGCAGACAGCTGCTGAAAGAGGCAACATCAGCGGGACGTATGACAGCATCAAGAAGGCACTGGGACCAACGCAGAGCGAGACGGCTCCCCTCAAATCCTCCACTGGGAAATAATCAATGACCCCAACCAGCAGATGGAGAGATGGGTGAAGCACTACTCCGACCTCTACTCCAGAGGGAACACAGTGACTTCCTCAGCCCGTGATGCCATCAAGTGCAGCCAGTCATGGAAGAGCTTGTCGTAGAGCCGACCGTGGACGAACTCAGCAAGGCCATTGACAACCTGTCATCAGGCAAGGCACCTGGCAATGACGGCATTCCTCCAGACCTCATCAAACACTGCAAGACTACCCTTCTGCACCCTTTGCACGCAGTCCTCTGTCAGTGCTGGAATGAGGGAGCTTACCGCAGGACATGAGGGATGCCAAGATGTCTCCCTGTACAAAAACAAGGAGAGAGGAACGACTGCAATAACCACAGAGGCATCTCTCTTCTTAGCATTGTCAGCAAAGTCTACGCTCGGGTCCTGATCCGCCTGCAGAGGCTGGCTGAACGTGTCTACCCGAATCACAGTGTGGCTTTCCACCAGACAGGTCTTCTCCCCGCGCCAACTCCCGGAAAAGTGCAGAGAGCAGCGGATGCCCCTGTATGTCGCTTTCATCGACCTCACCAAGGCCTTTAGACCTAGAGATGGCCTTTTCAAGGCTCTCCGAAAGATCAACTGCCCCCCCCCCCCCCCCCCCCCCACACACACACCACACACAAACTGCACAGCTTAATTGAGTCCTTCCACTCCAACATAAAGGGACTGTGTAGTTTAATGGCAACCTCCCCAAGCCCTTCGACATACCCAGCGGTGTCAAACAATTCTGCGTCCTTGCCTCCATCCTCTTTGAGATCTTCTTTGTTCTCCTCCTGAGGCATGCATTCAGCACAGCGCAAGAGGGAATCTACCGGCGGACCAGATCAGGTGGCAGGCTTTTCAATGTCGCCCGCCTAAGAGCAAGGACAAAGGTCCGCGAAGCCCTCATCAGAGATATGCTGTTTGCCGATGATGCCGCTTTTGCGATCCACACCCAGCGAGAATTGCAGTCGCTGATGGACCGCTTCTCCCAGGCCTGCAAAGACTTTGGTCTGACTATCAGTCTAAAGAAGACAAATGTCCTGGGTCAAGACACGCCGTCACCACCAGCTATCAGCATTGATGACTATGAGCTTGATGCCATCCATCAGTTCACTTACCTTGGGTCCACGACAAGAGGATCGGGAAGGCAGCCACTACACTTGCTTGCCTCACACATAGAGTGTGGACAAATCCCAAGTTGACCACAAAGACAAAGATGGCCGTGTATAACGTCTGCTTTCTCAGCACCTTGCTGTATGGCAGTGAGACATGAACCACATATGCTCGCAAGGAGAAAAGTCTCAATTTCTTCCACCTCGGAAGCTTCCGGCGTATACTCGGCATCTCCAGGCAAGACAGGGTGACCAACACCGAAGTCCTGTCTCGCGCTGACCTCCCTACCATATGTACCTTGCTGAGACAGCATCGGCTGCGTTGGCTGGGCCACGTTCGTCGCATGGAGGATGGTCGCATCCCAAAAGACGTCGTCTATGGAGAGCTTGCCGCAGGGCATAGAAGCATTGGCCGCCCACAGCTGAGATACAAAGACGTTTGCAATAGAGACATGAAGGCGCTTGAGATCAACACTGAGTAATGGGAGGACCTCGCAGGAGACCGCAACAGCTGGAGAAGCACTCTAGGAAACAGCTGCAGATGGACGAAGACACACTGACAGACTTACAGCTGCTGCAGCAGAAACGCCAGCCCGCAGAAATGGGATGACAGCCAACACACCGGTGTCAACATACAGATGTGACCGCTGCGATAGAGACTGCTACTCTGTCATCGGTCTCTACAGCCACAGGCGACGCTGCTCGGGTCGAGCAGACAGCCCGGACAGTTAGCTAAATCTTGGGTCGGATATACTCTACCCATGGTCAGCTACGACCGACGAAGGCCCAATACAGTACAATGCAATATGATGCAGTTCAATCATAGAATTGATTACAATGGAATATAATGCAATGTATCACGGTACAATGTAATGAAGTAAACTAAAATACGTTGCGAAATGATTTAATGTTTGCAATCCAAATAACATGGAATGCAATGACATACAACACACACACATGCAAAGCAGTATGTTACAGCACCACACAATACCATCCAATACAGCAGAATACAATGCAGTACATTGTAATGGTAATGAAATACAGGAACGAGGAAATTCAAAGTATGGAAATCAATGCAATACATTTTCCCAATACAACACAATATAATGCAATGCAACAGGAACAGAACAACCAATGCACCATCCACCATGGCGAAGTGGTTAGCGTCATGAATCGGGCTAGGAGGCATTCGGTTCGATTCCCATCAGAGCATTTTTGGGGGGGGGGGGGGGGGGGGGGGGGGGGGGGGGGGGGGGGGGGGGGGGGGTTCAGCCCTGACCGGTTCCTACTTAGAGCTGAGTTTGCTATGGGCTCAACTGGGAAAACTGGGACCACAAAGTCGAGTTTCATCCACTTAATGGATACGTCACTGAGACTGTTGTTCCAATTTCAAAACGACAGGTGTCGGTATCTCTCGAGCCTGCTTGATGCCAGGATATATCATAAAAGTAAGCAAAGGGTACATCATCCTCATCCTCATCGATCAATATTAACAAAACAGGCACCACTGAACACCACCAGAGTGACTCGGCAGCAGTGCAGTGTCTCCTCCAGTGAGCATATCAAAGCAAAACAAAAACAAACAAACAAACAAAAAGAAAAAAAAAAAACAGAAAAGGAAAAGAATAAAAAGAAAGGAAAAACAAAGAGAGAGAAACAACCAGGCAGCAGTGCAGTGTCTCCGTGAACATAACAAAGCAAAACAAAACAAAATAAGACAAAAAAAAAACAAACAAACAAAACAAAGCAAAACAAAAAAGAAAACGAAAAAGGAAAAGAATAAAAAGAAAGGGGAAAAACAGAGAAACAACAATGTTCGTACTGTCCTAAATGTTAAATGCTGGTTTTGCCAGAAGAAGACCCAAGAGGTCGAAATGCATCGTGTCTTGTCCTGTGCTTTGTTTGTATATGTCCTTGGCGGTGACTAACCCCCTCTCTTCCTAAATCATGCCATTGAAAACAACACACATACAATGCAGTAAAAAAAAAAAAAACAACCCAAAATATACACAATGCAGTACAACACAGAACAACATGACAAAATAGTGCGCTCAGACAGTATACAATATAATGATAATGACACGCATTCTTTCACGATGCAAAAACATACACCACGTACGCATGCATCACAATACTTTTTATCATACAACAGCAGACAATACACTATGAATCAACGCAGTAAAATACGGTGCAACGCAACACAAGACAACGCGACACAATTCACTGCGTGACACTACGACCCGATGCAACACTACAGCACACAATTCACTGCATGACACTACGACCCGATGCAGCACTACAGCACACAATTCACTGCGTGACACTACGACCCGATGCAACACTACAGCACACAATTCACTGCGTGACACTACGACCCGATGCAACACTACAGCACATAATTCACTGCGTGACACTACGACCCGATGCAACACTACAGCACACAATTCACTGCGTGACACTACGACCCGATCCAACACTACAGCACACGATTCACTGCGTGACACTACGACCCGATGCAACACTACAGCACACAATTCACTGCGTGACACTACGACCCGATGAACACTACAGCACACAATTCACTACATGACACTACGACCCGATGCAACACTACAGCACACAATTCACCTGCATGACACTACGACCCGATGCAACACTACAGCACACAATTCACTGCGTGACACTACGACCCGATGCAACACTACAGCACACAATTCACTGCGTGACACTACGACCCGATGCAACACTACAGCACACAATTCACTGCGTGACACTACGACCCGATGCAACACTACAGCACACAATTCACTGCGTGACACTACGACCCATGCAACACTACAGCACACAATTCACTGCGTGACATCTACGACCCGATGCAACACTACAGCACACAATTCACTGCGTGACACTACGACCCGATGCAACACTACAGCACACAATTCACTGCGTGACACTACGACCCCATGCAACACTACAGCACACAATTCACTGCGTGACACTACGACCCATGCAACACTACAGCACACAATTCACTGCGTGACACTACGACCCGATGCAACACTACAGCACACAATTCACTGCGTGACACTACGATCCCATGCAACACTACAGCACACAATTCACTGCGGACACTACGACCCGATGCAACACTACAGCACACAATTCACTGCGTGACACTATGAACCGATGCAACACTACAGCACACAATTCACTGCGTGACACTACGACCCGATGCAGCACTACAGCACACAATTCACTGCGTGACACTACAACCCAATCCAACACTACAGCACACAATTCACTGCGTGACATAGACCGATGCAACACATCAGCACACAATTCACGCGTGACACTACGGACCGATGCAGACTACAGACACAATTCAATGCTGGTTGACCAAATTACAACACGATGTACCATACTGTCATAATTCATGCGTTTATCATACGACCCGATGCAACACTAAGCACACAATTCACTGCGTGACACTACGACGATGCGACTACTAGCACACAATTCATGCACTGCGATGGCATTGTAGTACCAGTCACACAGTCCCCGATGATGCAGTGCAGTATAAACAATGCAATGCTGTGTTGTGCCATAGATTACAACACAATTCCAGATGTTGCATCAAGGTGCCATACGGTATGATGAAAGATGCAATGACATACAATGTAATGCTGTGTTTACCATAGATTACAACACAATTCCATATGTTGCATCAAGATGCCATACAGTATGATGAAAAATGCAAATGACATATAATACAATGCAATGCTGTGTTGTACCATAGATTACAACACAATTCCAGATGTTGCATCAAGATGCCGTACAGTATGATGAAAAATGCAAATGACATTAATACAATGCAATGCTGTGTTGTACCATAGCTTGCAACACAATCCCAGATGTTGCATCAAGATGCCATACGGTATGATGAAAGATGCAATGACATACAATGTAATGCTGTGTTGTACCATAGATTACAACACAATCCCAGATGTTGCATCAAGATGCCATACGGTATGATGAAAAATGCAATGACATATAATGCAAAGCATCGCAATGCATCATAAAGCAATGTAATACAGTACAATATTATGTGAAGTAACACGATGCATCACAATGCATCATATAGCAATGTAACAGTGCAATATTATGTAAATAACATGATGCATCACAATGCATGATAAAGCAATGTAGTACAGTGCAATATTATGTAAAATAACACGATGCAAGCCAAACTAAGAATATTTCAGACTTTCCTTCGAAAATACATCAATGCGTTTAAATAAACATCACACAACAACAACAACAACAACAACAACAACAACAACAACAGAAACAACAGCAACGTCAACAACAACAACAGCAAAACACACACACACACACACACCACACACACACACACACACACACACACACACACACACACACACTCGCGCGCGCGCGCGAAGCACTCCAAGACATAAACGCACGCGCGCGCGCACACACACACACAACACACACACACCACACACACACACACACACACACACACACACACACACACACACAACACAGCGCTCACAAACAAACACAAAAAGTATTTGCACACAATAACACACACAGTTTCCTCCTCCCTCGTCCTCCGCCCTTTGTTCTGTCTTTCTCTCTCTTACGCAGGCACGACAAACGCACAGACACAGACATACACATACGCGCGTGCGCACGCACGCACGCACGCACGCACACGCACACACACACACACACACACACACTGATTGACTGAAACCAATATATTGACAGATTACCCAATGGTTGTACACAACACACACACACACACACACACACACACACAACACACACACACACACACACACACACACACACACACACACACAACACACAAACAAACAAACAAACACGCACGAACACACACATTCACAAATACACATACGCACACACACATGCGCACTCACGCACGCACGCACGCACGCACGCACGCACGCACGCACGCACGCACGCACACGCACACACACACACACACACACACACACACACACACACATGAGCACTATGCAAACTGAAATAGACTAGCTGAGACAAACATGTGACACTGATTAAGGAAGTGGGTTGACTTACAAAAGAATCCGTGTTCCTTGTGTGTGCGTGCGTGCGTGCGTGGTGTGTGTGTGTGTTGTGTGTGTGTGTGTGTGTGTGTGTGTGTGTGTGTGTTGTGTGTGTGTGTGGTGTGTGTGTGTGTGTGTGTGTGTTTGGCTCTGTCAACATGACCTCGCGTTCAGCGCCGTCTGTAAACTTTAAGTTCATGTCTGTCAAGCCATTCTCACGCTATGCCTCGTAATTAATTGATTTAACTTAGATGTGTAAGTCCTTTTCATGAAAACATGTTTGATCATTACCTGCTTTGAAAAGGTTGTCGTTCTCTTCTTCCCTCCATTCGCGTGTTCCAAAGATGAACTGTAGGTCAAATATAGTATGAACCGTGCCACCAATCTTTGCTTCTCCTGAGGTAATACAATGTCACAGCAGTAGAAAGAAATAATCAATGTTCCTGTTTCAAGGTTTGAATCCAATCCAGTGAAGAGTACCCAGCCATCCCATGTCCCTCTCTTCTGTGCACTGTAAATGTTTCTCCCCTCCCACCCCCTGTCCATGTCCCTACATACATACAGTTCTGCGTTTCTTTTCGACGGGGCGGCGAAAATCCACGCTGGCTTGGCGAACATGGGCATTTGACAGCACTCCCTGTGGCAAGCGCGGCTTGGAAAAGGCCAGAGGTCGCCAGACTGTCTTGGGGCTGTGTGGCATGCAAGCAAGAATGGCCGACAGTTGCTACGTCCTGTGATTTTATGTAGCAAAAGCATTACTATTCTCTTATTGGTACACCACACGTTCAAAACGCTGACCCCTCAACAGCAAGCAGTGCTTGAAGAAGTGGTCACAGTGCAACATAAATGGTTGTCTTGTGATTCTTTCTTTATCCATCTCCTCCCACATCCCTCGCCCCGCACGGAAACTCTCCTAAGGAGATGTGTACATGAAGCAACAACACAGGAGCACGGGTGTGAGATGTGTACATGAAGCAACAACACAGGAGCACGGGTGGGAGATGTGTACATGAAGCAACAACACAGGAGCACGGGTGGGAGATGTGTACATGAAGCAACAACACAGGAGCACGGGTGGGAGATGTGTACATGAAGCAACAACACAGGAGCACGGGTGGGAGATGTGTACATGAAGCAACAACACAGGAGCACGGGTGGGAGATGTGTACATGAAGCAACAACACAGGAGCACGGGTGGGAGACACGCTCTGTGGCCAAATCGCAAAGAAGTTGACAAAATCGGATGAATCACGGAAGCTGTTGACAAAATCGGATGAATCACGGAAGCTGACATAATATTTATTTGCGCAAATAAATAAATGAAGCAGACATCAGAAATAAAAAGACGAACCTCAAATCATCTCCAGCTCTAAAAACACTTCTTTCGGTTCAAAATCAACGTCATCTTCGATGCAAACAAGATAGATGTTGGTTAAAGGGTTAAAGGTAAAGAAAAAGGAAATTGGAAATGAAATGAGGCAGGGAACAGTAAAACAATAAACAGTTATGGGAGCAAACATACCCCACTTGTTTACTGTTTAAAGAAAAAGGGATTTTTTTTTTCGAATTCTGTTCAGCCATTGTCATTGTTCACACGCAACAAAAACAGTAGCATCATCTAAACTGGTTACGCAGAGAATGCAGCCCTCAAGTTGTCCTGTCAGAGGGCGAAGCGGGAGAGGCGTACAGCAGCTGTGGCAAGTAACCCAGCGTAGAGGCAGGTATAATAGCAAGCAAACAGTTTGCCTTCAATTCTCTGTGAAACTGGGAACCAGAGAAGTTGCATTCTGAGTGTGGTGCCAGGTTGGTAGCGCCGTGCTGTGCACCTTACAGGATGGTCTGAGGCACAGCGAGGTCGTCGCCGGTTGTTGTGCCTTCACTGACAGGATGGTGCACCACAGACAGGCTGAATCCACCGTTTACCAATCAATATTAGTAAATCTGTCTGTCTTTCTGTCTGTCTGTCTGTCTGTTTTCTGTCTGGCCACGAATCTATGGGAACTGCTTCAGCCAGGGACGTTGTCAGTTGACTGACCTTAATGTCATTCATTTTGATTTTCCTTTTAGGGACATTTGGATTGGGCCCGTGGGTGGCCATACAGGGGGCGAGTTGACTAGAGTATATTGGGCCTGTGGGGGGCCATACAGGGGCTAGTTGACTAGAACATATTGGGCGTGTGGGTGGCCATACAGGGGGCGAGTTGACTAGAGTATATTGGGCCTGTGGGGGGCCATACAGGGGCGAGTTACTAGAGCATATTGGGCCTGTGGGTGGCCATACAGGGGGCCAGTTCACTAGAGCATATTGGGCCTGTGGGTGGCCATACAGGGGGGCGAGTTGACTAGAGTATATTGGGCCTGTGGGTGGCCATACAGGGGGCCAGTTGACTAGAACATGTTGGGCCTGTGGGTGGCCATACAGGGACCCAGTTGACTAGAGTATATTGGGCCTGTGGGTGGCCATATAGGGGGCCAGTTGACTAGAGCTATATTGGGCCTGTGGGGGGGGGGGGGGGGGGGGGCATACAGGGGGGGGGCGAGTTGACTTAGAAACATATTGGACCTGTGGGTGGCCATACAGGGGGCCAGTTGACTAGAGTATATTGGGCCTGTGGGTGGCCATACAGGGGGCCAGTTGACTAGGTTATTGGGCCTGTGGGGTGGCCATACAGGGGGCCAGTTGACTAGAGTATATTGGGCCTGTGGGTGGCCATACAGGGGGCGAGTTGACTAGAGTATATTGGGCCTGTGGGTGGCCATACAGGGGGCCAGTTGACTAGAGTATATTAGGCCTGTGTGTGGCCATACAGGGGGCCAGTTGACTAGAGCATATTGGGCCTGTGGGTGGCCATACAGGGGGCGAGTTGACTCGAGTATATTGGGCCTGTGGGTGGCCATACAGGGGGCGAGTTGACTAGAGCATATTGGCCTGTGGGTTGCCATACATGGGGCAGTTGGCTAGAACATATTGGGCCTGTGGGTGGCCATACCGGGGACGAATTGACTAGAGTATATTGGGCCTGTGGGTGGCCATACAGGGGGCGAGTTGACTAAGAGTATATTGGGCCTGTGGGTGGCCATACAGGGGGCCAGTTGACTAGAGTATATAGGCCTGTGTGTGGCCATACAGGGGGCCAGTTTGACTAGAGCATATTGGGCCTGTGGGTGGCCATACAGGGGGCCAGTTGACTCGAGTATATTGGGCCTGTGGGTGGCCATACAGGGGGCCAGTTGACTAGAGTATATTGGGCCTGTGGGTGGCCATACAGGGACCCAGTTGACTAGAGTATATTGTGCCTGTGGGTGGCCATGCAGGGACCCAGTTGACTAGAGTATATTGGGCCTGTGGGTGGCCATACAGGGGCAAGTTGACTAGAGTATATTGGGCCTGTGGGTGGCCATACAGGGACCCAGTTGACTAGAGTATATTGGGCCTGTGGGTGGCCATACAGGGGGCGAGTTGACAAGAGCATATTGGGCCTGTGGGTGGCCATACAGGGGGCGAGTTGACTAGAGCATATTGGGCCTGTGGGTTGGCCATACATGGGGCCAGTTGACTAGAACATATTGGGCCTGTGGGTGGCATACCGGGGACGAATTGACTAGAGTATATTGGGCCTGTGGGTGGCCATACAGGGGGCCAGTTGACTAGAGTATATTGGGCCTGTGGGTGGCCATACAGGGGGCCAGTTGACTAGAACATATTGGGCCTGTGGGTGGCCATACAGGGGGTGAGTTGACTAGAGCATATTGGGCCTGTGTGTGGCCATACAGGGGGCCAGATGACTAGAGCATAATTGTGCTTGTGGGTGGCCATACAGGGGGCGAGTTGACTAGAGTATATTGGGCCTGTGGATGGCCATACACGGGGCCAGTTGACTAGAGTATATTGGGCCTGTGGGTGGCCATACAGGGGGCCAGTTGACTAGAGTATATTGGGCCTGTGGGTGGCCATACAGGGGGCGAGTTGACTAGAGTATATTGGGCCTGTGGGTGGCCATACAGGGGTCAGTTGACTAGAACATATTGGGCCTGAGGGTGGCCATACAGGGGGCCAGTTGACTAGAGTAATTGGGCCTGGGTGGCCATATGGGGGCCAGTTGACTTGAGCATGGGAGGAGCGATGCAGCTAAGAGGGTATGGACTATGGACACAGCGGATAAATAAAAAAATAGATAAATAATTACATGAATGAATGAATAAATACATGGATGAATAAATAAAGAAAACAAATGAATAAATGAAGTAATAAATATCTAAACAAATGAATAAGTAAATAAATGAATAATCAAAGAAATGAATCAACAGAATAGATAATCAGATATGCAAATGAATAGATAAACAAATGAATAAATAAAGAGATAAACAACAGAAACATGTGATAAGTGTAACCAGAATAAAACAGCAAGCTAGACTGTCTCAGCAAATACGTTCCGCGATCTCATCTTGCCAACAAGGAAGAAGTTAACGGAGCTTGACCAGTCACAGTCCGACATTTACAATAACATTCAGATATAAAGCAGAGAGATCTGAAGAAAACAGGCAAAGTTTAAACATCACAGGTTCAAATTCAGTTTCTTTCTTTAAGATGTATTTCAATGTTCGATGAGAAGAAAGAAATGTTGCCTAAAAGCTCTAGAGGTTAAAAAAAAGAGGTGAAAATGTTCCCAATGATGGTCAGCCATTAGTTTCTCTCTATGTACCAAAAATAGTAACCTCGTCTACGTCTGATTGTAGAAAGAACCTCGGCTTTTCACTGTCCCTATCCTATGGCTGGTACTGGCGACGTGACAGCACGGCAAGAACACACAGAGAAAAAGAAGATAAAAAGGCAGCGGTGGGATTTCCTCTCCTTATCCCTCCACACACACACACACACACACACACACACACACACACACACACACACACACCACACTCTCTCTCTCTCTCTCTCTCTCCTCTCCTCTCTCTCTCTCCTCCTCTCTCTCTTCTCTCTCTCTCTCTCTCTCCCTCTCGAATTAAACTGGGAGGGAAATGCAAAATAATAATGTGAGAATGAAAAAAAGCACACACACCACACACACACACACACACACACACACACACACACACACACACACACACACACACACACACACCTCAACATATTTATTTCAGGAAAACGTGATGAACACAATGAAAACTGGGCAATTCATCTCCTGAAGACAAAAGATAACAAAATCATCAGGGCACACACACACACACACACACACACACACACACACACACACACACACACACACACACACACACACGCACGCACGCACGCACGCACGCACGCACGCACGCAGGCACGCACGCACGCAGGCACGCACGCACGAACGCACGAACGCACGCACGCACGCACGCCCCCCCCCCTCCTCCCCCCCCCCCCCCCCCACACACACACAGACAGAGACATAGAGAGCCAAGCCACAACTCAGCCCGATCTCTGTCTCGCGCAGTAACTTCTCCCTAAACCGTATCTAACGCCCAGGTCTTCTTAATTATGAATAAACACAACGTTCTTCGAATGCCAGACGCGTATCATCTTGCAGTCTGCTCGTCCACCGTCAGCAGCGTGCGTAAGCAGACCCCGGCCACGATCGGAAAATCCCTGAGGATTTCTCACTCCCCCCCCCCCTCCTCGCCCCCCCCTCGCTTCCTCCCCCTCCCCCCCCCCCCCCCTTTCACCCGTCTCCTCCCCTTCTTCCCACAACACTCTCTCTCTGTGCCACAGAACCATCCCAGCGCCCGGCATGCCTGAAATCCGATGCCGTGCAACCACCCGATCCAGCCATTGAGTTGAGAGAAAGGCCTATAGGGATTAGGGGGCTTGTGCCGGCAAAAAGACGTTCCAGTAACAAGATAATGTTGACAGCCTACTAGACAATCTTCCTCTTCCGACAAAGGTGGAGTTTTTATGCCCTAAGTGGTTTTTAACAGTCTCTTAAACGTGTAAGCGATACGAGTAGAAGCAAGTGTGTAGGTGTAATCGATGCGCGGTAAATGTCAGGCAGCGGACGGCTTCATGGCATCTGGGAGTTGATTTTTACTGCCAGTGTTCTGTGTGTTTGAACTATCGACAATTTCATCAGCATGGCTGGGTCGTCGAATGTCGATTTTCCGAAGTTAAAGGTCCGACATGTGCAAGTCTACTGATCTAATGCGATGTTGAAGATGGGGAGTTTTGTGGTCGGCATCTGTTTGTCTGTTCCTTTTTCTTTCTCTGTCTGTCTCTTTTCTGTGATTTTTTTTCGTTTTCTTCTCTGTGTATTTTTTTTTTCTTTATCTATCTATTTTTCATTCGTTCTGTCTTTCCTCTTTTTATTTTGTACATTGATCTTTCCCTGTTTTCTGTTCATTCATTCATTCATTCATTCATTCGTTCTTTCTTTCTGTTTGTTTGTTTGTATTTCTTTCTTTCGTCATTCTTCTTTCTTTCTTTCTTTTTCATTGTTTCCTTTCTTTCTTTCTATCTTTCTTTCCTCTTTCCTTTTCCCTTTTTTCTCTCTGTCGTTCTGTCTATTTTTTTCCTTTCCATCTGTCTTTCTATCTTTTACTGTTTCTTTTTTCGTATTTTTTCTGTCTTTCTTTCTTTCTTTCTTTCTTTCTTTCTTTCTTGTATTTCTTCTCTTTTTTGTGCTTCTTTTAAGGGATCCTTTCCATATTCTGAAAATATGCCACGACTACAGTTCATATACATGTGGGTTTACAGCGCATTGTGATCCCAGGGGAAAGAACACCAAGGAAACGTACGTATATTGTACAAACTACACAAAGCTGAGAATTCTCTTCAACACACAAAAGGAGGAAGCAAGGTTTTTTTTCATACAATTCTACAATATACAGGGAGCATGTATTTTTGGCACAATCCCTCAATCTTAGAAGGTATGCATTATTAGCGCAGGCTTTTAAGACAGAGTGTTATTGGCACAGTCTCTCCATACATAGGAAAGGTGTATTTTTCGGTACACTCCATGAATAGGAATTACGTATTATTGACACATTCCTTCCAAACGTAGGAAAAACGTATTTTCTGCACAGTCTGGTTGAAGAAATTACGTATTACTGGCACAGTAAATTTGATTGACAAGTTTTAGGACATTATCCCAACTGGTGGTTTGCAAGTGACGGGTATCGAAGTTCTGTCGAATAGAGACAGCAACAGTACAGCATGAATTTAACGGTGGATGGGGACTGTCGCTGGACGGACGTGGTCATCAGAAGTTCCAGTGGACTGTCGCTGTACAGACGTGGTCATCAGAAGTTCCAATGGACGGGGACTGTCGCTGTACAGACGTGGTCATCAGAAGTTCCAATGGACGGGGACTGTCGCTGTACAGACGTGGTCATCAGAAGTTCCAGTGGACGGGGACTGTCGCTGCACGGACGTGGTCATCAGAAGTTCCAGTGGACTGTCGCTGGACGGACGTGGTCATCAGAAGTTCCAGTGGACGGGGACTGTCGCTGTACAGACGTGGTCATCAGAAGTTCCAGTGGACGGGGACTGTCGCTGGACGGACGTGGTCATCAGAAGTTCCAGTGGATGGGGACTGTCGCTGGATGGACGTGGCGCTGCCCTCTGACAAGGACACTAGTCGCGCCGGCTCCGCGACTGAACAATGGTCGTCAGTAGGAGACTCAGTGAGTAGTGTCTGTGTACACTGGATCAGAACAGGCTTCACTGAACACCCCGAAGTGACTCGACAGCAGTGCAGTGTCTCCTCTGGTGGGTCTCCTCTTGACAACTTGATATCAAAATGCTCCCTATACATTATAACTGCCAGGGCAGCGGCGGGACAACACACACACACACACACACACACACACACACACACACACACACACACACACACACACAGAGAGAGAGAGAGAGAGAGAGAGAGAGAGAGAAGAGAGAGAATCATTGTTATATATCTACATTCATATTCCCCGGCATGGATTCGCTCGAAAATTTTCCCTCTTTCCATTCTGTCCTAACAGAAGACTCCAATCTTATCTCTCTCTCTTCTCTCTCTGTCTCTGTCTCTCTCAATCTCTCTCTCTCTCTCTCTCTCCTCTCTCTCTCCTCTCCTCTCTCTCTCTCTCTCTCTCTCTCTCTCTCTCTCTTCTCTCAATGGCGGGCCTAGTGCGCTAGTAACACGAAGTCCAAATCAGATCCTTCCTTCCGCCAGGGGGGTTTGGTTTTCATCCACGCCTCTTTATTTCATTGTTTACCTGTCAACAAAGATTTTTCTTCTGTCTGATCTTCTGTACCACTTCAGTAGCATCGCACACACTTGCCACCTGTTCCGCCTCCTCGTCCGCCTCCCTAGCCTGGTGTGTCCCACTACAGCCCCCTCACCAGAAATCCATGTCGGGTCGTCAAGAGACAACCCACCAGAAGAGACACTGCACTGCTGCCGAGTAACTTCGGTGGTGCTCGATGGCGCCTGTTCTGATCCAATAGACGCAGGACACCGCCCGCTAAGCCCCCTACTGACGACGCTGATGACTTGGTTGTGGGGCCAGCGCCAATGAGCTCTCCCGATGAAGGAGGTCACCGCGACGACAGTCCCCATACAGTTGCCGATACCGGTGACCGACACCAACTTCTGCATGGGTAAGGACGCGGGGAGGAAATGAAAACCGAGATCACACTGAGAGCAGGGTTTGAGGAGTCACGGTATTTGAGACATTTCTGATTCTGATTGTTGAGGATGGAGATGATGCTAACTGATTTCCTTTATGGTCTGAAGAGTCACAGATTTTAAGACTTTTTTTTTTTAATATTCTGATTGTTGAGAATGGGGATGATGTGGATTTCCTTTATGGTTCGAGACTGCATGACAGGGCTGTGCTCTACGCTTCCTTTCCTTGTATATCCCCGTGTCAACCAGGACAACAGACACAAACACCTGCAGTGTTGGTCAGAAAATGTTAGCAACACTCTAAGAGACACATCCGTTAACGGTCAGAAACTTGACTGTGTGGGTCCAGTCTTGCTAACTGAGCCCACAGCAAATTTCAGCCCTGGGCAGAAGCCGGTCGGGGCAACAACAAAAAAAATCCCACAAATAAATAGCCATGATGGGAATCAAACGCACCACCTTCCAGCCAGGAGTTCACGACGCTAACCGCTCCGCCACGGTGGCTGATTACCTGTCAGAAAGATTATGAAAAAATGTAATGAACCAGTTTGAGCCATGCTAGGAGAAGAGTTGAATGCAATGAACCAGCATGAACCATGCTAGGAGAAAAGGTGAATGCAATGAACCAGTATGAACCATGCTAGGAGAAAAGGTGAATGTACTGAACCAGTTTGAACCATGCTAGGAGAAAAGGTGAATGTAATGAACCAGTATGAACCATGCTAGGAGAAAAGGTCAATGAAATGAACCAGTTTGAACCATGCTAGGAGAAAAGGTGAATGTAATGAACCAGTTTGAACCATGCTAGTAAGAAAAGGTCAATGGAATGAACCAGTTTGAACCATGCTAGGAGAAATGGTGAATGGAATGAACCAGTATGAACCATGATAGGAGAAATGGTGAATGTAATGAACCAGTTTGAACCATGCTAGGAGAAAAGGTGAATGTAATGAACCAGTTTGAACCATGCTAGGAGAAAAGGTGAAAGTAATGAACCAGTATGAACCATGCTAGGAGAAAAGGTGAAAGTAATGAACCAGTATGAACCATGCTAGGCGAAATGGTGAATGTAATGAACCAGTATGAACCATGCTAGGAGAAAAGGTGAATGTAATGAACCAGTATGAACCATGCTAGGAGAAAAGGTGAATGTAATGAACCAGTTTGAACCATGCTAGGAGAAAAGGTGAATATAATGAACCAGTTTGAACCATGCTAGGAGAAAGGTGAATGTAATCAACCAGTTTGAACCATGCTAGGAGAAAACGTGAATATAATGAACCAGTTTGAACCATGCTAGGAGAAAAGATGAAAGTAATGAACCAGTTTGAACCATGCTAGGAGAAAATGTGAATGCGGTCTGAGGACGACCCCACGACATTTCGAAGGGATCCGTCGTTCCAATCCGGGTTAAAATACCCGATTCAGGATCTGTTCAGATAGGTTGTAGAAAATACCTTTCACTGAACGTGAACACGGTGAAGTTGCTGTACACAGACAATAATTTCTAGACGAAGTATATCACCTTTTTTTAAATGAAATATTAAAAATTCCTTGTGATATGAATTACGTATTTTCCATGTCTATTAAAAAACACGCACACACGGGAAGTAACTCTTTCCGTTCATACCTATTATTAATTCGCTCGGAGTTGTTCAGGATCCGTTCCACTTTGGCGATAGACTGCGTTCTCCATAATGCCCGTCTATGTTCCTACACAGTTGATCAAATAATCAGAAATCGTTTTCAAACCACGTTCGCTCCTAAGCTAATCCCATGAAAAGCAAGGGCTTAAACAGCGAACCAATGCAGATTTTGCTGACAGGAAGTGCGGAGTCATTTTCACGGTGGTTGACGGACGACCGGAAATCAAGAGACAGATGACGTGTGGACAACTGCACGATACGTCACTGATAGAGTTGCGATCGGTCATGATTTATGGAGAATTTTCTTATAATTAAAAGAAAAATTCTTTGGCTGGGGACATTCATTCGTATCATGATCTGTCGACTCACTGGTTCATAATTGAGAAATAGCACTTGTTGAGTGAGGGGGTGGGGACGGGAGGGTGAACAACAACAATTTCAATGAAGATTTCTGGCTGTGTCATCTAGGAACAGGCTGGGTTTGATGTGAGAGAAAAAGAATGTGAATCGGGTGGCCATCTGTGACGTCGTATGGGGAACTCTTCTTTCTTTCTTCGTTGCACGGCCAAACTTTGGAGGTTTGCCATTGGTGAGAACTTTGCTATGTATGCGACCGTTTGTAACTCCACCCTTAAGGTGCTCACAGTCCGTCTTCGGGGTGATGTCTAAACATGATAGCCCCCCCCTACCCCCCCCCCCTACCCCCCCCCCCCCCCCCCCACTCACTCGTGTGCTTTATTTTCATCTCAACTGACTGACTGATATCAGACGGAATGACATGGGAAACGACTGAAGATAGCGTCATCTCAACTGACTGACTGATATCAGACGGAATGACATGGGAAACGACTGAAGATAGCGTCAGCAGGCAGCTCTTCAGCTGGCTCTACCCAGGAGAGCGTGGATTGTAAAGCGTTTAGAGCTTTTGTCTCTGACGGAGAATAGGTGCTACAGAAGTACTTATCATCATCATCATCATCATCATCATCATCATCATCATCATCATCATGATCATCATCAACAACGTCATCACCGTCATCATTCGTCATCGTCATCGTGGCGTCGTCGTCGTCGTCGTCGTCGTCCTCCTCCTCCTCCTCCTCCTCCTCATCATCCTCATCCTCATCCTCATCCTCATCACCACAACAAAATCACAACACGCGATGACCCACTTCTTCTCTTCATGGAACGGGTATTACGTGCGTGCTGGATTATTTTTTTTTAATATACGCCTTCGCACACGTGAAAACAGTGTAAACTCTCACCTGAAAGGCTGGGACCTGGGGCACTGGGGAATCTGCACAGATCTCATCACTGAAGAAACAAATCTCTTCAAGCCCGACTGTCTCCAGTGTGGATTGAACCCTCGGGCCTTGGAACAAGAGTCTGACGCCTTTCCCACAGGCCACTTATGTCGCCGATCAACATCTTTCAGTGTCACCCTTTCCATGTAAAGCACACAAACAAACAAACAAACAAACAAACAAATCAAGCAAACTAACAAAAAAGAGAAAAACTTTCACAAGCACTCTCGATGAATTCTGGTAACTTTGTCCCTTTTGAAAACTGAACGACTTTGTGTAAAATACAGGGGAAAAGTTGTTTGTGTACAACTGAACGACTTTGTGTAAAATACAGGGGGAAAGTTGTTTGTGTACAACTGAACGACTTTGTGTAAAATACAGGGGAAAAGTTGTTTGTGTACAACTGAACGACTTTGTGTAAAATACAGGGGGAAAAGTTGTTTGTGTACAACTGAACGACTTTGTGTAAAATACAGGGGGAAAAGTTGTTTGTGTACAACTGAACGACTTTGTGTAAAATACAGGGGAAAAGTTGTTTGTGTACAAGAGC
>CM031605.1:79338517-79343517 GCA_018398815.1 Conus ventricosus | reverse complement strand
AGTCGGTGTTGATATAGTGTGTATCGTGAACAATTCTCACTACCCAGTCGGTGTTGATATAGTGTGTATCGCGAACAATTTTTACTGCCCAGTCGGTGTTGATATAGTGTGTATCGCGAACAACTCTCACTACCCAGTCGGTGTTGATATAGTGTGTATCGTGAACAACTCTCACTACCCAGACGGTGTTGATATAGTGTGTATCGTGAACAATTCTCACTGCCCAGTCGGTGTTGATATAGTGTGTATCGTGAACAATTCTCACTACCCAGTCGGTGTTGATATAGTGTATATCGTGAACAACTCTCACTACCAGTCGGTGTTGATATAGTGTGTATCGCGAACAATTCTCACTGCCCAGTCGGTGTTGATATAGTGTGTATCGTGAACAACTCTCACTATCCAGTCGGTATTGATATAGTGTGCATCGTGAACAATTCTCACTGCCAGTCGGTGTTGATATAGTGTGTATCGTGAACAAATCTCACTACCCAGTCGGTGTTGCTATAGTGTGTATCGTGAACAATTCTCACTGCCCAGTCGGTGTTGATATAGTGTGTATCGTGAACAACTCTCACTATCCAGTCGGTACTGATATAGTGTCTATCGTGAACAATTCTCACTACCAGTCGGTGTTGATATAGTGTGTATCGTGAACAATTCTCACTAACCAGTCGGTGTTCATATAGTGTGTATCGTGAACAATTCTCACTACCCAGTCGGTGTTGATATAGTGTGTATCGTGAACAATTCTCACTACCCAGTCGGTGTTGATATAGTGTATATCGTGAACAACTCTCACTACCCAGTCAGTGTTGATATAGTGTGTATCGTGAACAACTCTCACTATCCAGTCGGTGTTGATATAGTGTGTATCGTGAACAATTCTCACTACCCAGTCGGTGTTGATATAGTGTGTATCGTGAACAACTCTCACTACCCAGTCGGTGTTGATATAGTGTGTATCGCGAACAATTCTCACTACCCAGTCGGTGTTGATATAGTGTGTATCGCGAACAATTCTTACTGCCCAGTCGGTGTTGATATAGTGTGTATCGCGAACAATTCTCACTGCCCAGTCAGTGTTGATATAGTGTGTATCGCGAACAATTCTCACTGCCCAGTCGGTGTTGATATAGTGTGTATCGTGAACAATTCTCACTGCCCAGTCGCTGTTGATATAGTGTGTATCGTGAACAATTCTCACAGCCCAGTCGGTGTTGATATAGTGTGTATCGTGAACAACTCTCACTACCCAGTCGTGTTGATATAGTGTGTATCGTGAACAGTTCTCACTGCCCAGTCGGTGTTGATATAGTTTGTATCGTGAACAATTCTCACTGCCAGTCGGTGTTGATATAGTGTGTATCGTGAACAATTCTCACTACCCAGTCGGTGTTGATATAGTGTGTATCGTGAACAACTCTCACTACCCAGTCGGTGTTGATATAGTGTGTATCGTCAACAATTCTCACTGCCCAGTCTGTGTTGATATAGTGTGTATCGTGAACAATTCTCACTACCCAGTCGGTGTTGATATAGTGTGCATCGTGAACAATTTTCACTACCCAGTCGGTGTTGATATAGTGTGTATCGCGAACAATTCTCACTACCCAGTCGGTGTTGATTATAGTGTGTATCGCGAACAATTCTTACTGCCCAGTCGGTGTTGATATAGTGTGTATCGCGAACAATTCTCACTACCCAGTCGGTGTTGATATAGTGTGTATCGTGAACAATTCTCACTGCCCAGTCGGTGTTGATTATAGTGTGTATCGCGAAAATTCTCACTGCCCAGTCGTTGTTGATATAGTGTGTATCGTGAACAATTCTCACTACCCAGTAGGTGTTGATATAGTGTGTATCGTGAACAACTCTCACTACCCAGTCGGTGTTGATATAGTGTGTATCGCGAACAATTCTCACTACCCAGTCGGTGTTGATATAGTGTGTATCGCGAACAACTCTCACTATCCAGTCGGTGTTGATATTAGTGTGTTTCGCGAACAATTCTCACTGCCCAGTCGGTGTTGATATAGTGTGTATCGCGAACAATTCTCACTGCCCAGTCGGTGTTGATATAGTGTGTATCGCGAAAATTCTCACTGCCCAGTCGGTGTTGATATAGTGTGTATCGTGAACAATTCTCACTACCAGTCGGTGTTGATATAGTGTGTATCGTGAACAACTCTCACTATCCAGTCGGTATTGATATAGTGTGTATCGTGAACAATTCTCACTGCCCAGTCGGTGTTGATATAGTGTGTATCGCGAAAATTCTCACTGCCCAGTCGGTGTTGATATAGTGTGTATCGTGAACAATTCTCACTACCCAGTCGGTGTTGATATAGTGTGTATCGCGAACAATTTTTACTGCCAGTCGGTGTTGATATAGTGTGTATCGCGAACAATTCTCACTACCCAGTCGGTGTTGATATAGTGTGTATCGTGAACAATTCTCACTACCCAGTCGGTGTTGATATAGTGTGTATCGTGAACAACTGTCACTACCCAGTCGGTGTTGATATAGTGTATATCGTAGAACAACTCTCACTACCCAGTCGGTATTGATATAGTGTGTATCGTGAACAACTCTCACTATCCAGTCGGTGTTGATATAGTGTGTATCGTGAACAATTCTCACTACCCAGTCGGTGTTGATATAGTGTGTATCGTGAACAACTCTCACTACCCAGTCGATGTTGATATAGTGTGTATCGTGTACAATTCTCACTACCCAGTCGGTGTTGATATAGTGTGTATCGCGAACAATTCTTACTGCCCAGTCGGGTGTTGATATAGTGTGTATCGCGAACAATTCTCACTACCCAGTCGGTGTTGATATAGTGTGTATCGTGAACAATTCTCACTGCCCAGTCGGTGTTGATATAGTGTGTATCGCGAAAATTCTCACTGCCCAGTCGGTGTTGATATAGTGTGTATCGTGAACAATTCTCACTACCCAGTCGGTGTTGATATAGTGTGTATCGCGAAAAACTCTCACTATCAGTCGGTGTTGATATAGTGTGTATCGCGAACAATTCTCACTGCCCAGTCGGTGTTGATATAGTGTGTATCGCGAACAATTCTCACTGCCCAGTCGGTGTTGATATAGTGTGTATCGTGAACAATTCTCACTGCCCAGTCGGTGTTGATATAGTGTGTATCGTGAACAATTCTCACTGCCCAGTCGGTGTTGATATAGTGTGTATCGTGAACAATTCTCACTACCCAGTCGGTGTTGATATAGTGTGTATCGTGAAGAATTCTCACTACCCAGTCGGTGTTAATATTAGTGTGTATCGTGAACAATTCTCACTGCCAGTCGGTGTTGATATAGTGTGTATCGTGAAGAATTCTCACTACCAGTCGGTGTTGATATAGTGTGTATCTTGAACAACTCTCACTACCAGTCGGTGTTGATATAGTGTGTATCGTGAACAATTCTCACTGCCAGTCGGTGTTGATATAGTGTGTATCGTGAACAATTCTCACTGCCCAGTCGGTGTTGATATAGTGTGTATAGTGAACAATTCTCACTACCCAGTCGGTGTTGATATAGTGTGTATCGTGAACAACTCTCACTACCAGTCGGTGTTGATATAGTGTGTATCGCGAACAATTCTCACTACCCAGTCGGTGTTGATATAGTGTGTATCGCGAACAATTCTTACTGCCCAGTCGGTGTTGATATAGTGTTTATCGCGAACAATTCTCACTACCCAGTCGGTGTTGATATAGTGTGTATCGTGAACAATTCTCACTGCCCAGTCGGTGTTGATATAGTGTGTATCGTAAACAACTCTCACTGCCCAGTCGGTGTTGATATAGTGTGTATCGTGAAACAATTCTCACTACCCAGTCGGTGTTGATTATAGTGTGTATCGTGAACAACTCTCACTACCCAGTCGGTGTTGATATAGTGTGTATCGTGTACAATTCTACTACCCAGTCGGTGTTGATATAGTGTATATCGTGAACAACTCTCACTACCCAGTCGGTGTTGCTATAGTGTGTATCGTGAACAATTCTCACTGCCAGTCGGTGTTGATATAGTGTGTATCGTGAACAATTCTCACTGCCCAGTCGGTGTTGATATAGTGTGTATCGCGAACAATTCTCACTGCCCAGTCGGTGTTGATATAGTGTGTATCGTGAACAATTCTTACTGCCCAGTCGGTGTTGATATAGTGTGTATCGTGAACAATTCTAAGTACCCAGATGCCAGATGACAGCAACAACAAAGCTGGTTTATCATGAATTGTGACCAAAAAAAAGCGTAGTAGATTTCCCAACAACGAGGACAGAGGAATGGTCCACAACACAGAGGAAAATAACTGTGAAAAAAAGTCAGGCAGGCAGACGAAAGGCAGAGTCCGAGCCACTAACAGCACAGAGGAAGGTTCCAGCACAGAACGCCCTGAAGGCGCGGGACCTGTTGGTGCACCAGAGTCCAGGGGATCACCATCCCACGGAATCTTCACTGGCTGACCTCGGAGGTCACAGAGAGCCTTCTTCATGCTTCCACCACAGGGGGCTTTTGGGACTTGAACCGTCACCCCTCAGACTGAGAATGGTGTTGTAACCACTCGGCCAGACGGAGGGCAGGCGAGAAATCTGCGATATACTGCTAGGGCACACGTCAGATCAGACGAGAAATTTTACACACACTACTATGGCACACGTCAGATCGGACAGGAAATTTGAGATACACTGCTATGGCACACGTCAGATCAGACGAGAATTTTACACACACTACTATGGCACACGTCAGATCGGACAGGAAATTTGAGATACACTGCTATGGCACACGTCAGATCAGACGAAGAAATTTGAGATACACTATGGCACACGTCAGATCAGACGAAGAAAATTTGAGATACACTACAATGGCACACATCAGATCAGACGAAGAAATTTGAGATACACTACAATGGCACACGTCAGATCAGACGAGTAATTTTAGAGACACTACTATGGCACACGTCAGATCAGACGAT
>CM031605.1:79313517-79333517 GCA_018398815.1 Conus ventricosus | reverse complement strand
GCGCCAGATGTTCTATGTGGAAGTTCGGAATATGTGTGTCAGACTGTTTTTGTGGAAGTTCGGGACATAGTGCGCCAGACTGTTCTATGTGGAAGTTCGGATATAGTGTGTCAGACTGTTCTATGTGGAGTTCGGAATATAGTGTGTCAGACTGTTCTATGTGGAAGTTCGGAATATAGTGTGTCAATGTGTTCTGTATGGAATTTTGGGGAAATAGTGTGTCAAACTGTTCTGTATGGAAGTTCGGGAAATAGTGTGTCAGAGTGTTCTGTATGGAAGTTTGGGAAATAGTGTGTCAGAGTGTTCTGTATGGAAGTTTGGGAAATAGTGTTTCAGACGTTCTAAAATTGTGGACGTTCGGGATATAGTGTGGGGAGACTGTTCTGTATGGAAGTTTTGAATATGGTGTGTCAGACTGTTCTTTATGGCAGTTCGGAACGTAGTGTGTCAGACTGTTCTTTTTGGAAGTTCAAATATTTCCGTTTAAATAATTTGATGATGAACTTAGAAAATGTCTTTGTAAACTGCGCATTAAGATGAATGCAATTTAAGGTCATGAAAGGATTTGATATGTATTATTATGTCGAATTAGTGTAAAAGCAATATTAGCTTAATAGATGAAGCATTGTATCACAAAGACGGAAAAAAGGTTGAAAACAAAACAAAACAAAACAAAAGAGTGATTTGTTTTGGGAGGGTGGGAGGGATGGGGGTAGAAGGATCAAACGGGGGAGAGGGCGAGGTGCAATTTTGTTAGGATGTCGAAGAAAGGGGTACATTTTTCAGTGTTCACTGTTAAGTCAGAGAAAGAAAGTGTTTTTTGATTTTCCAAAACGGAGTGATGAGGGCGAAAAACGAAGCAAAATTTAGAAAGAGAAGGGGTTAGTTACCGCCAAGGACATAGACAAACAAGGTACAGGACAAGGACACAATGCATTTCGACCTCTTGGGTCTTCTTCAGGCAAAAACACGCAAAAAAACAACAACAGCGAACGAGAAACCACTTATCTGGCCATGTTAGAGCAAACCGGTAACATTTTTTCCATGGCCAGATAAGTGCTGTGTTTATTTGTTTGTTTGTTTTTAGTTAGTCGTATAAGTTGAAGAAAGGGATATTTTGTGCAGTTTGTTGTTTGTCAAAAAAAGTAATTTCTATGTTGCTATGTCAAAGAAAGATTGATTGTTCATTCCAACATAAGGGATTTGGGGGGTTGTTTCATGCCCAAACGTTTGGGTGTAGTGTGTCATTACATGGGGGGTTGTTTCATGCCAAAACGTTTGGTTGTAGTGTGTCATTACATGGGGGGTTGTTTCATGCCCAAAACGTTTGGTTGTAGTGTGTCATTACATTGGGGGGTTGTTTCATGCCCAAAAACGTTTGGTTGTAGTGTGTCATTACATGGGGGGGTTTTTTCATGCCCAAAACGTTTGGTTGTAGTGTGTCATTACATGGGGGGTTGTTTCATGCCAAAACGTTTGGTTGTGTGTGTCATTCAATGGGGGGTTGTTTCATGCCAAAACGTTTGGTTGTAGTGTGTCATTACATGGGGGGTTGTTTCATGCCCAAAACGTTTGGTTGTAGTGTGTCATTACATGGGGGGTTGTTTCATGCCCAAAACGTTTGGTTGTAGTGTGTCATTACATGGGGGGTTGTTTCATGCCCAAAACGTTTGGTTGTAGTGTGTCATTACATGGGGGGTTGTTTCATGCCCAAAACGTTTGGTTGTAGTGTGTCATTACATGGGGGGTTGTTTCATGCCCAAAACGTTTGGTTGCAGTGTGTCATGACATGAAAGAAACGGATTGTGTGGTATATTTTGGCGGTTGAATCAAAGACCAGTATTTTTTGTACAGTTTATTGCTATATAAAGAAAGGGAGTATGTATAGTTTGTTGTTACGTCGAAGAAAACGGTTTTCGAATGGTTTGTTGTTATACCAAACACAGGGAATGGTTTGTTGTTATACCAAACACAGGGAATGGTTTGTTGTTATACCAAACACAGGGAATGGTTTGTTGTTATACCAAACACAGGGAATGGTTTGTTGTTATACCAAACACAGGGAATGGTTTGTTGTTATACCAAACACAGGGAATGGGTTGTTGTTATACCAAACAAGGGAATGGTTTGTTGTTATACCAAACACAGGGATTTGTTTTACTGTTTGTTACGTCAAACAAAGGGATATTTTACTTGGCCTGTTTTATGTGGAAAAAAAAGAGAAAATTTTGTACACATTGTTATCACGCTAAAGAATGGGAATTTTCTGTATACTTTCTTGTCATTCCTTGGGATTTTATTTTGAAATGATTTGTCGTAAAGTTACAGAAAGGAGCCAAAGAAAGGGATTTCTGTACAGTTTGCTTTTAAATGAAAGAAAGGGATTTTTCTACAGTTTGTTCTTAAATGAAAGAAAGGGACGTTTCTACAGTTTGTACTTAAATGAAAGAAGGGGATCTCTTGGTATAGTTTATTGAGATACAAAATGGATGAATGTATCTTTTTATTACAAAGAAAGAGATTTTTTAAAGTCACACACTTATATATATATATATATATATATATATATATATATATATATATATATATATATATATATATATATATATATAATTATAAACAAAGCTTGCTCTTATGTCTTAGATTGAAGAAATAGGGGGAGAGATAAGCCTTCATATCTGCAGTGGTAGATGATTCTGCTTGAGTGGGTGAATGGGGAAAAATAAAATAAATGCTTCTCAAAATGAGCCTTCAGAAGTTTATAGTCTCCAAGGGGGAGACATCCTCCAGTTGGGAGGGAAACTCACTAACATATAACTCCTGGTCATATACCGATATTTCGAAACCTGGTTGTTTCTCCTCAGTGACCGCGGAAAGTGGTAATTTGACTCCTCTGCCTTTTCAGTGTTAAGAAGAATGCAATCCCAGAAAAGGCTGGTGTGCAATACCGTAGTATGTTTGTTGAGTTTTCAAAAAAACAACAACTAAAGTGGCCACCTAAGAAGCAAAAGAAAATGATGAAAGAGCAAAACAAGCTACATTTTCTTGTGAAAAGTCAAATATCGGTATATGACCAGGAGTTATATGTTAGTGAGTTTCCCTCCCAATTGGAGGATGTCTCTCCCTTGGAGACTATAAGCTTGCTGAAGGCTCATTTTGAGAAGCATTTATTTTATTTTCCCCATTCACCCACTCAAGCACATACTGTTAGTTAGGCAGAATCATCTACCACTGCAGATATGAAGGCTTATCTCTCCCCCTATTTCTTCAATCTAAGACATAAGAGCAAGCTTTGTTTATAATTCAATATTTCTTGCAGTCATTGCAACACCAAGCTGCTCTGTAAGTTGCTGGAACGGTGCTCGGTACTTATCCTTGGAATTTATTAGTTTGTTGTATATATATATATAATTATGTATCCGCATTGACCAGCATGATCAGTCTCAAACTGTGCAGCCTTTCACTCTGTGCTCTGGTGGTGACCTCAGTTTCGATTTCCTCTCCACGTCTTCATCCTGGACAAGTTCGCGCACACAAGCTAGAAAATAGAAAGATGAGCTGGTTCCGCGATCAAGTAATCATTGTCATCAATAGTGGTTCAGTAATCATTGTCATCAATAGCGGTTCCAGAATGTAGCAAGTAATCATTGTCAGCAATAGCGGTTCCAGAATGTAGCAAGTAATCATTGTCAGCAATAGCGGTTCCAGAATGTAGCAAGTAATCATTGTCAGCAATAGCGGTTCTAGAATGTAGCAAGTAATCATTGTCAGCAATAGCGGTTCCAGAATGTAGCAAGTAATCATTGTCAGCAATAGCGGTTCCAGAATGTAGCAAGTAATCATTGTCAGCAATAGCGGTTCTAGAATGTAGCAAGTAATCATTGTCAGCAATAGCGGTTCCAGAATGTAGCAAGTAATCATTGTCATCAATAGCGGTTCTAGAATGTAGCAAGTAATCATTGTCATCAATAGCGGTTCTAGAATGTAGCAAGTAATCATTGTCATCAATAGCGGTTCCAGAATGTAGCAAGTAATCATTGTCATCAAT
Organism: Conus ventricosus; assembly: GCA_018398815.1. Classification (NCBI taxonomy): domain Eukaryota; kingdom Metazoa; phylum Mollusca; class Gastropoda; order Neogastropoda; family Conidae; genus Conus; species Conus ventricosus. The sequence continues at coordinate 79,329,469 of CM031605.1, read as the reverse complement.
AGCGGTTCCAGAATGTAGCAAGTAATCATTGTCAGCAATAGCGGTTCCAGAATGTAGCAAGTAATCATTGTCAGCAATAGCGGTTCTAGAATGTAGCAAGTAATCATTGTCATCAATAGCGGTTCCAGAATGTAGCAAGTAATCATTGTCATCAATAACGGTTCCAGAATGTAGCAAGTAATCATTGTCATCAATAGTGGTTCCAGAATGTAGCAAGTAATCATTGTCAGCAATAGCGGTTCTAGAATGTAGCAAGTAATCATTGTCAGCAATAGCGGTTCTAGAATGTAGCAAGTAATCATTGTCATCAATAGCGGTTCTAGAATGTAGCAAGTAATCATTGTCATCAATAGCGGTTCCAGAATGTAGCAAGTAATCATTGTCATCAATAGCGGTTCTAGAATGTAGCAAGTAATCATTGTCATCAATAGCGGTTCCAGAATGTAGCAAGTAATCATTGTCATCAATAGCGGTTCCAGAATGTAGCAAGTAATCATTGTCATCAATAGCGGTTCCAGAATGCAGTAATCATTGTCAGCAATAGCGGTTCCAGAATGTAGCAAGTAATCATTGTCATCAATAGCGGTTCCAGAATGCAGTAATCATTGTCAGCAATAGCGGTTCCAGAATGTAGCAAGTAATCATTGTCATCAATAGCGGCTCCAGAATGCAGTAATCATTGTCATCAATAGTGGTTCCAGAATGTAGCAAGTAATCATTGTCATCAATAGCGGTTCCAGAATGTAGCAAGTAATCATTGTCATCAATAGCGGTTCCAGAATGCAGTAATCATTGTCAGCAATAGCGGTTCCAGAATGTAGCAAGTAATCATTGTCATCAATAGCGGTTCCAGAATGCAGTAATCATTGTCATCAATAGCGGTTCCAGAATGTAGCAAGTAATCATTGTCAGCAATAGCGGTTCCAGAATGCAGTAATCATTGTCAGCAATAGCGGTTCCAGAATGCAGTAATCATTGTCATCAATAGCGGTTCCAGAATGCAGTAATCATTGTCAGCAATAGCGGTTCCAGAATGTAGCAAGTAATCATTGTCAGCAATAGCGGTTCCAGAATGCAGTAATCATTGTCAGCAATAGCGGTTCCAGAATGTAGCAAGTAATCATTGTCATCAATAGCGGTTCTAGAATGTAGCAAGTAATCATTGTCATCAATAGCGGTTCCAGAATGTAGCAAGTAATCATTGTCATCAATAGCGGTTCCAGAATGCAGTAATCATTGTCAGCAATAGCGGTTCCAGAATGTAGCAAGTAATCATTGTCATCAATAGCGGTTCCAGAATGCAGCAAGTAATCATTGTCAGCAATAGCGGTTCCAGAATGCAGTAATCATTGTCAGCAATAGCGGTTCCAGAATGTAGCAAGTAATCATTGTCAGCAATAGCGGTTCCAGAATGCAGTAATCATTGTCAGCAATAGCGGTTCCAGAATGCAGTAGTCATTGTCAGCAACAGCGGTTCCAGAATGCAGTAATCATTGTCAGCAATAGCGGTTCCAGAATGTAGCAAGTAATCATTGTCATCAATAGCGGTTCCAGAATGCAGCAAGTAATCATTGTCAGCAATAGCGGTTCCAGAATGCAGCAAGTAATCATTGTCATCAATAGCGGTTCCAGAATGCAGCATCCTGCATACATTGGAGCAGACCAGGCATCACTGAACATCATCGAAGGGACTCGGCAGCTGTGCAGTGTCTCCAGTGATGCGTTGCCTCATGGAGAGCTTGATACAGACTGTTCTCTGTGGATTGCTGGTGGCGGGGCCGTGGCAGGACACTCCTGGGTGGAGCTGTGTTGAGGGAGCCGGAGTGAGCGGCAGGGGAGTAATGCACTGGGATGTCAGACAGACGAGACAGGGGAACAAAGAAACAAACGAAATCTACAGACTGGATTCCAAAGAACAAAGAAAAACACAGGTGCTTAAAACCTATGCTGAGAGAACATTCAAATAACTACCAAAACATCGTTCAGATACATGAATCAGAGAATGATTTTTAAAATGGAGCAAAACAACTCTCGAAATTGAGTCTGCACTTTCAAAAGGTCCCGACACGTTGCTTGAAAACGAAATCAACGAGGATTGACAAAGGGATGTAACTCTCTCAGATGTACGTTCTGTAATGTAATATGTCAAACGTGTAATGGAATATTTCACTCTGTATGCCCGCCCCACTTTCGGCTAATGGCAGGGTCGAGTTTCTCAAGAGCTGGAACAGATCAACACTCGGCTGGAACATTGCTGGGACCCAAGGCTTTCCCCCCGGAGAGAGGCAGCCGGGCGATGCACAGTTTGTTTAGCGTCACGTTCCAGGACGATAAATCGCACGATTAGCTGGCAACGCTGCAGAGCCGGCCGACGCACCGTGTGGAGGAGATATTATTATTGGCGTTGGTGGTAACTGGCGCTATTGATGCGGCGAGGCCGGGTCTGGCAGCCCCCCTGTGGGTCGTTACCAATGATGGAATGGGCTTGTCGGCCCTGGTGGCTGTGATCACATCAAACGGACAGTGGTAAACACGAGATGGGGCCCGACTGGGGAGGAGGCGCTTGTCAGACAGCGTGCGTAACACACACACACACACACACACACACACACACACACACACACACACATATGACACTGTCTCCTTTCTCTCTCTTTCAGTACGGTGTGTTGTTGCACGTGCAGTATACACAACGAAGCCCTCTCCTCGCCTTCCCTCTAATGTTGTCCCCTCTGTCTCTCCCTTCCTTCCCTGTTCTTCCCACCTCACCTCCTTCCCTCTCTCTCCTCCCCACCCCCTACCCCCTACCCCTACCCCCTGCTCCCCTCCCCGTCTTTTTATCTTATTATTTTTTTGTCCATTGTTAAGTACGCTAACGTCACACACCTAGCGAAACTCCATCCGCCGACCAGCCCCCTCCCCCTTCCCCGCCCCCTTCTATCCCTCCCATCCCTACACCCCATCTCTTTCTCTCTCGGCAGTCGACCTTCAGAATGTAAACCCTACAACAGAAACCAGCGACAACTGGGAGTGAGGTGTGGATGAGGGGGGAGTGAGGGGTGGATGAGGGGGGAGTGAGGTGTGGATGAGGGGGGATTGGGGTGTGGATGAGGGGAGTGAGGTGTGGATGAGAGGGAGTGAGGTGTGGATGAGGGGGGAGTGAGGTGTGGATGAGGGGGGAGTGAGGTGTGGATGAGGGGGGAGTGAGGGGTGGATGAGGGGGGAGTGAGGTGTGGATGAGGGGGGAGTGAGGTGTGGATGAGGGGAGTGAGGTGTGGATGAGGGGGAGTGAGGTGTGGATGAGGGGAGTGAGGTGTGGATGAGGGGGGAGTGAGGTGTGGATGAGGGGGGAGTGAGGTGTGGATGAGGGGGGAGTGAGGTGTGGGTGAGGGTAAACCCTACAACAGAAACCAGCGACAACTGGGAGTGAGGTGTGGATGAGGAGGGAGTGAGGTGTGGATGAGGGTAAACCCTACAACAGAAACCAGCGACAACTGGGAGTGAGGTGTGGATGAGGGTAAACCCTACAACAGAAACCAGCGACAACTGGGAGTGAGGTGTAGGTGAGGGTAAACCCTACAACAGAAACCAGCGACAACTGGGAGTGAGGTGTGGATGAGGGTAAACCCTACAACAGAAACCAGCGACAACTGGGAGTGAGGTGTGGATGAGGGGGGAGTGAGGTGTGGATGAGGGTAAACCCTACAACAGAAACCAGCGACAACTGGGGGTGAGGGGTGGATGAGGGGGAGTGAGGTGTGCATGAGGGGGGAGTGAGGTGTGGATGAGGGGGGAGTGAGGTGTGGATGAGGGTAAACCCTACAACAGAAACCAGCGACAACTGGGAGTGAGGTGTGGATGAGGGGGGAGTGAGGTGTGGATGAGGGTAAACCCTACAACAGAAACCAGTGACAACTATGAGTGAGGTGTGAATGAGGGGGAGTGAGGTGTGGATGAGGGGGGAGTGAGGTGTGGATGAGGGGGGAGTGAGGTGTGGATGAGGGTAAACCCTACAACAGAAACCAGCGACAACTGGGAGTGAGGTGTGGATGAGGGTAAACCCTACAACAGAAACCAGCGACAACTGGGAGTGAGGTGTGGATGAGGGGGGAGTGGGGTGTGGATGAGGGTAAACCCTACAACAGAAACCAGCGACAACTGGGGTGAGGTGTGGATGAGGGTAAACCCTACAACAGAAACCAGCGACAACTGGGAGTGAGGTGTGGATCAGGGTAAACCCTACAACAGAAACCAGCGACAACTATGAGTGAGGTGTGAATGAGGGGGAGTGAGGTGTGGATGAGGGGGGAGTGAGGTGTGGATCAGGGTAAACCCTACAACAGAAACCAGCGACAACTGGGAGTGAGGTGTGGATGAGGGTAAACCCTACAACAGAAACCAGCGACAACTGGGGGTGAGGTGTGGATGAGGGGAGTGAGGTGTGGATGAGGGTAAACCCTACAACAGAAACCAGCGACAACTGGGGGTGAGGTGTGGATGAGGGGAGTGAGGTGTGGATGAGGGTAAACCCTACAACAGAAACCAGCGACAACTGGGGGTGAGATGTGGATGAGGGGGGAGTGAGGTGTGGATGAGGGTAAACCCTACAACAGAAACCAGCGACAACTGGGAGTGAGGTGTGGATGAGGGTAAACCCTACAACAGAAACCAGCGACAACTGGGAGTGAGGTGTGGATGAGGGTAAACCCTACAACAGAAACCAGCGACAACTGGGGGTGAGGTGTAGGTGAGGGTAAACCCTACAACAGAAACCAGCGACAACTGGGGGTGAGGTGTGGATGAGGGTAAACCCTACAACAGAAACCAGCGACAACTGGGGGTGAGGTGTGGATGAGGGTAAACCCTACAACAGAAACCAGCGACAACTGGGGGTGAGGTGTGGATGAGGGGGGGTGAGGTGTGGATGAGGGTAAACCCTACAACAGAAACCAGCGACAACTGGGAGTGAGGTGTGGATGAGGGTAAACCCTACAACAGAAACCAGCGACAACTGGGGGTGAGGTGTGGATGAGGGGGGAGTGAGGTGTGGATGAGGGGGGAGTGAGGTGTGGATGAGGGTAAACCCTACAACAGAAACCAGCGACAACTGGGGATGAGGTGTGGATGAGGGGGAGTGAGGTGTGGATGAGGGGGGAGTGAGGGGTGGATGAGGGGGGAGTAGGGTGTGGATGAGGGGGAGTGAGGTGTGGATGAGGGGGAGTGAGGGGTGGATGAGGGGGGAGTGAGGTGTGGATGAGGGGGAAGTGAGGGGTGGATGAGGGGGGAGTGGGGTTTGGATGAGGGGGGAGTGAGGGGTGGATGAGGGGGGAGTGAGGTGTGGATGAGGGGGGATTGGGGTGTGGATGAGGGGGAGTGAGGTGTGGATGAGGGGGAGTGAGGTGTGGATGAGGGGAGTGAGGTGTGGATGAGGGGGGAGTGAGGTGTGGATGAGGGTAAACCCTACAACAGAAACCAGCGACAACTGGGGGTGAGGGGTGGATGAGGGGGGAGTGAGGTGTGGATGAGGGTAAACCCTACAACAGAAACCAGCGACAACTGGGAGTGAGGTGTGGATGAGGGTAAACCCTACAACAGAAACCAGCGACAACTGGGAGTGAGGTGTGGATGAGGGTAAACCCTACAACAGAAACCAGCGACAACTGGGGGTGAGGTGTGGATGAGGGTGGAGCTGAACCGGGATGGGTGCAAGGGGTGGTGGTGGCGGTGGTGGTGGTGGAGGAGGGATTAGGGTATGGTCTAGCCTCTGCTAGCCACAGCAGGTGAATTTCGATCTATCAGCTAAAGTTCGTAAGGAAATTGACAGAATTCGGCGGATCGTACAACCAGAGGTATAAAGTAATAGACATACAATAAAAGAGATTGAACAGGACGACAAACAAACAAACATATAAACAAATAAACAAAATTTAAACAATGCAGGCTCTAAGTCAGCCTTGTTCCGTTTAAAATTTGCTCAATCTTTGTATCAAAAACGTTATCTTCATGGATTACAGGTAAGGAAAGAAATATTTTCTAAATCTATATCGCCATAACTACCCCCCCCCCCCTCTCTCACACACACGCACCGCATCCCATCCCCACCCACCCACCCCCTATTTTACCCCGGCACCATAACCAGTAACGGCCCCTGACCAGTGATGGAAACATTCTGCATTCTGGCTTCATCCAATCGAAACAGAGCAAAGCGATAAGGGCGCGGCTACAGAAAGTGACGATGAGGGAAGAAGACCTTGTGCATTCTGACTGAGAAGATAGCCCATGGACCACAGCACGATGTTGTGCAGCAGCCAACTGTTCACTCAGCATTCTCCAGTCTTCGGACCCAGGTGAGTGCCACCGCGGCGTGTCGCACAATACAGTCACGAGTCATCTCATGGGGCACAGTGAGAAGGGGGGGGGGGGGGGGGGGGGGGGGGGGGGGGGGGGGGGGGGGGGGGGGGGGGGGGGGGGGGGGGGGGGGGGGGGACAGAGGTTATCATCAGGGAAGACTCCGGTCGGCTGCACGCTGTGGAAAGCGCAAATGAGATTTACCTCCCTTTTTTTCGTTGGAGGTTCTGGTTTCTTCGTTTCCCGCTTGTTTTCCAGGCGAAAGATAACATCGTCGGGTTTAATCCACGTGTGGCAAATTACCCCCCTTTGGTTGAAATTACTGCTCTTTTTCATGAGTGGGCTGTGACAAAAGAGCTAAAGTAGGAAGCTCCCCCCACCCCCACCCCCCCTCTCCGTCTCTCTTTCTCTGTGTGTGTGTGTGTGTGTGTGTGTGTGTGTGTGTGTGTGTGTGTGTGTGTGTGTGTACATGCGCACACGCTTATACGAATGAAGATAGGACGCCTGTTGAAAAATTGACGTGAAATATACCTTTAACATAAGAATAAAGAGGTGTCTCAGACAATGCCTGAGAGAGAGAGAGAGAGAGAGAGAGAGAGAGAGAGAGACGAGAGAGAGAGAGAGAGAGAACTCAGAACTCAGGACGGGGCACGGGGACCGGGGAATAGTCGGCACTGAGCACAATACATGTGCAGGACATGCAAAACAAAAACAAGTCATGGACTTATCAAATATGGAGAAGATGAAAACAATTACCCCATTAACAAAACCATGCACTGTTTGATAATTACCAATTTCCATAAACATTGAAGTTTGAAATGTTGCACATGTAAAGTGATAATACAATTACCCTATCATTTCTGCCTTGTATTGCCTGCATGAAAAACATACCTAGAAAGATTGTGTCTTACATCACTGTTTTCTGATTGAAGAAGCTTATGCATTGGAGTGTTAACATGACCACTTAAAAACCTTTCCCTTAAGTCGTTATACATAATGCACTCCTTCAATAAATGGGCCTCGTTTTCAGTTTTTGATTTACAAAAAGGACACATTTTATCTTGAACTCGATCACTATATCTATAAACATTGTTGTTGAGTGGTAGAACATTAAACCTCACTTGAGCAATAGCAACACGAAAACAATACACATCCATATGACATATGTACTTATCTTTTTCAAAAATGACTTTGAAAGTTCGATAACTCTCATATCTGTCTCTATCTCGAATAGCGCCATGCCATTCTTGTATAAACATATCTACTAGTCTCTGAGAGAGAGAAAGAGAGAGAGAGAGAGAGAGAGAGAGAGAGAGAGAGAGAGAGAGAGAGAGAGAGAGAGAGAGAGAGGAGACAGACAGACAGACAGACAGACAGAAAGAGACAGACAGACAGACAGAAACGAACACAAAGAAACAGAGACAGACAAGCAGACAGACAGAGACGGACAGACAGACGGACAGAGAGAGAGAGAGAGAGAGAGAGAGAGAGAGAGAGAGAGAGGAGAGAGAGAGAGAGAGAGAGAGAGAGAGAGAGAGAGAGAGAGAGAGAGAGAGAGAGAGAGAGGGGCAGACAGACAGACAGACAGACGTCCAAAACACGATTCCCAAGTCCCTGTCGTGAGAACTGCCGGCAGAAAAGACCCCGGCACCCCCAACATCCGAGCCGAGAAACACTAGCCCACCGCTCACAAGAGACTGCCGCCAACCCGTGCACGGATGAACCACGCTGATTAAACAATACCCCCCCCCCCCCCCCCTCCTCTACTATACCCCAACTCCCTTCCTCTACCTGCCTCTTTATCCCCACCCTCCTGCCGCTACAATCGGAGTTAATGCCCAGGAGACCTTAGACCGCATCCAAACAGAAACCTGCCAAAGATTTGATAGGAGCGGGGCGATGTTCAGATTACCGCCCCTACACGCAACAGTCCGCCTCTCGATTCTCTCCGGGTGGAAAGTCTGGGATGAGCGAGATGGGAAATTCATGAGGCTCGCTTTCTTCACGGTTTTAAACTCGGTACCCGATGATGAAAAGACACCCACGCCTCACCGCTGGAGCGCTCGGCCGTCTTTCTCTTCTACTGCCCTTGGCGCAAGGCAGGTGAATTATGCAGAATCATTGGAGTAGCCTCCCTTCGCTAATTCCACATTTATTTTGTAAGTTTAGGTTACTGGGATTTTTTTTTTTGCCTCCCCTTCTCTCGCCCCTGCTTTCGTTTGTGTCACGTGTTTTGGGTCGTGCAATCTGCTCCTGATACGTCACGTGTTTTGGGTCGTGCAATCTGCTCCTGATACGTCACGCACACAAGAAACGCACGCGCGTTTGTGCCCACCTTTTTTCTTATGCACAATCTCTGCGCAACCCGCATGCACGCACGCACGCACGCACGCACGCACGCACGCACGCACACAACATACACACACACACACACACACACACACACACACACACACACACACACCCTACCTGTCTAAGATCACTGTTAGGTGGATAGACGTTAAATTAAAGAACGAACACACACACACACACACACACACACACACACACACACACAGAGAAAAGGCACAGACACAGGTGCACACACAAACACACACTCATACGACGCACACAGATAACACACATACACACTGTACAGACACACACTCACAGACACACACACATACACTAACACGGACATACGGACACACATGGACATACAGACACACACACACACACACACACACCACACACACACACACACACACACACACACACACACACACACACCTAGATACACACACACGCACGCACGCGCGCGCGCGCGCACACACACCACACACCACACACAACACACACACACACACACACACACACACACACACACACAATTGAAATGATGACGTACAGGTGCTTGTGCACTAACACACCACACACGCAAGCGCCAGCGCGCACACACACACGCACACACATGCACGCGCGCGCACGCGCACGCGCGCGCAACACACACGCACACACACGCTCAGACACACACACACTCTCTCTCTCTCTCTCTCTCACACACACACACACACACACACACACACACACACACACACACACACACACACGCACACACACACACACACATACAAGCGCACGCGTGCTCATAAAAGCGCACGACATCAAAGCAGCAGGTGGGGGTTGGTGGGAACGAATGATAGAAATTAACAAGCACAAGCTTACAGACAGTTGCTTTAACCTCCAAACCTTTTGGCACTTGGGTATCACGTTCCCCTACCCCTCCATCGCCCCACATCAGGACATAGTGATTTACATCACATTTGCACAGTAACTGCACGTTTCCACTTTTGTACTTTTGTACTTAGTGTAGTGTGTCGTACTGTTTGATAGCTGTTTGATTTTTTAAATGTCTTTAATGTTGCACACACATACACACACCCTTATACATGCAAGAGCACACTCGCATGTCTCTCTCTCTCTCTTTTTCTCTCTCTCTCTCTCTCTCTCTCTCTCTCTGTCTGGGCGTGTGGGTGTGCGCCACACAAACACACACACACACAGACACACGCACGCACGCACACATGCACGCACGCACGCACGCACGCACGCATGCACGCACGCACGCACGCACGCACGCACGCACACACGCACGCACGCACACACCACACACACACACCACAACACACACACACACACACGACAGCTGTGGATCACACTTATTTTTTTTTATGAGAAATGGCATAAACTTGACGAGATGTTTAAAAGTTCAAAACATGGCTGTTTGGCGGCAGCTCTGAAGGATATCCACGTCTCTCTCTCTCTCTCTCTCTTTTCCCCTTCTCTCTCTCTCTCTCTCTCTCTCTTTTCTCTGTTTTAAAGAAAAAACTTTTATACTTGAAGACCCTTATTGATGTGTTGTTCATTAAGACGGAGATGTCCCTGCAGATAAGAGGAGCGAGGATGTTTGCCTGCTTTTACTCCCGATTTTTACAGTGTTGACATATAGCGTGGTGAGATTTGGAAGCCTCTGCTAGGTTCTATTGGACAAATTTTAAAATTGTGTTAAGCTCGAAAAGTAATAAATGCTGGAGATAGATGAGGTGAGAGAGAGAGAGAGAGAGGAAGAGGAGAGAGGAGAGAGGAGGAGTGAGAGAGAGAGAGAGAGAGAGAGAGAGAGAGAAGACGAAGACGAAGACGAAGAAGAAGAAGAAGAAGAAAGGCCCAATATTTGACATTTCTCATAAAACTACACAAATAGTGTGGACCACTGCTGATACCCACACAATATACCCACATATAAAAAATATATATATATATATATATGTGTGTGTGTGTGTGTGTGTGTGTGTGGTGTGTGTGTGTGTGTGTGTGTGTGTGTGTGTGTGTGTGAAATGTATACGGGTATGCGCGCACTTGTGTGTGTGTGTGTGTGTGTGTGTGTGTGTGTGTGTGTGTGTGTGTGTGTGTGTGTGTGTGTGTGTGTGTGTGTGTGTGCGTGCGTGCGTGCGTGCGAGCGTGCGTGCGTGCGTGCGTGCGTGCGTGCGTGAGCTCGTGATTTTGTGTGTGCGAGCGCTTTTTTCTCTGTCTCTGTTAGTCTTTTTGTCCGCCGTCTGTCTGTGTGTCTGTCTGTGTGTCTGTCTGTCTGTGTGTCTGTCTGTGTGTCTGTTGTGTCTGTCTGTCTGTCTGTCTGTCTGTCTGTCTGTCTGTGTCTGTCTGTCTCTTTGTTGCACCTCGTTTCTCTCTTCCTCTCTGCCCTTGCGTGTGTGTGTGTGTGTGTGTGTGTGTGTGTGTGTGGTGTGTGTGTGTGTGTGTGTGTGTGTGTTGTGTGTGTGTGTGTGTGTGTGTGCGCGCGCCCGTATCAGCACGTGCCTGCAGTGCGAGTTTGTAGGGGAGAGAAGCAGACGCGACCCAGAAGAAGAAGATGATGATGATGATAATGATGATGATGATGATGATGATGATGATGATGATGATGATGCTACTGCTGCTGCTGATGTTGATGCTGCTGCTGCTGCTGCTGCTGCTGCTGCTGCTGATGATGATGATGATGATGATGATGTTCATAATGCTGCTGCTGCTGCTGATGATGATGATGCTCATAATGATGATGATTCTGATGATGATGATGATGATGATGATGATGATGATGATGATGATGATGATGATGATGATGATGCTGCTGCTGCTGATGATGATGATGATGATGATGTTCATAATGCTGCTGCTGCTGCTGATGATGATGCCGATAATGATGATGATGATGATGATGATGATGATGATGATGATGATGATGATGCTGATAATGATGATGCTGATAATGATGATGATGATAATGATGATGCTGATAATGATGATGATGATAATGATGATGCAGAGGCCCATCATCAGCCAAAGTTGCAGACCCCCCCTCCCCCACCCCCACCCCTTTTGCCACTTCTCCTTGCTCCTCAGCTGCGCCTCCCCCCCCCTCCCCTTGATGTTCAGATGGCGAGACACGGGAGGGTTTCCCCAAGGTTCACATTGTCCTCCTCTTCTATTCTGCCGCCTTCCAAGTGTAACCCAAGCCGGCCCTGACGACTGGACGAGCACAGCCAGTAAGTGAAGAGTTCCTCTCCTTGCCCTGCCTGAAGGCTGACACTAACAGTGAGTGAAGAGCTCCTTGCCCTGCCTGAAGGCTGACACTGACAGTGAGTGAAGAACTCCTTGCCCTGCCTGAAGGCTGACACTGACAGTGAGTGAAGAGCTCCTTGCCCTGCCTGAAGGCTGACACTGACAGTGAGTGAAGAGCTCCTTGCCCTGTCTGAAGGCTGACACTGACAGTGAGTGAAGAGCTCCTTGCCCTGCCTGAAGGCTGACACTGACAGTGAGTGAAGAGCTCCTTGCCCTGCCTGAAGGCTAACACTGACAGTGAGTGAAGAGCTCCTTGCCCTGCCTGAAGTCTGACACTGACAGTGAGTGAAGAGCTCCTTGCCCTGCCTGAAGGCTAACACTGACAGTGAGTGAAGAGCTCCTTGCCCTGCCTGAAGGCTGACACTGACAGTGAGTGAAGAGCTCCTTGCCCTGTCTGCCTGAAGGCTGACACTGACAGTGAGTGAAGAGCTCCTTGCCCTGTCTGAAGGCTGACACTGACAGTGAGTGAAGAACTCCTTGCCCTGCCTGAAGGCTGACACTGACAGTGAGTGAAGAGCTCCTTGCCCTGTCTGCCTGAAGGCTGACACTGACAGTGAGTGAATAACTCCTTGCCCTGTCTGAAGGCTGACACTGACAGTGAGTGAAGAGCTCCTTGCCCTGCCTGAAGGGTGACACTGACAGTGAGTGAAGAACTCCTTGCCCTGCCTGAAGGCTGACACTTACAGTGAGTGAAGAGCTCCTTGCCCTGTCTGAAGGCTGACACTGACAGTGAGTGAAGAACTCCTTGCCCTGCCTGAAGGCTGACACTGACAGTGAGTGAAGAGCTCCTCTCCTTGCCTGAAGGCTGACACTGACAGTGAGTGAAGAACTCCTTGCCCTGCCTGAAGGCTGACACTGACAGTGAGTGAAGAGCTCCTTGCCCTGTCTGAAGGCTGATACTGACAGTGAGTGAAGAACTCCTTGCCCTGCCTGAAGGCTGACACTGACAGTGAGTGAAGAGCTCCTTGCCCTGCCTGAAGGCTGACACTGACAGTGAGTGAAGAACTCCTTGCCCTGCCTGAAGGCTGACACTGACAGTGAGTGAAGAGCTCCTCTCCTTGCCTGAAGGCTGACACTGACAGTGAGTGAAGAACTCCTTGCCCTACCTGAAGGCTGACACTGACAGTGAGTGAAGAGCTCCTTGCCCTGTCTGAAGGCTGACACTGACAATGAGTGAAGAGCTCCTTGCCCTGCCTGAAGGCTGACACTGACAGTGAGTGAAGAACTCCTTGCCCTGCCTGAAGGCTGACACTGACAGTGAGTGAAGAACTCCTTGCCCTGCCTGAAGGCTGACACTGACAGTGAGTGAAGAGCTCCTTGCCCTGTCTGAAGGCTGACACTGACAGTGAGTGAAGACCTCCTTGCCCTGCCTGAAGGCTGACACTGACAGTGAGTGAAGAACTTCTTGCCCTGCCTGAAGGCTGACACTGACAGTGAGTGAAGAGCTCCTTGCCCTGTCTGCCTGAAGGCTGACACTGACAGTGAGTGAAGAGCTCCTTGCCCTTTCTGAAGGCTGACACTGACAGTGAGTGAAGAACTCCTTGCCCTGTCTGCCTGAAGGCTGACACGGACAGTGAGTGAAGAGCTCCTTGCCCTGTCTGAAGGCTGACACTGACAGTGAGTGAAGAGCTCCTTGCCCTGTCTGAAGGCTGACACTGACAGTGAGTGAAGAGCTCCTTGCCCTGTCTGAAGGCTGACACTGACAGTGAGTGAAGAGCTCCTTGCCCTGTCTGAAGGCTAACACTGACAGTGAGTGAAGAGCTCCTTGCCCTGTCTGCCTAAAGGCTGACACTGACAGTGAGTGAAGAACTCCTTGCCCTGTCTGAAGGCTGACACTGACAGTGAGTGAAGAACTCCTTGCCCTGCCTGAAGGTTGACACTGACAGTGAGTGAAGAACTCCTTGCCCTGCCTGAAGGCTGACACTGATAGTGAGTGAAGAGCTCCTCTCCTTGCCCTGCCTGAAGGCTGACACTGACAGTGAGTGAAGAGCTCCTTGCCCCGCCTGAAGGCTGACACTGACAGTGAGTGAAGAGCTCCTTGCCCTGTCTGCCTGAAGGTTGACACTGACAGTGAGTGAAGAACTCCTTGCCCTGTCTGAAGGCTGACACTGACAGTGAGTGAAGAGCTCCTTGCCCTGCTGAAGGCTGACACTGACAGTGAGTGAAGAGCTCCTTGCCCTGTCTGCCTGAAGGCTGACACTGACAGTGAGTGAAGAGCTCCTTGCCCTGTCTGCCTGAAGGCTGACATTGACAGTGAGTGAAGAGCTCCTTGCCCTGTCTGCCTGAAGGCTGACACTGACAGTGAGTGAAGAGCTCCTTGCCCTGCCTGAAGGCTGACACTGACAGTGAGTGAAAAGCTCCTTGCCCTGTCTGAAGGTTGACACTGACAGTGAGTGAATACCTCCTTGCCCTGCCTGAAGGCTGACACTGACAGCGAGTGAAGAGCTCCTTGCCCTGTCTGAAGGCTGACACTGACAGTGAGTGAAAAACTTCTTGCCCTGCCTGAAGTCTGACACTGACAGTGAGTGAAGAGCTCCTTGCCCTGTCTGCCTGAAGGCTGACACTGACAGTGAGTGAAGAGCTCCTTGCCCTGTCTGAAGACTGACACTGACAGTGAGTGAAGAACTCCTTGCCCTGTCTGCCTGAAGGCTGACACGGACAGTGAGTGAAGAGCTCCTTGCCCTGTCTGAAGGCTGACACTGACAGTGAGTGAAGAGCTCCTTGCCCTGTCTGAAGGCTGACACTGACAGTGAGTGAAGAGCTCCTTGCCCTGTCTGAAGGCTGACACTGACAGTGAGTGAAGAGCTCCTTGCCCTGTCTGAAGGCTGACACTGACAGTGAGTGAAGAGCTCCTTGCCCTGTCTGCCTAAAGGCTGACACTGACAGTGAGTGAAGAGCTCCTTGCCCTGTCTGAAGGCTGACACTGACAGTGAGTGAAGAACTCCTTGCCCTGCCTGAAGGTTGACACTGACAGTGAGTGAAGAACTCCTTGCCCTGCCTGAAGGCTGACACTGACAGTGAGTGAAGAGCTCCTCTCCTTGCCCTGCCTGAAGGCTGACACTGACAGTGAGTGAAGAGCTCCTTGCCCTGCCTGAAGGCTGACACTGACAGTGAGTGAAGAGCTCCTTGCCCCGTCTGCCTGAAGGTTGACACTGACAGTGAGTGAAGAACTCCTTGCCCTGTCTGAAGGCTGACACTGACAGTGAGTGAAGAGCTCCTTGCCCTGCCTGAAGGCTGACACTGACAGTGAGTGAAGAGCTCCTTGCCCTGTCTGCCTGAAGGCTGACACTGACAGTGAGTGAAGAGCTCCTTGCCCTGTCTGCCTGAAGGCTGACACTGACAGTGAGTGAAGAGCTCCTTGCCCTGTCTGCCTGAAGGCTGACACTGAGAGTGAGTGAAGAGCTCCTTGCCCTGCCTGAAGGCTGACACTGACAGTGAGTGAAGAGCTCCTTGCCCTGCCTGAAGGTTGACACTGACAGTGAGTGAATAACTCCTTGCCCTGCCTGAAGGCTGACACTGACAGTGAGTGAAGAGCTCCTTGCCCTGTCTGAAGGCTGACACTGACAGTGAGTGAATAACTGCTTGCCCTGCCTGAAGGCTGACATTGACAGTGAGTGAAGAGCTCCTTGCCCTGCCTGAAGGCTGACACTGACAGTGAGTGAAGAGCTCCTTGCCCTGCCTGAAGGCTGACACTGACAGTCTGTGAAGAGCTCCTTGCCCTGCCTGAAGGCTGACACTGACAGTGAGTGAAGAGCTCCTTGCCCTGCCTGAAGGCTGACACTGACAGTGAGTGAAGAGCTCCTTGCCCTGCCTGAAGGTTGACACTGACAGTGAGTGAATAACTCATTGCCCTGCCTGAAGGCTGACACTGACAGTGAGTGAAGAGCTCCTTGCCCTGTCTGCCTGAAGGCTGACACTGACAGTGAGTGAAGAGCTCCTTGCCCTGTCTGCC
>CM031605.1:79298517-79311017 GCA_018398815.1 Conus ventricosus | reverse complement strand
CCGACCGGCTCCCACCCAGAGTGAGTTGCTGCGGACTCAGTTGGGAAGACTGGGACCACACAGTCGAGTTTCATCCACTTAAGGATGGTTTCTGAGAGTGTTGCTCAAATTTCCTGACCAACACTGCAGGTGCCTTATCTCTCGGGGGCCCGGTTGACGCCGGGAATATTATGAAAGGAAGCGTAGAGTACAGCCCTGTCATGTAGTCTCAAACCGAAACGGAAATCCGTATCATCATCTTAATCATCCTCATTATCATCGATCTGCATAAAAAAAAGTCTCAAATTCTGTGGCCCTTCATGCCCTGCTCTCATGGTGACCTCAATTTCGATGTCCTCTCCACGTCTGTGGCCTTGGTTTGGTTCCGTCGAGGTCACCGGTATCGGCGAGTCCATGGGGGCTGTCGTTGGACGGACGTGGTGGCGCCCTCCGGAGGGAGAGCTCACTCACGCCGGCTCCGCGACTAAGCAATTATTGTCGTCAGTAGGGGGCTTAGTAGGTGGTGTCCTGCGTATGTTAGATCCGAACAGGCGCCACTGAACACCACCGAAGTGACTCGGCAGCAGTGCAGTGTCTCCTCCGGTGGGTTGCCTCTTGACGACCTGACATTGACTGTGGATTGCCGGTGCTTGGGCTGTGGCGGGCCGACCAGGCTGTGGCTGTGGACGGGGTGTCGGAATGAGCGGCGTGGATGCACTGCCTCTGAGGTGGCGCAGAGAGTGGGACAGAAAAAAAAGAAAAAAAAGAAAAGTAGAGAAGCAAATTGAAACAGTAGAAAGGTACACCACACACTTCACATTCATAAGCTGAGATAATGTAGCACAGTAAGATGTAAACTAATGAGTGTAAAAGAAGAAGAGTTAAGGATGATAAGATGTAAACTAATCAGTGTAAAAGAAAAAGAGTTAAGGATGATATAAATCGCACATTGAAAATTTTCAACCCAATACAGATGGTTAGTGAATGGGATTGTGTGTCACCTCCGTGTATGTGTTTGGAAGAGGAAAGAGAACGTAATGTGGCCAGGTTAGTTAGTTTGTGTGGTACTTTTGATTTACACTACGTTTTTACGCATTCTTAGAAACAACTTTTGCTTGATGTGACGAAGGGTTTTAGGTAGTGACTTCCATTGTCTTCGGCCAGTAAATGGAAAAGCACGTTTTGCAAACGTCTTGGTGCAGGTCTTTGTTATGGTCCCCGTGAGGTGATCTGTGGTCTTGGTGCAGGTCTTTGTCATGGTCCCAGTGAGGTGATCTGTGGTCTTGGTGCAGGTCTTTGTTATGGTCCCCGTGAGGTGATCTGTGGTCTTGGTGCAGGTCTTTGTTATGGTCCCCGTGAGGTGATCTGTGGTCTTGGTGCAGGTCTTTGTTATGGTCCCCGTGAGGTGATCTGTGGTCTTGGTGCAGGTCTTTGTTATGGTCCCCGTGAGGTGATCTGTGGTCTTGGTGCAGGTCTTTGTTATGGTCCCCGTGAGGTGATCTGTGGTCTTGGTGCAGGTCTTTGTTATGGTCCCCGTGAGGTGATCTGTGGTTTTGGTGCAGGTCTTTGTTTTGGTCCCCGTGAGGTGATCTGTGGTCTTGGTGCAGGTCTTTGTCATGATCCCAGTGAGGTGATCTGTGGATGAAGGCACCAGTCCACATGGTGAGTAGACGGACAGGAGATTGCCGGACATATATAGCCCTTTCAAAGGAAGTCAGCTCACTACGAATTTCCAGTACACGAATGGGCAGACATAATGGCAGTAACAGTAGTATGGAATGCCAGTGACTATATAAATGTAAAGATCCTATTTGCTGTAAATGAGGAGTATATAGAGTTTAGAAACAACATGACACGGACATCGACAATCACGGCTCTTTTTTGTTTTTAATTAATTCTGTGCTTTTGGAGGTTTATCTAACAAAGTTCTTAAACTGCTTTCTTCTGGAGAATCACGGGCCCTGCGTGTGCGCCATTGTTTCACTGAAACCCAGCCATTAAGTGAACTGAATCATGGTTTTATACATCAACTGTCATCTCATTCATGACAAATCTGACGCAAGATTTTCACGGATGGCAAACCGAAGATGTGACATCCATTGCTGTCACATCACCAAAAATGGACAGAACGATTATAAAGATAACTTTGAGAATCTGAGTGGTGAAGAGTTGGTTCTGCGCGGTGGAGCCATCGATGTCAAAATAGTCTGGCATTCCTCTTTTGGTGCGTCAGAGTCCAGGAAGAACTGCTCGTTGACCCTGGACCTGGCGATGGTGCCCTTCAGTCAGTCACAGTGCCGGCAAGACCGGCATGAAGGGAGAGAACTCTCTAACGTCTTCACCTGATCCGCTCTGACGGGCGTAACTTTGTAACTTCTTAGGTCTTTTCACCGGAGGAGAAAGGAAAACAGCCCAGTGGAAACCAAGACGGGACGAGAGCCTCTTCCTCCTTTCACTGAAGCCTACCCAGCACGGGACAGAGAGGGGGGATAACCCCTTGAGCCTGGTCCCCAAGCTGGGCCTGTTTGGACAAAGTCTTCCAGCAGATTTACTCCTGGATGGGCCTCTAATGCCCGCCCTACCCCTCGGCACACCACGGGACCCTGCAACCCACCCCCCTACCCCCCCCCCCCTCTACACCTTATTTTCCCAATCAGTTGAAGTGTATCAGATAGAGGCCGGATTAGGATTTCGATCTGCCCTAGCTGGCTGTTGACCCAGGGCATTAGCCACAAGTGACCACCACCACCGGGAAAGGAGCACGCTCCAGCGGCCATCTTGTTTCCTCCTGAGCGACAGGCCGGAAGTGACGTCGCAGGCCGGAGCACCGTCTAGCGGAGGAGGGCAGGTGTGAGAGAAGGGATGGGAGGCGGTGTTGGGGGTCGATAGGTTGTCCACTCAGGAAGCTGGCGGAGGGCGGGGAGGGGAAGAAGGGGGGGGGGGGGGATGGCAGCATCAGCGCGTGAGGGAGAGGCGTGCAGGGGTGTCAGGGCAGCAGGGGGAGGGGGGAAGTTGAGGGGATGTGAGTGGATGAAAGGTTCATCGTTTCAAGGCTGGTGAACATGAACAAAGGTCGTTAGTCCACCGATCCAGAGAGATGGTGAGTTTGCCGATCAGAAATGAGCTCACAGTAATAAAGGGTGACTTTTCCAATCATATGCGGTGTCTTCTCCAGTCATAGACGGTGACTTCTCCAGTCATAGGTGTTGACTTCTCCAGTCACAGGTGGTGACTTCTCCAGTCACATGGGGTGACTTCTCCGGTCATGGGTGTTGACTTCTCCAGTCATGGGTGTTGACTTCTTCAGTCACAGTTGTTGACTTCTCCAGTCATGGATGTTGACTTCTCCAGTCACAGGTGGTGACTTCCCAGTCACATGGGGTGACTTCTCGGGTCATGGGTGTTGACTTCTTCTTTCATGGGTGGTGACTTCTCCAGTCACAGATGCTGACTTCTCGGGTCATGGGTGTTGACTTTTTCTGTCATTGGTGTTGACTTCTTCTGTCATGGGTGTTGACTTCTCCAGTCACAGATGTTGACTTCTCCGGTCACAGGTGGTGACTTCTCCAGTCATGGATATAGACTTCTCCAGTCATGGGTGTTGACTTCTCCAGTCACAAGCGGTGACTTCTCCGGTCACTGGTGTTGACTTCTCAGTCATGGATATAGACTTCTCCAGTCATGGGTGTTGACATCTCCAGTCACAAGTCGTGACTTCTCCGCTCACTGGTGTTGACTTCTCCAGTCACGGGTGTTGACTTCTCCAGTCATGGGTGTTGACTTCTCCAGTCACAACTCGTGACTTCTCCGGTCACTGGTGTTGACTTCTCCAGTCATGGATATAGACTAATCCAACAGATATCCATTGTTCATTACTTCAGCCGTTAGATGTGTTCGGTATTGGTTTAAAGCTTTTACACATGGATAATGGTAGATTGCCTCGTAAGTCTTATGAAATGTTATTCGAATTGGATTTAAAGGGAAAAACGAACTGGGTTTCAAGTGTGCGTCTATTTCTGTATAAGCACGGATTTGGGGATGTTTGGCTGGCTCAGGGTGTTGGAAATCAAAATCAGTTTATTCGTATTTTCAACAAAGGCTAATTGACTGTAGATGGCAAATGTGGGACGATCATATCCAAACTAGTGAACGATACAATTTGTACAGAAATTGTTCAAGTTTTCATCGGATTCAGCCTTAGTTGAAATTCGATATAGACATGTATTTGAAAAGATCAATTGCTAAATTTAGACTTGGAGTTTCTGAGATAAGGACTCATTTCTTAAGATACAGACAACATAGACAAAGTGATTTAGTGTGTCCATTGTGTACGCAAGGTGAAGAAAATGAAATACATTTTCTGTTCATTTGCCCAGCTTTAAAAGATATTCGCCAAAAATTTATCCCACAGAAATATACCAGAGGCATAAAAAACGCGAAAAAATAGAGACAGTGCACGATTGTTCACATTGTGAACAGGACGTAAGCAATGTCGTTGGCACGTGCAACATTAGCAGTACGTGGTGTCTTGGCCGGTTGTAACCTCGTAACAGTGGGTGAATGTTGCCGGTCAGCGTTTTTGGCACGAGGAGTGCATTTGCCATGTGGACTACCTACGCCACGTGCATCAATGTGAATTGCAACTCAATGTGGCCCCCATTGTGGGGCTATAAATTTCCAAACCCCAAAAAGTTCAAATCATCCCTTCCAGAGGCGCCAACATAATGCCGAGACTTTCTCGTCAAGATCGTTGCATAGCAATGGGGCAACTGCAGGCCGGGGTTCCAATGAGGCAGGTCGCTATCGCATTCGGAGTCCACATTTCCACCGTCTATCGCCTTCTGGACCGCTTTCAAGCAAGAAACACCACTGATGACAGACCGAGGAGCGGCAGACCGAGGGTCACCACAGCAGCCCAAGACCGCCATCTTCTTCGTCAGCATCGACGGGAGCCTTACCAAACCGCTGCCAACACAGCCAGGAACACCGTCGGCAACCATGGCAGGCCAATCAGCAACAGGACCGTGCGTCGCCGACTGAAACACAGTTGGTCTCCAATGCAGGCGTCCAGCCCGGCGACCTATCCTGACACTCCAGCATCGCCAGAACCGTCTGCAGTGGGCACAGATCCACGTGCATTGGCGCCATCGGGACTGGGGCCGAGTCCTCTTCAGTGACGAAAGCCGGTTCTGCGTCGACCCAGGCGATGGCCGCATCCGGATCTGGAGAAGAGCGGGGGAACGCTTCACGGATGCCAACATCACCGAAAGGGACCCATGGGGTGGTGAAAGCATCATGATCTGGGGGCTATCGGCATAAATCGCCGTATTGGGCCAGTCATCTTCCAGAATGTGGGTCCAGGACGGGTAACGGGGTCACTGCTGTTCATTACATCGACCAAGTTCTGAGGCCCCACATCCTGCCACATTTCCAGCGGCATCCACAGAACCTGTTTCAGCAGGACAACGCAAGGCCGCACACTGCCCGTGCTACGCAGAACTTCCTGAGGCAGAACAACATCAATCTGCTGCCTCACCCAGCCCGTTCTCCCGACCTTAACCCAATAGAGCATTTCTGGGATGCCCTTCAGAGGCAGTTGAACCAGCTCAACCCCAGACCACAGACAGCAGCTCAGCTTGCTGTTGCTGTGGGCCAGGTGTGGTGGCAAGTCCCCCAGAGGCAGACCAACACTCTGGTGCGCTCGATGTACCGCAGGTGCACAGCTGTGATCAATGCTCGAGGTGGTCACACCAGATACTGACATTCTGCTGTTAACACAGGGTCAAGGTCAAGTTCATGTGACCTTATTTTCTACCAGAATGAACTTTGAAAGGACACGTTTGCGGTGTTCGATTGCTTTTTCTCACTTTCTATTACCAGTTCAAAGGAATCGGTAGCCAAATTACATCAAAATTTCTATACAGTTTGTTTTCGCGTTTTTTATGCCTCTGAGTATATTATAGGCGCCCATGCTTGTTTCGTTTACAGTTACTACTTAGCTCTAATAGGTATAACGTTATCAAGAATTTAGGCATGTTTTTGTTTAAAGCATCTAAGATCAGAGAAATAATGACATCTTAATTGTTGTTCTTGCTTGTTTGGATGGCAGAGGTTTTTTCCCCTGATACATTATTTGCTTCTTCCTATAATGTAAATGGTTATGCTCATTCCCCTTCAAATGGGCCGATGGCCTTAACTGAATAAAATTCTGAAGTCTGAAGTCTCTCTCTCTCTCTCTCTCTCTCTCTCTCTCTCTCTCTCTCTCTCTCTCTCTCATTTGCGTAAACTCATACGAATCCGCATGCGCACGCTCGCGCCCTTATATACTATGATTGTCTTCAGTTGTAACAATCAACAAAAACGGCCTGAAATTAATGAGTTTGCAGTTTGAAGAGATTTTATTTTGGATTCACATTTCTTGAATCAGTTGTTAGTCAGTGCATATTTATTAACTTTAGATAAACTTCTTTTTCTTCTTCTCCTTCTTGAGAGAGAGAGAGAGAGAGAGAGAGAGAGAGAGAGAGAGAGAGAGAGAGAGAGAGAGAGAGAGAGAGAGGTCACTTTCAGTGATAATACTACAAGAAATTTACCGTTGAAGAGAGAGAGAGAGAGAGAGGGTGGGGGTGAGAGAGAGGACATTTTCATTGTTAATACAATAAATTTACCGAGGAGGAGGAGAAGTTGAGAGAGGGAGAGAGGTCACTTTAGGTGATAACTGAAGAAATTCACCAGTGAAGAGAGAGAACAATGACTTTAGTCACACATCTTTTGTCCCTTCTCTCTCACTGATGCGATGCCAACAAAGTCCAGAATGTCTCATGCCCAAGCATACGACCGTGCGCGTAATGAACTGAACTGAACGTAAAGTTCTAATGAACGGGGGCAGTTAACAATTAAACATGAAAGTGACCAACAGTATAGGCGACACGTTATCGCGTTTCATTGTACATGGGAAGGTTTAGTTCTAAACTGCGGTAGATAGAGCAAAAGCGGGGACTGTTTCCTCGTTTTCCTCACTCCACTCCTTTGTCTGTCTGTCTGTCTGTCTGTCTGTCTGTCTGTCTCTCTCTCTCTCTCTCTCTTCTCTCTCTCTCTCTCTCTCTCTCTCTCTCTCTCTCTCTCTTCATAAATCATGATAAAAATGCCAATCATAGTGAAACCTTTGCCACGATGTCTCAAATTTCCGTACAGGAAGTGAAGGAAAAATTCAAATGCGAGTCAGTGGAAATATACATCTTGAAAAGTGGAATGTTCGTTTATGAGGAGGGGGGCATGTAAACATACTTTTTCTCCAGTGAGTGTTCTTTGAGTTTTATCATTGCTCCGAAATGGAAGTCAGCAGGACTATGAAGCTCCAAGCTCTGATGATTTCCATATATTAACAGGAAGAAATTTGTCAAGAGGAAAATGTGTCCCGGAACGAACTCCAGTAAGCCAGAAAAGTGCCACGTCATTGTGTGGTCCATACCTTGCCCTACACGGCTAACCTTTGACCCCTCTCAGCATTTCCGCCCCTCCCCCGCACTGGGGAGGATTTGTTGTTCGGGCACGCCGGCCTTGATGGTCGTTTCATGTAAAGGATGTAGTTGAAATGGTAGCGCCCCCCCCCCCCCCCCCCCCCCCCCCCGCCCCTCACCCACCCTTCAAAAAAAATAGTGCGAGGCCTGAGTTGGAGAGAGAGAGAGGAGGATGCAAGAGAGAAGGGGACTGAGGGGGGTGTTGCAGATTAACCATCTGATAAACCCCTTCCGCCCTTTTTCTCGTCTCACCCGGGGCTTGTGTAGCACACAGCAGTAAAAGGCAACCAGCGAGGCGTTCTAATAAGTAGCACCAACACGCTTTGGGTTCCTGGCTTGGCTCTCTCCCCTTTCTTCCCGCAGGACGTTGCGCAGACTGCAAAGGGCTTAGAGTTCCTCTGTTTGTTCTAGCTCTCTGCGCTAGACGATTAGGAAGCCTTTGGCTAACTCCCTGCCCGGGGCTGTGGTCTTTGCTTGTGGGGTTACAGACTGCCATCGCAGGGCCAGTAATGGATTGAGGCAGACGGTCAGAGGATTGGCACCAAATCCGGTCAAAGTGGAAAGGACCGCCACCCAGCGGTCACCCTTTTTCGGGCGAGCCAGACCACCACCACCACCACCACCACCACCCCCACCATCACCATCACTACCACCATCACCACCACTACTTCTCCTCCCACTTGCCCCTCCCCAAAAGTGGGGGCTCTAGTGGCCACTGTGGTGGTCACGTGGGGTCACGTGCCTCCTGGGGATACTTCACAGGTCTGCGGTGGCATTGCAACATGTGTCTTCCACGACAGATGTGCCACGGTGGGTTTGTGGTCCGGTCCAGACCAAATAATTGTGGAACAGGTACAGAAATCTTTACAGATAGAAAGAGAGAGATAGATAGATAGACAGATAGATAGAGAGACAGACAGATAGGTAGACAGATGGATAGATGGATAGATAGATAGATAGATATAGATAGATAGACAGAGATAAACATATAAAACATACTGATATAGATATCTATCACGCGCAGATCGAGGGGGGAGATCGGGAGAAAAATTGAGAGGGGGTAAGTGGATCCAGGGATGGTGGGAACAGCCCCCAGCCTACCCCCCCCCCCCCCCCCTCCCTCACTGACCCATGCCCCTTCATTCTGTCTTCCCCTTCCCCACCCTCTCCACATCACCCCATTAAAAACAACAACAGAAAAAATTATTTTTTAACTGTATGTAATATTCCTTCCTCTGCAACACCTGCCGACTGTGTGCCTCAAAGCGAGGTCTCCATGTCCATGTGAGAACACGTTCTGGCCAATGACCGGCCTGCCCAGCCGTCTGTCTCTCCGATAAGTCCTTCCACCATAGCACTCCGTCTGTGTATTTCTCTGCACAACGTGTCGGTTAACAGTGTGGGTTCTCCTCCGGTGCCTGCCGCCCTCCGGCCCGCTAAAAGACGTCAATGGTTTACAACATCATAATTCCACTCTTCAAATTTTCGGCCACGTGGCCTTTTTCAAGAGAGAAAAAAAACAAAAACAATACAACTACGTAATGTCCATCTTTGGCAAACTGGACAGAGCAAAGCCTTTGCTTTGCTCCGTCCAGTTTGCCAAAGATGGACATTACGTACTTGTATTGTTTTTGTTTTTTTCTCTTGTAAAAGGCCACGTGTCCGAAAATTTGAAGAGTGGCATTGTGATGTTGTGTACTGTTTTCTTCCCTTTGGAGGACTATTGCTTTTGTCAGTGGTTTAGTTTATGGCGTGCCACAGCCAGCGGGACACCGTGAAAAAGATGGCCGAGAAGACAACAGAGCAGATATGACCTCCCCACCATTCATTTCCTTTGCCCACGTCACTGCAGTCCCCCTCATCCTTTGACGTTGACTGAAAAAAAAAAGAATCTGTTTTCTTCAGGAAAAAAGAATCTGTTTTCTTTCAAAGTCTACCATTTTTAGTCCATGGGATGAAGCAGTAGTGGGAAGGGCGGGAGTACTTGTCTTGCTCCTCTCTGACACCCCTCCGTTCCCCTCCAGGTCCTTTTTCTGTTCTTCTCTACGCACCTTAATTATAATTGTGATTAAGTTGTATTGCAATTCAATGGAAAATAGACATACGATATTGTCCCTACGGCTCTGACGCAATGTGCATTTCTAAGCCATGTGAAAAATAATTTCAATGTATTTGTTCTGGCCTGTGGATAAGCTATAAAAAAAAGAAGGGATGCACCGAGTGATGCATGTGCTCTGCATGTTATGAAAACTTGGGATTACCAATCTGCGTGTCTTTCTTGGGGGTACTCCTTTGGGTAATGGAAAAAACCGAAAAACTACCAAAAGCACTAAAGCCAAACAATGAAACCCATATCAATGCACAGAAAAACTACTAAATACACTAAAGCCAAACAATGAAACCCATATCAATGCACAGAAAAACTACTAAATGCACTAAAGCCAAACAATGAAAGCCATATCAATGCACCGAAAAACTACTGAATGCACTAAAGCCAAACAATGAAAACCATATCAATGCACCGAAAAACTACTGAATGCACTAAAGCCAAACAATGAAACCCATATCAATGCACCGAAAAAGTACTGAATGCACTAAAGCCAAACAATGAAAACCATATCAATGCACCGAAAAACTACTGAATGCACTAAAGCCAAACAATGAAACCCATATCAATGCACAGAAAAAGTACTGAATACACTAAAGCCAAACAATGAAAACCATATCAATGCACCGAAAAACTGCTGAATGCACTAAAGTCAAACCATGAAACCCATATCAATGCACCGAAAAACTACTGAATGCACTAAAGCCAAACAATGAAGACCATATCAATGCACTGAAAAAACTACTGAATGCACTAAAGCCAAACAATGAAGACCATATCAATGCACTGAAAAAACTACTGAATGCGTTAAAATCAAACAATGAAAACAAATCAATGCACTGAAAAAACTACTAAATGCGCTGAAATCAATCAATGAAAACCATGTCAATGTACAGAAAAACTACTGAATGCTCTAAAGCCAAACAATGAAAACCATTCTCAAGTGGTGAAGTCGAACAATGACCACCAAGTAAATGTGCATAAATCTACATTAATGCACAAAATGAACACAATGAAAACCATATCAATGCACACACAAAAACTGCTGAATACACAGAAGTTAAAGACTGAAAGCCATACTCACGCAGAGAAGTCAAACACTGACAATCACAGGAATGTACAGAAAACTATATGAAGGCACAGAAGTCACATAATGAAACCATATCAATGCACAGAAGTCACATAATGAAACCATATCAATGCACAGAAGTCACATAATGAAACCATATCAATGCACAGAAGTCACATAATGAAACCATATCAATGCACAGAAGTCACATAATGAAACCATATCAATGCACAGAAGTCACATAATGAAACCATATCAATGCACAGAAGAAGTACTAAAAGCACAGAAGTGAGAAAAAAAAAACCACAACAAAAAACAAACAAAAAAAAGAACATACACACGCGTACGCCGATAAGTCAAACAATGACAACCACAAAACTGCACGGAAAAACAGTATGAATGGACAGAATTCAAACAATGACAACCACATAACTGCACAGAAAAACAGTATGAATGGACAGAATTCAAACAATGACAACCATATATACGCAGAGAAGTAAAAAATGACAACCACATACACAAACAGGAAAAACTGTATAAATGCACAGAAGTCAAATGAAAACCATATCGATGCACAGGAAAAAAAACTACTAACGCATAGAGATTATACAATGAAAACCATACAAAGGCAATGACGTTCACATAAACGCACAAAAACCTCTATAAATGTGCAGAAGTCAAACAATGTAAACAACATAAATACACAGAAAAAAATAATGTGCAGAAGTCATTCAATGTAAACAACATAAATACACAGAAAAAAATAATGTGCAGAAGTCATTCAATGTAAACCATATCAATGCGCAGAAAAACTACTTTAATGCGCAGAGATCGCTCTGTGCAGACTAGAGAAATGCACTGAAGACACATGATGTAAATCAAATAAATGCATAAACACCAAGCAATGGGGAAATAACACCTAATATACATGCACAGAGGTCAAACAATGACTACTAAGAGAAGCGCTACATCACGGAGAAGCGCCAAAAATACTGAAAAGCGCTAAACTATAGAAACGTTAAACTACTAAGAAACGCATAACTACTGAAAAGCGCTAAACTACTAGAAACGTTAAACTACTAAGAAACGCATAACTACTGAGAAGCGCTTAACTACTAGAAACGTCAAACTACTAAGAAACGCATAACTACTGACTAAGATATTGATGCTTAATAATAGGCCTGGTTCTTAAGCGAATTTATTCACACAGTGTTTGGCTTTAGAGCATTTAGTAGTTTTTCTGTGCATTGATATGGTTTTCATTGTTTGGCTTTAGTGCATTCAGCAGTTTTTCGGTGCATTGATATGGGTTTGATTGTTTGGCTTTAGTGCATTCAGCAGTTTTTCGGTGCATTGATATGGGTTTGATTGTTTGGCTTTAGTGCATTCAGTAGGTTTTTTGTGCATTGATATGGGTTTCATTGTTTGGCTTTAGTGCATTCAGTAGTTTTTCGGTGCATTGATATGGGTTTCATTGTTTGGCTTTTGTGCATTCAGCAGTTTTTCGGTGCATTGATATGGGTTTGATTGTTTGGCTTTAGTGCATTCAGTAGTTTTTTTTGTGCATTGATATGGGTTTCATTGTTTGGCTTTAGTGCATTCAGTAGTTCTTCGGTGCATTGATATGGGTTTGATTGTTTGGCTTTAGTGCATTCAGTAGTTTTTCGGTGCATTGCTATGGTTTTTCTTTTTTGATTTCTGATGTGCGTCCTACATGACGCGAAAAGCTTAATACGAGAAGGACATCTTTGCATCTGTGTGGGCATGTGCATGCTAACAGGTTTCCGCGTGTGTTTCCTCGCGTGCGTGCGTACGTGCGTGAGTGTGT
>CM031605.1:79286017-79293517 GCA_018398815.1 Conus ventricosus | reverse complement strand
TGGATTTCACCGAAACATGCACACGTCAGCATAGAGACATGGATTTCACCGAAACATGCACACGTCAACACAGAGACATGGATTTCACCGAAACATGCACACGTCAACACAGAGACATGGATTTCACCGAAACATGCACACGTCAACACAGAGACATGGAACGAAGAGACAGAAAGCAGCAACACCTGGTCAGTGCACACACTGAATGACCATCGTGAACATTCACGACAATCCCTTAGGGCCGGGGAATCAAGATCAGACCTTGTTTGTTATGTACACACACACACACACACACACACACACACACACACACACACACACACACACACACACGAGCCTAATTCACACACATACAACCCACACGCACGCACGCACGCACACACACACACACACACACACACACACACACACACACACACACACACACACACACACACACACAAGTCTAATTCGACAAATGCCACGCCTACCACCTTCACCAGCCCTGAAATGTCCACTGCGGTCAGCTGGACTATAAACATGGTTTGAAACAGCTTTCATTGTCATTCTCACTTCATGGGGGAAAACACAAACAGCACACACACACACCACGTGGTCAATGTTCATTACACGAAGCATTTTCTGTGCATGAAACACGAAGCATCCCAGATCTGTTGGCCGACTGATAAGAAAACTAAATCCCACCGTAAAAGCACACAGAAAATGTATATGAAGGACTAGAGCCGATTATTGTGTAAGCATATTCGTATACAATGGCAGTTATATTATGACATGAATCAACTGGAATGTGTTCTCACCATGAACAACCTCTCGCTATTCTGATTCTGATCTCTCTCTCTCTCTCTCTCTCTCTCTCTCTCTCTCTCTCTCTCTGTGTCTGTCAGTCTGTCTGTCTCTGTCTCCCTGTCTCTCTGTCTCCCTTCCTTCCTCCCTCTTCTTGTTCTTCTTCCTCCTTCTTCTCTTCTTTTTTCGTCTTCTTCTTCTTCTTCTTCTGAACCCTCTCCTCTCATACCCGACCCTTCACCACCCCTCTCTCTCTCCCTCTCTCCTCTCTCTCTCTCTCTCTCTCTCTCTCTCTCTCTGTGTCTCTCTCCCCCTCTCTCGCTTCTTTCCGTGGTCAATCTCTTTCAGAGTGGTACAAATTGCACGCATGAAATAGACTTAGCTGGAGCCACTAAGAATCAGACTGAAAACACTGCCGCGCGATCCAGTCAATCAGTGTCATTTTCATACAGACTGAGTGCTGATGAAGTTTTGGTCACTGGTCCCAAACATTGAATTCCACCGCTACACACTGATCCTACAGGGGCCACGTGAATAGCGACGTGAATAAGCGAAGAAGGAAGAAAAAGGTGAATGGCTGAATGACACGGGAAGGAAGTGAATGCAGTGCCAGCAGGCAGATTTTCAGTCAGCTCTACCCTGGTAGGCAGCCCGTTTTGTAAACGACAGCAAGGATTGCAAAACGCTTTGAGCACGGCTTCTAATCAAGGAGAGACACTATATAAGTACTCCTAATGATGATGATAATAATAAGGATAATAATAATAATAACAACAATAACAGTAGCAATAATACTGATAATGATATTTCTGTCTGAAGGTTTTAGCAAGTATTGCCCCATATAATCAATGGTCCTTGGAAGATGCGGTCACGTGACATATAAATGAGCAGTATGAGCCAACTTGAATATATTCACAGAGTTTTAAGAATGCAAACCCCTACCCTCCCCCCTCCCCTACCCGCCCCCTCCCCTCCCCTGCCCCCCCCCCCCCTCCCCTCCCCCCCCGTACCGCCCCTTCCTCTTTCAAAGAAAAAGTTTGTTGTACTATACTGATGAATGTAACTAGTCACATCGTGAGAGCAGTTCATTGAAAAATCAGTCTGCTTCTTCTAGAATAGCGGCTTAAACATCACACATCGATTCAAAGTTAGACGCAGGAGGGCAGGGGAGAGGAATGGGTGAGGAGCAGAAGGGGCAAAAAAAAAAAATTGCATGAAAGTACAACAGTGTGCATAACATGAGACTTACGAGATTCACAAAGGGACACCCCTCTTCACCCCTTTGTCTTCCAGAATAACATTCATGAGAATTAGGAGATTCACTAAGTGACACCCTCTGTCTTCCAGAATAACATTCATGAGAATTAGGAGATTCACAAAGTGACACCCTTTGTCTTCCAGAATAACATTCATGAGAATTATGAGATTCACAAAGTGACACCCTTTGTCTTCCAGAATAATATTCATGAGAATTATGAGATTCACAAAGTGACACCCTTTGTCTTCCAGAATAACATTCATGAGAATTAGGAGATTCACAAAGTGACACCCTTTGTCTTCCAGAATAACATTCATGAGAATTAGGAGATTCACAAAGGGACACCCTTGTCTTCCAGAATAACATTCATGAGAATTAGGAGATTCGTAAAGCGGCATCCCTCCGTTTCATCCTCCCCCCCCCCCCCCCCCCCCCCCTCCGCACCTCCCTCCCTCCCTCTCTCTCTCTCTCAGTCTTTCTCTCCTCTCTCTCTCTCTCTCTCTCTCTCTCTCTCTCTCGGTCTCTCTCTCTCTCTCTCTCTTTCTCTCTCTCGCTCCTCTCTGAATTCTTTTATCACTTCACTCCAGTTATGCCTTTCTAACTAACAGTGAACCAGATTTGAATGGAGCATGACCGAGCAAGACACGTCAAAGTTTCCAACAATGCGTTGCATGTTTTAACTCATGATACCGCTCTTTCTTCTCCAGTTCCCCTGGCTGTCCTTCTTCCTTCCTTCCTTCCTTCCTTCCATCCTCCTTCCTTCTATCCTTTCCTCCTTCCTTCCTTCCTTCCTTCCTTTCCTCCTTCCTTCCTTCCTTCCTTCCATCCTCCTTCCTTCTATCCGATCCCTCCTTCCTTCCTTCCTTCCTTCCCTCCTTCCTTCCCACCTTCCTTCCTACCTTCACCCTCGAGGTCGGCAGTGCTGAGACCAGCATTAATCTTTGGGCCGACAGTGGTCTTCACAGACTCTCACACCTACAGCA
Source organism: Conus ventricosus (assembly GCA_018398815.1). NCBI lineage: Eukaryota > Metazoa > Mollusca > Gastropoda > Neogastropoda > Conidae > Conus > Conus ventricosus. Next base: position 79,290,493 of record CM031605.1, on the reverse strand, counting down.
CACAGCGTCATTCACATCGTCACAGCGTCATTCACATCGTCACTGATGCTTCGTTGGGTCCTGGGTTAATGGTACATTGTCACACAGTCACACGCGTTAGTGTCTACACAGGAGGACGGCTCGTGAGAAAGGTGACTGGATGGTATGGTGAACGAGGAGCGAAATGAAATCCAGTAGATTCTTTTCATAACTTCTTTTGGGTCAGAGAGCAAAAGAAATTGGCAATATCTGTTATTTTTAGATAGTTCAACGTAAGTTCGGTTACTTTTACAACGTAATCTGATTAAATTTGGAAAAAAAAGTCTTTCATCTGTTGTTGCTTAACATTCTATCACACATCTTTTGCCTGGTTCTTCATCGTTTCGTTCGCTCGAATGTTACCTCTCTATTCATGTGTAAGCTACACAATCATGTCTACCCCGGGTATGTGAATAAAAAGGTGAAATATATCACCACCACCACCCCCACCACCCCAAAAAAAATGCAACAACAGAGTGTAGAGACTCCAATCACCCAATCTGGGGCTACATCCTTCCTGCCTCTGGGAAAAGGTGAGGACAGTGGGAATGACAGGGGGCGAGGAGGGTTGTGAGAAGAGTCAGAAAAATCCAACGGTTATAATATCCAATGACGTGATCCACACCATTCTTGCCAAAGCGGAGCCAAGTCAACATAGCCATCTTCATAACGTTTTTTTTCTTCATTATTGTCGTTAGCAGATCAGAGACAATCCATTCTCTCTCTCTCTCTCTCTCTCTCTCTCTCTCTCTCTCTCTCTCTCTCTCTCTCTCTCTCTCTCTCTCTCTCACACACACACACACACACACACACACACACACACACACACAATGACAATCCCGTTCCCGGTCTGAGTTCCCGCCGGGAAACGTAGCATGGACTACAAGTCATCCATACACCTAATGGCGCCACAATGCGAAGGTCACCTTCACTCTCTGTCCACACTGGTCACTGCGTTGTGTGCAGCTGGTCAACCTCTCTCTCTCTCTCTCTCTCTCTCTCCGCCATCAATGAAATACGCTTTTGATGCTCCTGATTCAACTGTTTCAACACAACTGGTCCTTTCCAGTGTCTGGCTATCTGACTGTCCGGTTGCCGAGTGACCTCTCGCACTCCGCCCTCGGGTGGTCCACCATGACGTCATCGCACACCGATAAACTGCTTTTCTTTTCTTCACACCTTTTTCTTTTTCGGTCAATAAGCTACAGACCTAAACAGACAGAAATGCACAGGTGAAAGGTGAGCTGGAATTACACATGTTACTACAGCCATAGATTGACGGGTAAACTGTATGCATCGGTTAAGAACATCTAAAACAGATTGAATAATAACAACGATAACAGTGAAGATAATTTACGACTGAAGTCATCAAGATAATAATAGTAATATCCACATGCATGGCCGGGCTATCAGTTGGAATGATAACTACCCCTTAATGGTCCACATACCACACCAAAGTCCGTGTATACCCTGCAATAATTTCATGCGTCATTATGTGCGTCACTGCCTACGTCACAACGGCTGAGCGGTCCTTTGTCAACGACAGTGGACAGGGCACAGTGTCTTCTCGGCCATTCGCCAGGAGCAGTCTCGGTCACACTGTCGGCTCATGCTGTGGTCCATGCTCACCACAAAGTCTTAGGAATGAGTATGAGTCACTCTGATGAGTTCCAGATCGAAAACAGAAAACAGAGAAAACAAGGGTGTTCCGAAGACGCCCGGCTCTGATCCACGTCGCCGTGCTGCATGGAACTGCCCTCAGCAGAGCCAGGCGTTCCATCCGACCCCTCCCACATTCAGGCAAACTACACGGTATGGCATGCTCATGGTGACGTCACGGCCAGCGGCTCTCGTGCTCACGTGCGTAGTCTGCGGCCTCCACCACGCCACGTCTCCCCCCCGGACTGTTCGGGGAGCCGGAGCAAAGTATGGACAGGAAGTAGACTCCAACTAGAGACAGACAGGTCTCAACCTCAAAGTTCGGTTTGTCCCTCCCTCCCTCCCTCCCTCCGCGCCCCTCTGGAGCAAGGGAGAAAGCCAGGGACGTCTTCTCAAGGCGACAACTCCGCGTCCGAATCATCGGCGAAATGGTCCGACTCCACCAGCGGAAGGTCTCTATCGGAAGTGGAGGGAGAGGAGGGCGGGAAAACACGAGGACTGCACTGCGTCGGCTCCACCGGAACCGGAACTCTCCGGTGTGACGTCAGTTCCGGTGACAGCTCCTCGAGGTGGCGGGGCGCGGTGAGGGAGGTGGAGGGGCGGGGGAGGGGCCGTCCTCGTCGTCCACGCAGATGTTGTCGGGCTCCTTGTCGTCCGGGTCCAGCTTGCTGGCGCCCTGCTCCCTGGCCTCCAGCAGACCGGAGGACGCAGTGCCGGGGACGCTGCCCTGCTCGGAGGCCCCCATCAGTCCTGAGGTGCTGGTGTGGCGGGACTCCAGGGCCTTCTGGTTCGCCTCCTCCTCCCGCTTCTGCTTGCGCCACTTGGCCCGGCGGTTCTTGAACCACACCTGGAAGCAAGCAACAACAACACGGGTGGTGAGTTCAATCCTGGCATTTACCCTGAAGACACAACACATCCTACGGGTTTCATTTTCAATCTCAAGTCGTGTGTGTACAATTTGTTCAGAGGGTCAACAACCTCCAATGGATGCAAACATGACATGCAGTCGACTGCTTCTACCCTGGGCCACTTCTGTGTGCTCTGTGCTGTCATTTCTGCCAGGCGATCTGCTGTCGTCAGCAGCATTCGTTTAGAGTTGTGGGCCTGTAACTATTTCATCGTGGAAGCAAGAGTTACCGTACCTGTTCGTTATTGACTGTTCAGTGTTCCCTGTCTCATTTCAGATTTCCTGTCATTTCCAGCAGTTCAAAGCACCGTAAGCTTAGCTTCTATTAGACCCACAAACCTGAAATCTACGGAGTATGTCCAAATTCTACCGACTCCTATCCGGCCACACAATTACGAAAGTACTCCGAAGAATCAAAGGAGCATGCTATTCAAGTGGTTACAGCGTTATATGCGGAGTTGACGGTCACGCGTTTAAACGCTCGTTGAGATAGGATTTTTTTTCTTTTTCTGTTTCTTTTAAAGCGTAAAACGCCTCTCTGTCCACCGAGCAGTCAAGTGGTACCTGATTCAGTTCAGGGATGGTTGAAGGCGGCGGAGAGGAGAGGGCCAGGCTCTGCCTTCCATCATACCGTGGCCCAACCGCCGACAACGCGCCACTTCCCTCTCTCTCTTCATCTCCTCTCCCCCTTCACCTCCCATTTCAACCCCATCCTTCTCCTACAGCTGTTAGGACGTGGAACTTTTCCTCTTGAAGTGTCTTTTGGCAGGCAAGATTTGCTGCGTGTCACTGACCACGTGTTACTTCTTCACTTGGAAATGGGTGTCACGAATCGGTGTGCTTGGCATGCTTCTTTTGATTGGGCGGCAGACATGACGCGATGGAATCATTGGGAGGGTTTTTTTCCCCCCAATCTGAGGCAGTATTTCCCTTTTCCCGCTGAACTGTGCGATGAAGGTGATTGGAAAGGATGTCTGTATAACGGTTGTGGGAAAACTAAAAGGACACTGCCCCTGCCCCCCCCCCCCCCCTCCCTCCCTCCCGCTTCCTTCCCAGGTTTCACTTAAGTGCTAGTTTCATCTGTTTTGACATCTGTACTACTTCTCTCTTCTTTTGTCGACATATTTAGCTGTCTGTTTGCCGAGTCATTCAATGAGGAAAAACAGTGTTCATTTGCGCAATGAAAGGAATGATCACAAAGTCCGGACGAGCGAACCACCCGTATGCCCCCCCCCCCCTCTCCATCTCCTCTCCCCCTTCACCTCCCATTTCAACCCCATCCTTCTCAGGCACAGCTGACGAGCAAAGTATGTCTACCAGCTCTCTCTCTCTCTCTGTCTCTCTCTGTCTCTCTCAGTCTCTCTCTCTCTCTCTCTCTCTCTCTCTCTCTCTCTCTCTCTCTCTCATTGTAAGTCTTACTCTCAATTTAACATCTCTCTCTCCTATCATTCTTTCCTTTCGAATTCCCCCTCCCCCCTCCCCTCTCCCATTCTCTGTCATTCTCTCTCTCTCTCTCTCTCTCTCTCTCTCTCTCTCTCTCTCTCTCTCCTCTCTCTCTCTCTCTCTGATTTCCCTTTCAGACTCCCTCTCCATCTCTTTTTCTTTTTTTTTTCTCTCTCATGCACAGCCGACGAGCAAGCATGTCCACCATCTCCCTCCCCCCTCTCTCTCTCTCTCTCTCTCTCTCTCTCTCCCTCTCTCTCTCTCTCTCCCCCCCCTCTCTCTCTCTCTCTCTCTCTCTCTCTCTGATTTCCCTTTCAGACTCCCTCTCCATCTCTTTTTCTTTTTTTTTTCTCTCTCATGCACAGCCGACGAGCAAGCATGTCCACCATCTCCCTCCCCCTCTCTCTCTCTCTCTCCCTTCACACAGCACCCAACACATCAAAGGCGGA
>CM031605.1:79251017-79273517 GCA_018398815.1 Conus ventricosus | reverse complement strand
GGCACAAGACAGAACTTTACTTACGATAGCAACCGGGAAGAAACTGTCTCCACACTATGGAACTAGACAAAGGGTCACCAATTGTTTGTACTGCAACTTTTGTTGTTGTTTTTATTTTTCTCTGACTTTCTAAACAGGAACCACATTCAAACGAAAACAAAACTTGCATTTATATCTTCTCTTTCTAACAGGATTTGAACGGTAAGGCAATATACTGAAAGCACGCGTTAACTGAACCAAAAGAAATAAAGTAAAACTGGACCGCCTCCGAACAGATGGAACAGACACACAACAACAAACCAGGAGAAACGCGTTTCGACCCGAAAGTCCAGACAAACCGAAACAACGTTAGGGGGAAAGAATTAAGAGGTGACTTGACTGAACGCGTTCAACGGCGTTTTTCTACTGTCCTTCATTCCTTCATTAGTCTGGCGGTCTGTTCAACGGTGTTTTTCTACTGTCTTTCATATTAGTCTGGCGACCTGGCTCCACTCCTCCTGTTCCCTTGTTGAATACAAAACTCCGCCTGAGTGAGAAAATGATCCACATTGTTCATGAATACACCGCACGCAGCTAGTACATACATAACAGAAAACAGTTTGTAATTCATAGATGACTTTCATGAACGATCAAACAGATGCTTGCCAATATTAACGCCTTTCCTCTCCACCCCCCCCCCCCACCCCCCAACCCCAGTACCTTCTCCTCCCACTTCTCGCGCGCGCATACGTTTGAATGGAGAAAAAAATAAATAAATCAAACAAGCGAAAAGAAAACAACACAGCATAATTTTGGGGTACAAATCAGCGACATGATACTAGCAGAGATAATTAACTCATCCGCTGTGTCATAAATTGCGTGTGCGCGCTACGTATGCGCATAATTCCTCACCTTGCCTTTTCTGAACTTGTAGCACAGATGGTATTAATGGCTTTCGACAGTCGTTGAAGGCTGCTGAAACTACATCCTGTTTCAGGCCATTATACCAGCAACATACATCCACATTATCACCAAGCTGTCGGCCTGTCGATCTTATAGTTTTCTCTTGTTAGACCATGTTTTGTTAAACACACAACACACGCGCGCGCGCGCACACACACACACACACACACACACACACACACACACACACACACACACACACACACGCATACGCAAACACACACACACACACACACACACACACACACGCGCGCGCGCGCACGCACGCACACATGCACAAACACAAACACACACACACACACGCACACACACGTCTTTTAAAGCCTGGACAAGAGATACGGAACATACATAATTTATTTCTGGGAGATAATGGCCCTTAGATGAAAGGATAGGTGAACAGGATACAGGGTTTTCAACATCAAATAAGGTTATTCATTATCAACAAAAATACACACTCTTATGACGTTAGCTGTTTCCTTGAATTTAAAGGCCGTGTAAAAAAAAAAAAATTAAAAAAAAAAGAAAGAAAAAAGGGGGGGGGGGGGGGCGAGAGAATAACAAAGTGCAATAAAGTCTCTAGGTACGAATGTTGTACGTTCTCTGGAATACTGAGAGAGAGGAGAGAGAGAGAGAGAGAGGGGAGAGAGAGGAGAGAGAGAGAGAGAGAGGTGGTGACGAGGACAAGAGAAAGAAAGAGAGAAGTTTCTGTCAATGAGAGAGAGAGAGAGAGAGAGAGAGGAGAGAGAGAGGAGGAGAGAGAGAGAGAGAGAGAGAGAGAGAGAGGTGGTGACGAGGACAAGGAAAAGAAAGAGCGAAACGTTTCTGTCAATATATATTTTCTTTTCATTCATTAGCTGTTTGTTGAGGAATAAAAAGCAGGCAGTGCATTCTCTGCGTCGTGTGTCGGAATCAGAAGTAGGGCTGTGCATCAAAAATGAAAAATCGTAGTGACATTTTCGCGAATTCTTTTGCCATATGCATATTTTCTAACAATAATTATATCCGCCGGCTTTGCGGCGACAAATCAGCAATATGATACCATCCCGGTATTTTACATACGTCTAACTTATGATGAACGACGGTGCATACATTTATCACAATAATGCCTATCCAATGAAAGAGACAAAAACGTAGTATAATAAATAAAATAAATAGATAGCAGGTGTTTGAGTGTAACGGGACATCGGTGACCTAAAATTTAAAAAATAAATCATTTATTGTAAACAAGTAGGGGTAACTTTCGCTCCCATAAGAAAACCTAACACAGAGTAACTTTTATTCAAGACTGGCACAGCCTTTTAAACTTGAATAAAGTCAGACAAATACAAAGACAAACAATCTAATTGGGGGGGGGGGGGGGGGGGGGGGGCAAGCGCAGGCCAACAACTCAATTGTCTTCATAGTAATGACTTGGTAAAGAATTGGACTTAAGGGGGGGGGGGGGGGGGGTAGGGGTTGAAGATGGAGAAAACTGGGAACATGAAATTAAGAAAATATATTATAGATATGAAAACTCTTCACTAACTGCATGAGGGAACCGTCGTAATCCCCTTCGTTTACCATTACGTTCGTCTTTTTTTCTTTTTCTTTTTTTTCTGCTTATTTTTTCTTTTGTACTAAAATTAAAATCATGTACGGTTTAAGGGGTTAGTTTTGCCGTGTTAATTCAATCGTATATTTACTTTAGGTAAAAACGACGTGGTATAAAAATCAATATCACTATTAGAAGAAGTGAGATTTTCTTACTTGCGTATTTTAACATCGCGGCCGAATATACGTTTTTGTGGTTGAACCAATATGCGTGCTGTATTGATAGAAGTCTGTGTAGGCATGTTTCTAACATAATAATCGTTGACTTGCATTCGTGAAGATAATATTTACGAAAATGATAAGGACGACAACAATCTTTGTCGGGTTTGTACCAACTGTGACCATTCAGCGAATCTAGCAGTCATTAGTTCCCTTTTTGATGATTTAGGTCCGGCTTTTTGATGATTTAGGTCCGGCTTTTTGATGATTTAGGTCCGGCTTTTTGATGATTTGGGTCAGGCTTTTTGATGATTTAGGTCAGGCTTTTTGATGATTTGGGTCAGGCTTTTTGATGATTTAAGTCAGGCTGATGATTTAAGTCAGGCTTTTTTGATGATTTAAGTCAGGCTTTTTAATGATTTGGGTCAGGCTTTTTGATGATTTGGGTCAGACTTTTTGATGATTTAGGTCGGGCTTTTTGATGATTTGGGTCAGGCTTTTTGATGATTTAGGTCAGGCTTTTTGATGACTTAGGTCAGGCTTTTTGATGACTTAGGTCACGCTTTTTGATGATTTAGGTCAGGCTTTTTGATTATTTAGGTCAGGCTTTTTGATGATTTAGGTCAGGCTTTTTGATGATTTAGGTCAGGCTAGTCCGACACACAATCAGCCCATTTTCTACCAAACTGTAACCCCACTCATGACACCTTGTTCCTGAGCTGTACCTGTCAATGTGTCGATCAATCGTAGCGATCATCATGAACCTTGGACAGGTTGCAGTCCAGTGTCGCTTTGTGACAGTCACTCCCTGACCAGAATTAGTGTTTCCGTCAATGTCGTCTGCTCCCTCCTGTTGACGTCTTGCTCTTACGGAAGAGAAGGGCTGGTTACCACAAAACGTCTTATTACCATATCGTGTATAGAAAACTGGCCTCCGGGGAGGCGAGGGGCTGGACGGGGCGGGGAGGGGCTGGATAGGGCGGGGAGCGAACGATTGTCCGTGGAGTCGGCTGGACTGCACATAAACACGAGTCATTGTTTGTTTTTGTTTCCGCTGACCGCTCACGTGATCACAGCTTGTCCAATCCAGTTGTGCAGACCACTCCACCTACATACACGTACACACCGCCCGGCACAAAAGCAATATCGCTTCCATCAATTTGTCGACTCATTGCTATGCTCAATTCCATGAAAAGAAGGTTATGACGGGAGGATGGGAGTGGGGGAAAAGGAGTGGCGGGGGAAAGGGTGGTGGTGGAGGGTGGGGTGGAGGAAAGACAAAGCGAGGAGGACGGTAAAACCAAACCTCGGGAAAGTCTTCAAAGAACCCCCCGCCGTCCATGCATGGGCAGGACAACGAAATAGCCCTGTTTTGCCCTGAAAGGCTTTCATCAAGGCCCGGCCTTCATTCATCAAGGCCCGGCCATCATTCATCAAGGCCCGGCCATCATTCATCAAGGCCGGCCATCATTCATCAAGGCCCGGCCATCATTCATCAAGGCCCGGCCATCATTCATTTTCATTTTCATAAGTTCTCCGTGCAGGTTTTCCCTACCAGCTTTCCTGGCCACGGAGTCATAAAGCTTGGAAGGCCGTTTCCTGGCCACGGAGTCATAAAGCTTGGAAGGCCGTTTCCATGGCTGCTGGCTTGCACAGCAGGCTGGAGTCAAGAAGCCGCGTCTTTCAGACCGAAGAGGCCGGTGGCCATGAAACGGCAGCCAGCTTCCACACAAGTGAAAGGCCGACATGCAGGATGACGGCCAGGGTCTTCAGGCAAGAAAAACAGCATTGAGGACGATGAAAACGAAGAACGAGTAATCATGTATCTTCTCAACTTCGGAGCGAGATGGGCTTTGAATGAAAACGAGGCCGTTGGGAAGAAGACAATGCGAGTTGAAATAGTAATGATGATAATGATAATGCTGATAGCAATATAATACTGATAGCAATATAATAATGATGATGATGATAAAAATATTGAAAAAAAAAGAATTTTAAAGAGATGATTACTACCACTTTTAGTAATAATAGTAGTTGTGTATATTGGACATAACAATAGTAGATTGGACATAACAATAGTAGATTGGACATAACAATAGTAGATTGGACATAACAATAGTAGATTGGGTACATAGAAGGGGAGAATGGAGAGAAGGGTTAGAGGACTGTCGAACAGCATGGCTGCAGCAGCAACAGTGCTAATGGCAGTAATGATTGTGATGGTAATTGTCGAACAGCATGGCTGCAGCAGCAACAGTGCTAATGGCAGTAATGATTGTGATGGTAATGGTAATCATGACGACGATGATGGTAATAGCAATAATAACAATGTTGTTAATAATGGTAATAGTAATAATGATAATGGTATTAATAATGGTAATAGTAGTAGTAGTAGTAATGATAATAATAACAACAACAATAATAATGACGATAATGATGATGATGATGATGATGATGATGATGATGATGATGATGATGATGATGACACGAGCAACAGAAGGGACGGTAATAGTAATAATAGCAATAGTAATAATAATAAAATAATGGTAAAGAAGTAATATCAGCAATAGTGACGATAATAAAAGTAATAGAACTTATACTAATAATGATAATGAGGGAAGGGAGAAAGAGGAAGAAGGAAGAGGGGAAGGGGGGGGGGGGGGGGGACAGGAAGAACAAAGAGGAGAAGGAGGGTACAGATTATGGGAAAAATGGAATCTAATAGGTAAAATGGTTATGATGTTAATAGTTATAACAATAATCATGATTATAATCATGCAATAACGGCAGTGATGATATAGGAGGCTGGAAATGTGGCAGGTTGGAAATATTGTATAATGATATTATACAATAGTTGGAAAATGTTATTCATCGCCGTCTTCTGACTCATCCTAGACAGGTGCGCGCTCAGTGTATGACTGCGCGGGAAACGGTAAATGGGTGTCCGGAAAACAGAGAAAAGCTGTGACCGTGGAGAGTGAAGAAGGACGCTGGTTCATACACACACACACGCGCGCGCGCGCGCGCATGCGGAGCCGCTGTCTTTCGGTTTGGCGTTTGCCGAACTATGACGCCAGTTGTCAGCTGTGATCCGCAAGGCTTAGAGTTTACAGTGACAGTAACAGATTTTCCCCATTATTGCAGTTTTCCTGGAGAATTTACGAATGCTTTCTCTCCCTTCTCTCTCCCAAAAAAAAAAGAAGAAAAAAAAAGAAAATTAAAACAACAAAAAGAAGAAGAAAAGAAAAGAAACAGGGAAAACATCGTGACTCTTATTACAGATAATTGTGATGATTACAGATTGCCCTTTTATCAACCGTTTTCCTAGAGAATTTTAACAGTCTTTCTTGAGGGATAAAACCATTCTGGTCGCGACATACAGCCGTGATAACAACGTATTTCCCTATTATTACCGTTTCCCCAGAAAATTTTAACTGCTCTCTCTCTCTCTCTCTCTCTCTCACACACACACACACACACACACACACACACACACACACACACACACACACACACGTTATGAGTAAAACGCCACAAACGGATTGATTTTCAAGTGACCTGACTGAAAACATACTTCTCTCTCTCTCTCTCTCTCTCTCTCTCTCTCTCTCTCTCTCTCTCTCTCTCTCTTTGAATACTGATTTTGTTTTAAAAAGGACAACGATCCAAAACAGTACGGAGATGATTGTGCGACACTGACAGTGTAGACATGATGTTGTGCTTGTTTTGTACCATGATTTGCTGTTCATTTTGTAAAATCATGGCTGCTTTGTAATCTGTTTATGTAAGATAAGATCCACTGTCCATTGTGTTGTTTTTAGTACAGTTCTTTGTTCATGTTCTCCATTTTCTTCACAAGCGAATAAAAGTGTTTGCCTTAAAAAAAAAGAAAAAAGAAAATATACTTGAAAATCAACCTGTTTGCAGAACGCTTACAGATGAAGCCAGTCTTTACCATTGCCTGTCGTGACGGGTACAACCTCTCCACCTACTGCGACAATTAGGTGTGAGCTAACCAGACCACGCGCCGTCACGGCCGTTCGGTTTGTAGGACATAATTAATTCCCTGATCTGGTGTCCCATGTCAGGAAGATCGTTTCTGTATGCAGTGTATTATTCTTACTCATATGGTAATGTGCGTTCCGTTCAAAACATTCTCTCCCCTTTCTTCTTTGCCCTTTGTGCATGGGCCTAAAACAGCCTTTACCCCATTAAACAATTCGTTTTCTCTTTTTCTCTCTCCCCTCTCTCCTCCCTTGCCCCGTCTCTCTGTCTCTGACTGTCTGTCTGTCTGTCTGTCTCTTTCTTTGTCTCTCTCCCTCTCCCTCTCTCTTTGTCTCTGTCACTCAACTCTCCCTGTCTCTGTCTCTCGCTTCACTTGCTGAGGTTTGCTCAAGTCCTTTGTATTGATTGAATTAACTATTCTAATCTCCATCCATGACACGGGTACATTGCTCACCGTAAATGGTCCGAGTTCTCTCTTGTCTGTCTTTCTCTCATTCTGTGTGTGTGTGTGTGTGTGTGTGTGTGTGTGTGTGTGTGTGTGTGTGTGTGTGTGTGTGTGTGTGCCCGCCCTCTTTCTCTTTCTTATTCCCTATTTCCCTCCCATACCCCTTCACACTCTCCTCTCTCTTTCTCCCTCCTCCTTCATCATCATCATCGTCGTCGTCGTCGTCGTCACCATCATCTCTCTGTCTCTCCCTATATCTTTCTGTGTGATTTTGTCTGTCTGTCTGTCTTTTTCCCTCCCTCCTCTTTCTCTCTCTGTTCTCCCGCCCTCTATCTCTTTCTTCCTCCCATACCCCTCACACACCCCTCTATTTCTCCCTCCTTCCTCATCGTCGTCATCATCATCATCATCATCATCATCATCATCATCATCATCACGTCTCTCTCTCCCTCCCTCTCTCACTCTCTCCCGCCCTCTTTCTCTTTCGACCTCCCTATCTCCTCCCTCTTATACCAACTCACACTCTACTCTCTCTTCTCCCTTCATCATCATCATCATCATCATCATCATCATCATCATCATATCTCTCTTTCTCCCTCCCTCCCCCTCCCTCTCTCTCTCTCTCTCTGCTCCTCACCTCCACCCTCTCCTCCTTGAGGTCCACCTTGAGGGCCAGGTCCTCCCGGAGCTGCACGTCAGGGTAGTGCGTCTTGTGGAAGGTGGCCTCCAGCTGCTCCAGCTGCTCCTCCGTGAAGATCGTGCGATGACGTCGCTTCCGCTTCTGGCCTGCCGCGCGCGCCAGCTCCGAGGGTCCCAGGTAGGCGGTGGCGAAGGGGTGGCCGTAGGCCGCTGCCGCTGCCAACACAACAGTCTGCAAGCGTCAATGTCCCCGAAGGCGGAATAATGACAGTCATCTCCATGATGCAATTTCATATAAAAGGAACAAACAAGCAGAGAAGCAAGCAAGCAAACAAACAACGCAAAGAAACAAACAACGCAAAGAAACAAACAACGCAAAGAAACAAACAACGCAAAGAAACAAACAACGCAAAGAAACAAACAACGCAAAGAAACAAACAACGCAAAGAAACAAACAACGCAAAGAAACAAACAACGCAAAGAAACAAACAACGCAAAGAAACAAACAACGCAAAGAAACAAACAACGCAAAGAAACAAACAACGCAAAGAAACAAACAACGCAAAGAAACAAACAACGCAAAGAAACAAACAACGCAAAGAAACAAACAACGCAAAGAAACAAACAACGCAAAGAAACAAACATACGCAAAAGCTCTCATCAAATAGAACCTCAACGTTATACTAAGCTCTCATCAAATGGAACCTCAACGTTATACTAAGCTCTCATCAAATGGAACCTCAACGTTATACTAAGCTCTCATCAAATGGAACCTCAACGTTATACTAAGCTCTCATCAAATGGAACCTCAACGTTATACTAAGCTCTCATCAAATGGAACCTCAACGTTATACTAAGCTCTCATCAAATGGAACCTCAACGTTATACTAAGCTCTCATCAAATGGAACCTCAACGTTATACTCTCATCAAATCGAACCTCAACGTTATACTAAGCTCTCATCAAATGGAACCTCAACGTTATACTAAGCTCTCATCAAATGGAACCTCAACGTTATACTAAGCTCTCATCAAATCGAACCTCAACGTTATACTAAGCTCTCATCAAATGGAACCTCAACGTTATACTCTCATCAAATGGAACCTCAACGTTATACTCTCATCAAATGGAACCTCAACGTTATACTCTCATCAAATGGAACCTCAACGTTATACTCTCATCAAATGGAACCTCAACGTTATACTCTCATCAAATGGAACCTCAACGTTATGCTCTCATCAAATGGAACCTCAACGTTATGCTCTCATCAAATGGAACCTCAACGTTATGCTCTCATCAAATGGAACCTCAACGTTATACTCTCATCAAATGGAACCTCAACGTTATACTTCATCAAATGGAACCTCAACGTTATACTCTCATCAAATGGAACCTCAACGTTCTACTCATCAAATGGAACCTCAACGTTATACTCATCAAATGGAACCTCAACGTTATACTCATCAAATGGAACCTCAACGTTATACTCATCAAATGGAACTCAACGTTATACTCATCAAATGGAACCTCAACGTTATACTCATCAAATCGAACCTCAACGTTATACTCCTCAAATGGAACCTCAACGTTATACTCCTCAAATGGAACCTCAACGTTATACTCATCAAATGGAACCTCAACGTTATACTCATCAAATGGAACCTCAACGTTATACTCATCAAATGGAACCTCAACGTTATACTCATCAAATGGAACCTCAACGTTATACTCATCAAATGGAACCTCAACGTTATACTCATCAAATGGAACCTCAACGTTATACTCATCAAATGGAACCTCAACGTTATACTCATCAAATGGAACCTCAACGTTATACTCATCAAATGGAACCTCAACGTTATACTCATCAAATGGAACCTCAACGTTATACTCATCAAATGGAACCTCAACGTTATACTCTCATCAAATGGAACCTCAACGTTATACTCTCATCAAATGGAACCTCAACGTTATACTCTCATCAAATGGAACCTCAACGTTATACTCTCATCAAATGGAACCTCAACGTTATACTCTCATCAAATGGAACCTCAACGTTATACTCTCATCAAATGGAACCTCAACGTTATACTCTCATCAAATGGAACCTCAACGTTATACTCATCAAATGGAACCTCAACGTTATACTCATCAAATGGAACCTCAACGTTATACTCATCAAATGGAACCTCAACGTTATACTCATCAAATGGAACCTCAACGTTATACTCATCAAATGGAACCTCAACGTTATACTCATCAAATGGAACCTCAACGTTATACTCATCAAATGGAACCTCAACGTTATACTCTCATCAAATGGAACCTCAACGTTATACTCTCATCAAATGGAACCTCAACGTTATACTCTCATCAAATGGAACCTCAACGTTATACTCTCATCAAATGGAACCTCAACGTTATACTCTCATCAAATGGAACCTCAACGTTATACTCATCAAATGGAACCTCAACGTTATACTCTCATCAAATGGAACCTCAACGTTATACTCTCATCAAATGGAACCTCAACGTTTATACTCATCAAATGGAACCTCAACGTTATACTCATCAAATGGAACCTCAACGTTATACTCATCAAATGGAACCTCAACGTTATACTCATCAAATGGAACCTCAACGTTATACTCATCAAATGGAACCTCAACGTTATACTCATCAAATGGAACCTCAACGTTATACTCATCAAATGGAACCTCAACGTTATACTCATCAAATGGAACCTCAACGTTATACTCATCAAATGGAACCTCAACGTTATATACTCATCAAATGGAACCTCAACGTTATACTCATCAAATGGAACCTCAACGTTATACTCATCAAATGGAACCTCAACGTTATACTCATCAAATGGAACCTCAACGTTATACTCATCAAATGGAACCTCAACGTTATACTGGAAGAACGAAGAAAGAGAAAGGGAACAAACAAACAAAAAGGAAAAGGAGGAGCAGAAGGAGGGGGGGGGGGGGGGGGGGGGGGGATGGAAGAAGAAGAAGAAAAGGAGGACGGAGGAGAGGAAGATGATGAGGACAGTGACGATGACGAAGAGGAAGCGGAGGAGGAGGAGAACAAGACAATATCGTCGTCGTCATCGACGACAACGATGACGACGACGACAACGACGACGACGACGACGACAACGACGACGACGACGACGAAGAAGAAGAAAAAGAAGAAGAAGAAGAAGAAGAAGAGAAGAAGAAGAAGAAGAAGAAGAAGAAGAAGAAGAAGAAGGAGAAGAAGGAGAAGAAGAAGGAGGAGGAGGAGGAGGAGGAGGAGAAAATGAAGAAGAAACAAGAAGGAAAAAAGGAAAGCATTGATCAACAGCGAATCCCCATAAGGTGAACACAGACCCAGCGCAGTGCACCTCCTTCCCTGCACATTTCAGATACTCAATGTCTGAATCTGAATTGGAACTGTACACAGCGTTGAGCATGTTTATTATTGACTTCAGAATTTCATCAGATGCAAGCGACCTCGCAATGCAGACAGTGGTTGATATTAATTCCATCACTGACAGGTGCAAAACTGGATGGAGATCGCTCCCTTCAGCTGTTCCCCAGTTGTAATGAGACCGAAAACCACAGACATACATTCCATCATTATCATATGGTTACAATCATGATTTTTATTTTAACCATTAATATACCCATTAGATTCCATTCTTCCCATAATTTGTACCTTCCTTGTCCTCTTTGTTCTTTCTGTCTTCCCCTCCTCCCTCCTCCTCCTTCTTCATCCCATCGCTCATTATTATCGTTAGTATTAGTACAATCATAATCGTTATTATCATTACACTGTTATCGATATTGTTTTTAATCACCATTACATGTATCATTACAATCATCATCATTATCATTACTACTATTGTTAGTATATTATCATTATTACTATGGTTATTATTATTACTACTATTTCCAAAATTATCTATACGTTGTTATAATTGATATCACTATCATTACCATCACCACCACCATCATCATTGCCGCCAACACTCTTGCCATACAACCATACTGTTCGACAATCCTCTGGCCCTTTTCCTTTCTCCCTTTCTGTGTGTATAGCCACTGTTAATGCAACTGCTATCGTCATATTATCACCAAAAGTGGTAGTGATCCTCTTTTTATTATTATTCTTTTTTTTTTCATCATCATTATCAATTTTATTGCTATCAATTTTATTATCATCATGATGATTTTCACTGGCATCGTCTTCTCCCCACCGGCCTCGTTTCCAGTCAACGCCCATCTTGCGCCGAATTTGAGAAATTAAGTGATTGCTCCTTCTTCATTTTTTGTTGTCTTGAGTGTTGTTTTTTTCTTGCCTGCAGAAGACCTAAGACGTCGAAACGCGTCGTGTTTTGTCTTGGGATTCGTTTGTCCATGTTATATGGTGGAGTTATTTCAAATACCTTTAAAAATGTACAGAGAACATTTCAGTCTCAACATCGTGTGTCCAGCTCTTATGAGGTTCGTCGTCCGCCAGCTAGGTGAAAGATGCACTGATGTTGCAATTTCTGTCTCGTTCACGAAGCGCTAGAACTCAAGCAACAGTAATCCACCAGGGGACAACTGTGATAAGCCACACCAGGGGACAACTGTGATAAGCCACACCAGGGGATAAGCCACACCAGGGGACAACTGTGATAAGCCACACCAGGGGACAACTGTGATAAGCCACACCAGGGGATAAGCCACACCAGGGGACAACTGTGATAAGCCACACCAGGGGACAACTGTGATAAGCCACACCAGGGGACAACTGTGATAAGCCACACCAGGGGACAACTGTGATAAGCCACACCAGGGGACAACTGTGATAAGCCACAAAATCACACCACCAGGGGACAACTGTGATAGCCACAAAATCACACCACCCAGGGACAACTGTGATAGCCACAAAATCACACCACCCAGGGACAACTGTGATAAGCCACACCAGGCCTGGGCAACTGTGATAAGCCACAAAATCACACCACCAAGGGACAACTGTGATAGCCACAAAATCACACCACCAGGGACAACTGTGATAAGCCACAAAATCACACCACCAAGGGACAACTGTGATAGCCACAAAATCACACCACCAGGGGACAACTGTGATAAGCCACAAAATCACACCACCAGGGGACAACTGTGATAAGCCACAAAATCACACCACCCAGGGACAACTGTGATAAGCCACAAAATCACACCACCAGGGACAACTGTGATAAGCCACAAAATCACACCACCAGGGGACAACTGTGATTAGCCACAAAATCACACCACCCAGGGACAACTGTGATAAGCCACAAAATCACACCACCAGGGACAACTGTGATAAGCCACAAAATCACACCACCAGGGGACAACTGTGATAAGCCACAAAATCACACCACCCAGGGACAACTGTGATAAGCCACAAAATCACACCACCAGGGACAACTGTGATAGCCACAAAATCACACCACCAGGGACAACTGTGATAAGCCACAAAATCACACCACCAGGGGACAACTGTGATAAGCCACAAAATCACACCACCAGGGGACAACTGTGATAAGCCACAAAATCACACCACCAGGGGACGCGTGCGATGAACAGTGGAACTCCACATTAAGGAACAACTGTGGTCACCTATGGACCCCACCAGGGCAAGGTGCAACTGTGGTCACCTATAGACCCCACCAGGGCAAGGAACAACGGTGGTCACCTATAGACCCCACCAGGGCAAGGAACAACTGTGTCAACCACAGAGACCACATCGTGCGACGACTGCGATAAACGAGGGAAACCACATCAAGGGACAACTGTGGTAAGCAATAGAAACCCACATATGGGTACAACTATGGTAAGCCGTGAAAATCCATATATGGGTACAACTGTGGTTAAAAATAAAAAGCAAAAAAACAAACAAACAAAAAACCGGACATCCACATCAATGGACAACTATGGCAAATGCTTGCACACACTACGCGAGCAACACTGCGCATTTCAACATGCAAAATGATGAAATGCAAGTTTTACTGATGTGGGCAAACAAATAAATCACACAATAGGCTGGCGTGTGAATTGCCCTAAAATATATGCATATATATATATATATATATATATATATATATATATATATATATATATATATATATATATATATATATATAAAGCACAGTCGTGAAAAAAATATAACATAATATTAAAATATAGCACACATTGATATGAGAGAGAGAGAGAGAGAGAGAGAGAGAGAGAGAGAGAGAGAGAGAGAGAGAGAGAGAGAGAGAGAGAGAGAGAACACTCACTATTCACAGCGAAAAACAAATACACGAAAATCAATGTAAACGGATCATCGCTGATAATACCAAACAGAAACGAATGACTGGAGGAAGGGGACAGCAGCAAAGAGTGGCACAGGCAGACCTTGGATGCATGTACAGGGAAAATCCCGCTTTTGGCCACCAATCGTGAAGAAGTTTACAGAACCGCCTTGTCTGACACTTCTCTGAACGGAGATGAAAAAAACACAGAAAGGCTCAACAACCGTGTCGCAGAATCAGCTGCATGCTGTTTAAAATCAACGCCATCTTTTATACACTAAACATGCCCCCAGGGTGTCTGCAAGCACCAGGGTCGTCTGATTGGTGCACAAAATAACCGGAGTTTTCGTTCTCCAACTCATGCGGAGGGACCTGCGGGAGAGAGAAGTGTTTGGATTTGGAAGAGGGGGTAAGGCGGAGTGGGAGGATTTGACATGTGACGTTCCTATCATTAATGTTCCCCCCCCCCCCCAAGCCCTCCCTCCCCTGACAGGTTAAAGTCACTCTGTTTCACCAAAATATATTGACATCGGAAGAATACTGATGGCTGGCCGACCATTTGGTTGAACAGCCAACTCGATTTCACAAGTATGACATGCACATGGACAGACAGACCTTCTACGCCTTTCACCTCAGAGGAGGAGAGGAAGGGGAGGTAAACATGAGCACAAAATATGTGAAGGCGGGGAAGGGAGGTAAATATTATTGCTAAACCATTTACTCTCCACGGTCTCCATACACAGGCAGGCGGACATATTACACCCCGTAGCCGTGTTTAACCGCACATAGATAATCACCCACACATACGTACGGGCACTCGCGTTGGTGAGAACAACGTACGTGTCTGAAAACAGCGACCAGGGCATCTATAAACCGCAATCTACAGGACAATCACACCTCTCCCTGCATCTATAAACCACAATCTACAGGACAATCAACCTCTCCCTGCATCTATAAACCACAATCGACAGGACAATCAAACCTCTCGGCTCGTAAACGTTCTGCTTCACCGTTCCTCCTCCTCTCTCTTAATAGATGGTAGGTTAAAAAAATAAACAGCGGCTAAATGATGTATATATTTATGCCTTTTGCTTACTTTGAATACACACTTTAGCGGACAGGATTTCAATATTAGCCTGCAAATGAGTCAGTCAGGTGTTCGGGTGTACGTTGTTATGACATAGTGGCCCTCGAAATGTAATTACGACACGAAAGGTGCCGCTCGAGTACTCCACGTTTGCTGGCCTATGACCGGTGCTTTGCGAGGGGCGGCGGGGTGGCTCGTCAAGTGCTACGACTGGAGCCAGCCGTACGCCGAATGGGGTGGGTTTGCGGCCCGTTAGAATGCAAATGATGCCAGTCCAGCTCTTTATGTCCTTCATCAAGCGTCAGTTATGACAGCAGGCACTTGCTTTCCCAATATTTACTGTTTGGATGGCGTGTTGTTTCCCCGCGTCCTGGCGTTGAAACCTACTTAGTTGTTATTTGCAAGGAAACGCATTCACGAAGAGAGAGAGAGAGAGAGAGAGAAGAGAGAGAGAGAGAGAGAGAGAGAGAGAGAGAGAGAGAGAGAGAGAGAGAGAGAGAGAGAGAGAGAGAGAGAGAGAGAGAGAGAGAGAGAGAGAGAGAGAGAGAGAGAGCCTTCACTCAAACACGTGGTGGCGTTTTCGTCAACTCAAAAATGAAACAAGTCCATTTGAACTGAATCAATAAATGATAAATCTGTAGTGCTTCTCTCCACCCCTACCGCTGACATCTGCAGGTTTCTGCTTTCTCAAGAGGAATTCCCATCCCACAACGCTCCGAGTCTGTCCCTACCAACACTCAGGAAGGGGTCGGGTGAGAATGGGAGAGGAGTGGGGTGGGGGTGGGGATGGGGGCTAAGAACGGAATGGATGAGAGGAAAGGGAGTACGTGATTACCGATCTATTATTCATTTGATTTGATTGACAGCTATGTTTTTTTGTCTTTTTACCAAAGTTGATGGGAAAAGCACCAATGGGGAGCGACAGGGCGGCATCAGAAGATCTGAGACAGGTCTGTGCCCCCTGCCATTGATCTGACACTGTACTATGATCGACGTCTTCATCAGTGTTTCTGTAACCGTTACACAGTTGGTCCACAACGACAAGGTTTGCATTTGAAGAATACCAGTATACATCTCTGTGTGTGTGTCTGTCTGTCTGTCTGTCTCTCTCTCTCGCTCTCTCTCTCTCTGTATATATATATATATATATATATATATATATATATATATATATATATATATATATATATTATAAATATCATAGCAGTGGTCTACCCAGCAAAAACACAGGATTTCTATGAAGGTATCGTCTTCTCCTCTCGCCCTCCCACCTCTCCCATACTCAGACCTGGATAAAATTCCAAAGCTCCATACAGCTGCTATGGCGGTGGCCTCAATATTCGCTCATACAGACGATGTGATGAAAACGATTATCACCCCCCCCCCCCCCATCCCACCCCAACACAATGCTTGCTTAATGTGGTGATTCAACGAGGACAGTAACACACACACACACACACACACACACACACACACACACACACACACACACACACACACACACACACGTACGCGCGCGTGCGTGCGCGCACACACACACACACACACAGGCGCGCACACTGATGACAACTGTATTTACCAGCATCACAAACAGTAATAAAAGAACACACAAAAGCACTTGGAGCCCACTAACCCCTCGCGCGCATGTGAATAGATATGGAGATAGGCAGCAGAAAGTGAAAGGCAAAGAATATCAAGATTCGTTCCAACACTTTCGGCATTCCCAGTGCCCCCCTCTCCCAACCGTTCCCACAGCTGTTACCGCCATGCAAATTAGCCCCGACACTGGAGAGGCGTGACTAGCAGCGTTTGGGGGCAAATAACCCTTTCTATCCCAGCTCCCTCACCCTTTCCATCGCAGCTCATTATCTCTGTGTAATCGACCCCTGGCTCTAATGCTCTCAGACAACCTCAAACGGATCGCTGGCAACACATTGCCTGGTCCCAACGTGTGCCTAAAGATGGAGTTAACACTTTCCGGACCACCATGTCGTTTGTCCCAACATTCAGGGGGAAGGAATTCTCACTTCTCCAGAATTAGCCAAGAGAATACCAGGGTAAAGCCGTTCGTTGCCAACGAACCCTTACTGATGGAATGCTTTAAGCGGAGGCGAACCCTTACTGATGGAATGCTTTAAGCGGAGGTCTGAAAGTCGAGTGACAGACAGGAAAGGAAAGAAGGGAGTGTGGGTGGCGGGGGTGGTGACAGGCCAGATATACTGGACAGAGCGAGCCAGTGTTGACTGGACTTTTCAGAGCATTGGCCTAAAGCATTTTCTATACTGCCAGCATGTCGGGTTATTTCGTTTGTGTGTGTACCGATTCTAGATTTTTTTTTTTTAAGGGAAAAAAAAAGAAGAAAAAAAAAAAGAAAAGAAAAAGCTCTTCATGCATTATTGTCGCCTTGGAGTAACCCAAGCTGACTTTTCATCGTCAGGCGAAGCAGCCGGCTGCGACCATCGGCTGTAAAAGTCAGACCTGCCTGAGCCTGAAGAGTACTCCCCACTCATAAAACCCTAATGTTCAGAAGTATAATGGATGCTTTCCGTAATATGAACGTTTCCACAAATGGCTCCCCGGGTCCTCATTTTCCTTGCACTAAGTACGACAGGATTGATGGTTAACTGTCGTACTCTGAATGCATACAAAGACCCGTTTTTTGTTAAACAGGACTGATGGTTAACTGTCGTACTCTG
This sequence comes from Conus ventricosus, assembly GCA_018398815.1. Taxonomy (NCBI): domain Eukaryota; kingdom Metazoa; phylum Mollusca; class Gastropoda; order Neogastropoda; family Conidae; genus Conus; species Conus ventricosus. Next base: position 79,255,633 of record CM031605.1, on the reverse strand, counting down.
AATGCATACAAAGACCCGTTATATGTTAAACAAAGATGAGGCCAAGTCCCAAGTGATTTAACTGCTATTATGTGAATGTGGCCCAATTTCTTACGTTTCGTGGGTATCATTATTAACGAGTTCAGAAATTAACGACAAATCTTTCAGTTTATAAGTTGAAAACCATGTCGGATAGGAGGTGAAGAAATGATAACCAAAACACCAACCTACAACACTTTGAACAGGGTGGGAGTCAGCTCTTACACGTTATCTGGGGTCCCGACATTTTGGAAGTGTCATGGATATTTAACTCAACAATCGCAATTATCCGCCACTCCCCTCCCCCCAAACCCCTCCCCCGCCCCCCTTCTCTGTCCGATAGAAATATACCTGTCACGCTCAGCTCACAAATGCTGGTCTTCAACGCAAGATGTTTATGTTTTCCGTGTACTTCGACTGGCAGTGCTGACTGGCAACTGCCGACGGTTTGGTTGTCTTCTTTTTAACGCCACACCCAGTGAGCTGTCCCCTGTGGCTTTCTTTTTCAGCACTGGCTTCTGATCCTGCAACAGGTTCGTGCCGTTTCTTTGACATCATTCTACTGCACAAGTGAAGACACTTCTGCCACCGGCATCACAGGATTGCTATTCCCGCTAGTCCCTGAAGTGAAGACACTTCTGCCACCGGCATCACAGGATTGCTATTCCCGCTAGTCCCTGAAGTGAAGACACTTCTGCCATCGGCATCACAGAATTGCTATTCCCGCTAGTCCCCGAAGCGAGCAAAACCACCACAGGCGGAACCCACACAGCCTGACACGAAATCGTAGGTTCCACAGTCGGCAAGATCGTTGTGCTTCTTTCTTCCTTCTTTTACGTTTTGATTTTTGTTTTTCTTCTTCACTGTCCCGCACTACCGTAGTCGAGGGCTGAGGAAGGGGGAAGTGTAGCGATTGGGGATGGGTGAGATGGGGGTCGGGGTGTGTGACACGTTGAAGCAGCAAACGAATCATAGCACTGGGCACGTATGAAAAGTGCTAAACTCGGTCATTGAATCCCGATCGTGATTCAGACAGCAGGTTTGTCAGACACAGCCGGTCAAACCAGTTTCGGCCAAGGCCGTCTCTTGGCCACGTGTCTGGACAGTCTCGCCATTCTCACCACGCAGTGGGTCCAGACTGGCCAGGTGAGTGCGGTACCAGACTCTTGTTCCAAGGGTTGAGATTCGATTCTTACTCCAAACAGTCTGGATGGGACAGTGGCGATGTCCCCTTCAGGGTCAACATCTGTGTAGAGTCTGATCCCTCCTAGACCATCGGATGAGGCTTTATACCAAGGGTCCGTGTGCGTTAACGCATGCATTTTACCAAAACAAACAGAACAAAAAGCTCTTGCACGCGCGTTAAACCGCATTCCACCTTTTGGAGACGAATCGGCCAGTGAGTGCAGGTGGGAGGGGTGACACGAAAATAACACACACACACGCTCACCAGCGTCCTCTTTAGATAGAATTCCCGAAAACGGAATGTGGCTACCTTTAAGGTTGGATTGAAAAAAAAGAAAAAGGAAACGGTCGCTTACGCAAAAAATTTCACCAACGGTGAAGCTCGATGTTCTGCTTTAGGAACAGAGAAAGAAAGAATCGTGTATCTCGCGGCAAGAAAGAACTCTCTCTCTCTCTCTCTCTCTCTCTCATGGTTCAGAAACGCAGCTCACGTCACCGTTCCCATGGTGACTTGTGGCCCACTCAGGCGTTCCCCAGCACCCATGTGCTGTCCTTAGCAACAGCCGTTCCCATGGAGACGGAGTGGTTGTGAAAAACGGCGATTCATAAAGAGTGGTCTTCCCCTGGCCAGTCCTCTCTAGCTACCCCCCCCCCCCCCACCCCACCCCCCCACCCCCTCTTCAATCACGGCTTGCTCTCCCTTTCCCTACCCCCTCACTTTGCCCCACGTCCATCCAAAAGTTGGGTTGCCCCATCGTGTCTATGTCTGTGGGTTGCCACATCGTGTCTATGTCAGTGGGTTGCCCCATCGTGTCTATGTCTGTGGGTTACCCCATCGTGTCTATGTGGGTTGCCCCATCGTGTCTATGTCTGTGGGTTGCCTCATCGAGTCTATGTCAGTGGGTTGCCACATCGTGTCTATGTCTGTGGGCTGCCTCACCATGTCTATGTCTGTGGGTTGCCCCATCGTGACTATGTCTGTGGGTTGCCACATCGTGTCTATGTGGGTTGCCTCATCGTGTCTATGTCTGTGGGTTGCCCCATCGTGTCTATGTGGGTTGCCCCATCGTGTCTATGTCTGTGGGTTGCCCCATCGTGTCTATGTCTGTGGGTTGCCTCACCATGTCTATGTCTGTGGGTTGCCCCATCGTGTCTATGTCTGTGGGTTGCCACATCGTGTCTATGTGGGTTGCCTCATCGTGTCTATGTCTGTGGGTTGCCACATCGTGTCTATGTGGGTTGCCACATCGTGTCTATGTCTGTGGATTGCCACATCGTGTCTATGTCTGCGGGTTGCCCCATCGTGTCTATGTCTGTGGGTTGCCCCATCGTGTCTATGTCTGTGGGTTGCCACATCGTGTCTATGTCTGTGGGTTGCCTCACCATGTCTATGTCTGTGGGTTGCCTCACCATGTCTATGTCTGTGGGTTGCCTCAAGATGTCTATGTCTGTGGGTTGTCTCACCATGTCTGTGTCTGTGGGTTGTCCTTAGCTCTTCTCCCGTCCAGCGCAGTGCTGACGTGGATTCTTCACGTCATGAATTTTTCACGTCAATCCTCCGCTCTTTTTCGTGGAAAACTTGCCCCCCCCCCCCCCCCGTCCTCCTGCCCCCCCCCCCCCCCCCCCCCCCCGTCCTCCTGCCCCCCCCCCCCCCCCCCCTCCCCCCCCCGCCGCGATCATCGTGTCGATTCTACCGTGGCTTTCGGGAAAGAGAGGACCATGATACCACCACCTGTCTTTAAGGCCTGGCGCCAATCTACAGCCACTTCTTCGTTAACCCCTTCACCAATACCACCACCTGTCTTTAAAGGTCTACTTTAGAGATTTTCGATAATTTGTTAAAAACAGGTCTACATGTCATATAAGTACAGTATGGTATTCATTTTTCAAAAAAAATCGCCGGAAGAATTTAATAGATAAAAAACGAGTTTTGCACACCTGTTCAAACCCCGCGCGGTAGACCGAAAACCGTGACGTCACTTGATGGACTGGCCGTCAGCCGCGACCTACACAACAAGGCAACGCCAAGTGAAATCAACACGAGTTGCGATCCCCCACAGCCTAAAAAGTCATGAGGGGGTGGCAGATATTGTACTGTAGGCGAGTGCAGCAGCTCAGCAGGAGACGGATATTCTTTGCACACATTTCCATCTGATCAAGATACTCGAAAGAAGTGGATTCGGTTCGTGCAACCATGCCGGGCCACCAAGTTCTCTTTACTACGTCAGTTCCAGCTGGACCATGGAAACGAGCTATTCCGACAATTGCCGAGCCCGTTCGAGTGGATCAAAAACTTCGTCTGCATTGTGCGCGTATACTTTGAAGGCTCGTACAGATGAGTACGATAGTCGCACGTTTATTCTGTTCTTACCTATGGACAGATCACACTTGTTAAATTGAATGAACACGTTAAGGCTTGAGGAAGGGGAATCTCCGCTCGCCGTCTACGCGTGATCGCATCTAGAAGTAAGTCGGTAGCCTCCCTTGAGACTTCGGTAAAGTCCGTACGCCTTCGGAATGCTGTGTTCGGGCGTCCAGCTGGAACTGAATAGCTCGTTTCCGTGGTCCAGCTGGAACTGACGTGGTAAAAGAACTTAGCGTTCAAACTGATAAGGTAAAGGCCTTGCAGAAACATCCCCAGAGTCACATTGGCTGTCGCAATCATAGTCACTGCTTTTACATGATAAATTAAATACCGATCGAGATGTGCAAGAACCATCAGAATCGCTTTCTGTCGCCGTTGGCTTATTGTGTAGGTCGCGGCTGACGGCCAGTCCATCATGTGACGTCACATCCAAGAGTAGTTAAGCCATGCCAAGATTTAGTTGATTATCTCCCGTTTTCTTGATAACAGGTGAAAATGCCCACTTTCGCGGATCGATTTCGTGTGATCGGGAGCGAATCGGATGTTTATTTTACCAATTTATCAAACATTTCATATTTCTGCATAAGCTGACCAATTATCGAAAACCTCTAAAGTAGACCTTTAAGGCCTGGCGCCAATCTACAGCCACTTCTTCGTTAACCCCTTCACCAATACCACCACCATTCTTTAAGGCCTGGCGCCAATCTACAGCCACTTCTTCGTTAACCCCTTCACCAATACCACCACCTGTCTTTAAGGCCTGGCGCCAATCTACAGCCACTTCTTCGTTAACCCCTTCACCAATACCACCACCTGTCTTTAAGGCCTGGCGCCAATCTACAGCCACTTCTTCGTTAACCCCTTCACCAATACCACCACCTGTCTTTAAGGCCTGGCGCCAATCTACAGCCACTTCTTCGTTAACCCCTTCACCAATACCACCACCTGTCTTTAAGGCCTGGCGCCAATCTACAGCCACTTCTTCGTTAACCCCTTCACCAATACCACCACCTGTCTTTAAGGACTGGCGCCAATCTACAGCCACTTC
>CM031605.1:79241017-79248517 GCA_018398815.1 Conus ventricosus | reverse complement strand
ATATGTGCAACAAGCTGTCGTGGTGATAGTTGAAATTTTCGGCTTTATTTGCCTTCATCATTCATTTGGAGAGAGAGAGAGAGACAGAGAGAGAAACAGAGAGACAGAGAGAGAGAGAGAGAGAGAGAGAGAGATTTTTTTTTTTAAAGCAAAACTTCCAACAATTAATTCATTTAAACTTTTAGTGGCTGTCACGGATGACGCTTTCTTTCAAACTAACAGAAAACAACTCTTACAAAAAAACAAAAAAAAAATCTGGATCATCATGTGATCCACTCAACCAAACAGCACGCCATGTGTTCCTAGTTTTTTTGCCTCGTGCGCAGTATTTCCCATTCCAGATTATTCCAGCAGGACGTGTTGCTCTGCGAAAAACTATACTCGTTCCCCGCGTCCCGGACTAATAGCCCGCCGTTGACTTAGCTCTCCAAACTGACCACCGAAATCGTCCAGTAATCGGCCCGGGAGTGGACAACCGTTGACACAGTTTAGCTTCTGATCCCTGCGTCTATCCCCCTAATCCCACGATCCCCATAACAGATTTCCTGGCCCCGCTCTGGCAGCGGACAATGGGCTGGGAGGGGGGTGGGGTGGAGGACGGGGGTCCCCCTGTAATAGCAGCTGCCCAAACAGCGCGCCTTGGGGCACGCCATGATCCGGACAAACATCCTCCCAGAGCAGTGCGCGAGCTGCTCTCTGTCTCCGCTGCTTTGCTACACACTGACTGGGCTGTGGCCGTGCCTCCGCTGCTTTGCAACACACTGGGCTGTGGCCGCCTTGTTGATCTAGCTGGGCCCGTAAGCTGAGGATCTGTTACTCCTTAGCCCCTTCTCACCAAACCGCTCGCTCGCAAACGGGTGAAGGGTACAATGCCAGAGAATAACTCGATTAGGTGGGTTGTTTTGTCACAGCCCCCCCTCCCTCCCCCCCCCAACCACCTCCTCCCTCACCCCCACCATGCTCTTGTGGTCTGTTAAGCGAGCTCCACATACTATGCCATAAAAATCCAACCCTCTCTCCGTCTGCTTTTTTCTTTTGTTTTTTCTCTCCCCCCCCCCACACCCCTCCCCGCCCACCCCGCCGAAAGCCCAATGTTCCAGTAACGGTGATTACGGTTAAGGGAAGGTTTATGTCAAACAAAGTTTGGTGTCTGCGCGCGTGCGTGCGCGAGTGTGTGTGTGTGTGTGTGTGTGTGTGTGTGTGTGTGTGTGTGTGTGTGTGTGTGTGTGTGTGTGTGTGTTTTTGTTGTTGTCTTCAATTTAACGTCTATCCACATAGTGATATTAGACGGGGGGGGGGGGTGGGGGGGGGTGGAGGGGGGGAGGGAGGGAGGGGATCGGAAGGAGGAGGAGGGGAAGGGACCGTATTGTGTATGTATGTATTTATGTCTCTTGGCTAAGGAGGAAAAAAAAAGGGGAAAAAAGTCAGAAAAATGAGCATTAACAAAAATCACAATCAACTGGTCTATAACAAATGTCCTACAGGACTATGAAGTAAACATTTCGCAATATTAAACAAACTAGTAGCGTTTTTGAAAACGCCTTCAATACAATTTTCAGAAATCACAGGTAAGATTGGTCTTAACTTCTGACATTCAAAAATGATGTGTTTGCTAGAAATTTTGTTCACCACATAGACATCTAAATTTTTGCTGTATTTTGTGATGAACGCATTAAGTTTTATCCTATAAGATAGCGAACTAATCTGTCTGAGTTTGATTACGCCAGTATGATTCAAATATAATTTGTTATCCAAACCACGAGAATCAATATATATATTCTTGGAGAGTCTATCTTTTCTCTACTCTTTAACTCTACTCCATACTGCTTGTTCCAGCAAGTGATAACCCTCCTGAATGGATAAAGGAACATGAATTTCAGTGGATTCTTTGCCTTGCCTTGCGCCCTTTTTTGCTACTTTATCGGCCCACTCATTTGAAGGAAATTCAAGATGAGAAGGAACCCAGCAGAAGGAAACGTTGGTCCCTTTTAAAGTTAAGATATCAATTAATTGACTGATTTCTAACATAATTTTGTTCTTTGTGTGGGGTGTGTGTGTGTGTGTGTGTGTGTGTGTGTGTGTGTGTGTGTGTGTGTGTGTGTGTGTGTGAGCGCGTGCGTGTGTGTACATGTGTGTGAAGCTGGAGGGAGGGGTGGGGTGGGGGTGGGGGGGGGGGGGGGGGGGGGGGGGGGGGCAAATTCTTTCCTATTTTCCATCAAAAGACAAATCAAACACTGAAATAAATCTCTAAATGACCGAAGAAGACAAGTGAAAACCAAGTCGTAATTTAAATAAGCAACCAGATAAATATATGAAATACTAAACAGCACTTCACCCACGCATACGTTTCTGTGTGGTTCTTGAATCGTTGATTTTTGTTTTTGTTTGTTTGTTTGTTTGTTTGTTTGTTTTTCCTTCAAGCTATTTTGAGGACTGTTTAAGAACGCTTCAAAACGGCGTCGTCATCAAGCATTTATTCATTTGTTTATTTACCTATCTATTCGTTTATTTACTTATTCATTTATCTTCATTAAGCATTATTCATTTGTGTATCGTCATTAAGCATTATTACATTATTTTGTGTATCGTCATTAAGCATTATTCATTTGTGTATCGTCATTAAGCATTATTCATTTGTGTATCGTCATTAAGCATTATTCATTTGTGTATCGTCATTAAGCATTATTCATTTGTGTATCGTCATTAAGCATTATTCATTTGTGTATCGTCATTAAGCATTTCATTTTGTATCGTATTAAGCTATTCATTGTGTATCGTCATTAAGCATTATTCATTTGTGTATCGTCATTAAGCATTATTCATTTGTGTATCGTCATTAAGCATTATTCATTTGTGTATCGTCATTAAGCATTATTCATTTGTGTATCGTCATTAAGCATTATCATTACGTTCATATCATGTACTTTACTTTATTATTATTATTATTATTATTTATTTATTTATTTATTTATTCATAATGTATCATCAACCGGTTTATTTCTTAATGATTTGACAGTGATCTTGCCAGTTTCGGTCACTTGCCCATGAGTTTGACGACCCGGGGGTGTTGCCGGCTGTGAGCAATGTCACTGACCTGTCAGTCACAACGCTGACCTGTCTGTCACAACACTGACCTGTCGATCACAACAATACTGACCTGTCAATCACAAGACTGACCTGTCAATCACAACAACACTGACCTGTCAATCACAACAACACTGACCTGTCAATCACAACACTGACCTGTCAATCACAACACTGACCTGTCAATCACAACACTGAAGATAAACGAATCACAACACTGAAGATAAACGAATCACAATGTAATGCGTCCAGTTCCTTGGCAGCCTGCTATGTCAGAGCGGTACAAGAACAATGGAGTCAGTGCTGTCCAGTGTGTTGCTCATGGTGTCCAGTGTGTTGCTCAAGGTGTCCAGTGTGTTGCTCAAGGTGTCCAGTGTGTTGCTCATGGTGTCCAGTGTGTTGCTCATGGTGTCCAGTGTGTTGCTCATGGTGTCCAGTGTGTTGCTCATGGTGTCCAGTGTGTTGCTCAAGGTGTGCAGTACGTTGCTCATGGCCATCTGTGCATTGGGGAGGTCAGTTCTTATTTGTGATGCCTTAAAGAAGACACGCTTGTCGAAAGCTCACCAGTCTGATTCGAGCTGTGTATTATTTAAAAGAGTGTCTCTTTTGCACCTTGTCCCGAGTCTCTACTTGTATTATGCTTTGTTTGCAAGACGTTCGGTGAACTGTCATAGTGACATCAGACGAGTGTGTGTGTGTGTGTGTGTGTGTGTGTGTGTGGTGTGTGTGTGTGTGTGTAGAGAGAGAGAGAGAGAGAGAGAGAGAGAGAGAGAGAGAGAGAGAGAGAGAGAGAGAGAGAGAGGAGAGAATTGCTCATCATTGTTGGTAGTTGTACATTCTTCATGAGTCATGTCTGATGTCTCATTTTGTCATACAATAATTTCATACCAGTTATTTCCTAATGCCTATTTTGTCGTGTGACGGTTTTTGATCGAGCGTTCTCTGTCAGAAAACATGCGAATTGTTTTCTTCTCCCTTTTTCTATGATTACCTTTAGGAATTTTCAGGACTGCCAGCATAAAACAGATGACACTTATCGTGTAGACGTGTTACTTATTGAAGACGAACTTGGGTGCATCATGGAGTGTTTGGCAGAGGCACCACTGGACTCGCGTGGCAAGGAGGTCCTCTGCTTCACACTCGGGCTGAGCGGGGCTGTCAGGTGTCGATGGATCACCGTGACGTCCCATTAAGGGGATTATCGCAATACATAACTACGGGAGACATTCGCGTCAAAAGGTCATGAGGCCTATTTTTCGCTATGAAAATTGTCATCATTTTCCAGAAAACCGTAATCATTTATGTGCAAGAGAATGGCGATGATGACAATAAACAGTCGCTTTCATGTGGAGCAAAAAATATTGTAACCTTTTTCGCTATGTTTTACAAGACGACAAAAATTGTTGAGAGAGAGAGAGAGAGAGAGAGAGAGAGAGAGAGAGAGAGAGAGAGAGAGAGAGAGAGAGAGACAGACAGACAGACAGACAAAGACAGAGAGAGAGAGAGAGAGAGAGAGAGAGAGAGAGAGAGAGAGAGAGAGAGAGAGAGAGAATCCTTTAGACCCCGCAAGCTGCCAGTGAAGAGAATATAATTGTTCTCTCTCTGTGCTGATGTCAACCGATGTTGACGTTACTAGACAAGATACAGACTCTGCAGGCAACGATCCCTTAAAGCCCTAGCACGCTGACAGCAGGGAGAACAGGTCACTAGACAAGATACAGACTCTACAGGCCACTAGACAAGATACAGACTCTACAGGCCACTAGACAAGATACAGACTCTACAGGCCACTAGACAAGATACAGACTCTACAGGCCACTAGACAAGATACAGACTCTACAGGCTACGATCCCTTAAAGCCCTAGCACGCTGACAGCAGGGAGAACAGGTCACTATAACAATGATTTCCGCTTCCGGCATCGCCTGCCTTTTTACAGCCGCTTGTCACAGGCCTTCAAGTCGCCGCAAAAACACCAATAATGACACTGCGCGTGCTAAGCCTTTTGTGCTGTTTGGTTCAATCGCGACTTCAAACCAGACACTGGCCTGTGTGTGTGTGTGTGTGTGTGTGTGTGTGTGTGTGTGTGTGCGTGCGTGCGTGCGTGGTGTGTGTGTGTGTGTGTGTGTGTGTGTGTGTGTGTGTGTGTGTGCGTGCGTGCGTGCGTGCGTGCGTGCGCGCGCGCGCGTGGTGTGTGTGTGTGTGTGTGTGTGTGTGTGTGGTGGTGGGGGAGGGAGTGAGGGGGTGAAGGGGGATCCCTTTCTTAGATTTCCAAGGTCACTTCTTGCCCTCCCCCCATGCCCCCCCCCCCCCCCACTCTCCCCTCCCCTCCCCTCCCTCCCCCCTAATGAAACCATGGGCAAGTCGTTGGAAGTCGTCTCGACGCTGGCGATCTCTTCAACAGACACTGCAGCCTCTTTGTTAAAAAAAAATAGATAGACAGAAAGATAGATAGACAGAAAGATAGATAGACAGAAAGATAGACAGACAGACAGACAGATAGACAGAAAGATAGATAGACAGAAAGATAGACAGACAGACGAGATAAGGTTGGTCAATAAATAAACAAATAAATGGAAATGAACATCGGAGCAAATTGGTTTTATCGTTGTGATCGCTAGATGTTTTACTGGATTTTTACTGGATGTTTTACTGGATGTTTTACCGACACCGCAGCCTCTTTGTTTTGAAAATAAATGAATTAATTAATAAGCGGATAGACAAATGAATAAATAAATAAATAAATAAAAGGCATGTAGATGAATAAATAAACAAGTAAATGGAAATGAACATCGGAGCGAATTCGTTTTTCCTTGTGGTGGCTAGATAGGTCTTGCTCAATGTTTTCACGACACTGCAGCCTCTTTGCTTTATCAAAAACAAAATATGCAAACCAATGAATAGACAAATAGATGAATGAATAAATAAATGAATAAACAAAGAAAATAAATGAATAAATAAATAAAAGCTGGAGCAAACACCCTTTGTTTGTTCTCGTTGTAATCGCTAGATAGATCTTGTTGGATGTTGTCATACAAACAATAGTCTTTCTTTGGATTAATTTTGACCACTTAAATCTTACCGTCTTCTGGTCTGCTTTGTCATGAGCCAGCTGCTGATTTGAACGTCTGTGAGTTGGCCAGTCAGAAAACACTACGATCGATCGGCTGTCTTATGTCAGGGATTTGTGTTTCTTCTTTTAGTGCTTGATTAAAACGTGTTTGAGGCATTAAAAAAGAAAAAAAAAAGAAAAGGAAAACAAAAACAGTCACAAACATCATCATCATCATAATCATCTGTCTCTGTCTGTCTGTCGGTCTGTCGGTCTCTCTCTCTCTCTCTCTCTCTCTCTCTCTCTCTCTCTCTCTCTCTCTCTCTCTCTCTCTCTCACACACACACACACACACACACACACACACACACACACACATCCAAAATTCATTTTAAAAATTTTTTACAACGAAATAATTCATATTAAAATCAGAGAAATCGGGAATTTTTTAAGACCCCACCCCCACCCCCTGCCATCCACCTCCACCCTCTCCTCCACACTATGCATCCTCAAAAACTCTTATAGTTCGAACATTCCCTCTCCATCCTTACCTTTCCTTGTTTTTAAAAAAAAAACTCCCCCTTCCCCCTCCCCGGCTCTCTCGACCCCCCCCCCCCCCTTACCTTCCTCCCTTCTCCACCTTCCTAGATCCTCTCCACCAATGACAATCCTGCGCGCGCTGTACCGCTAGACTCAGGTGGTGTGAAAAACAGCAGCCAATCAAATATTTAGCGCGTCCTGCTTTGAAGGGGGCCGGCGGCTCGTGCTGTAAGTTCTGGAAATCGGATGGCGTTCTGTGGCAAAGCCGGGCCGGGGCCGGGCGGAATCGGGCCGGGCGGAACCGGACCGGGCGGAATCGGGCCGGTCGGCTTGGAAAGCTTGTGTGGATTAATGGCGCCACTTGAAAGAGATTGCTGTACAGGTGCAGCCCCGGGCCCGTGGGCCGGTAGCCGGCGATGAGAGAGCCGATAACGAAGACGACGGCTTTAATGATGATAAATGGGACCCTGGCCTGACGACAAAGGAAATAAATAATGAGCGAATACCTTTTTTTTCCCCCTCCTGCTTCTTCTTTTTTTCTTTTTTTTTTTTCTTTGCGCGACTACTCTTGCAGAGAGAGAGAGAGAGAGAGAGAGAGAGAGACCTTGAAATGGGGTGGTTCGTCTTTTTTTTTCTCCTGTTCTTTGTAGTGGTGGGAAAGACGAGGGTGGCGATGGTGGTGGTGTTAAAACGAATTCAGTGTGAGATTAGACGGGGTAATCTTCGTAACGGAAGGAGCAGGATAAGGAGGTGGGGTGGGATGGGGTGGGATGGGGGTGGTAGGCTGCCGGGGAAGACAACTTCACAAAGAATACATGAAAAAGGA
>CM031605.1:79226017-79236017 GCA_018398815.1 Conus ventricosus | reverse complement strand
TGCTGTTAATATCATTGTTATCATTATTATCATTTTGCATGTGTATGTGTGTGTGTGTGTGTGTGTGTGTGTGTGTGTGTGTGTGTGTGTGTGTGTGTAAATCTTTTTTCATCACGCACCTCGTCATTCGTCCCCAAATAGTAACTTCTTTCCACTGGTAGAAAAACTGAGAGTAATTTTCGTAAGTCTGTTAAGCGTAACCATCCCGACAGGACTCTTCAGCGCACATTACTGTCTGTGAATCTGGAATAGCCCATTACTATGTCTGGTGAATCTGGAATAGCACATTACTATGTCTGGTGAATATGGAATAGCACATTACTATGTCTGGTGAATATGGAATAGCACATTACTATGTCTGGTGAATATGGAATAGCACAACGACTGATCCAGATTAAAAAAAAGATTTCCTTGTAGATTTAAAGCTCTTGAAGGCCACATGCGTCGTGTTCGTATTGAATATGAAGTGGATTTTACACGGACGGAATCCGAAGGACGAAAGCTGCAGAATGGAGGATGTAGCCCCATGGCTACACTTCTGCTACATCAGAGTTCGTCTTTATTGACGTATGTCTATCGGGGTCACGTGATTCGTCAATTTATGTCGTTCTCCTTGCGATTCGCAAGACCAGCCGTCGAAATTCACTTACTGTTGGAGCTGCAACAAACGAAGGGAGACTACTTTTGCCTTCCGGTTTGAGGCTGTCTGAGAACGAGGCTCCACAAAGCTAAGGTTTTGTTTTCGACCAGCTGTGTGACGGAGTAAGATTTTTTTTTTTTTTTTAAATCATTCTGCCCTGTTGTCAATCAAAATACGCTGTTATTTATGATGTCTGAAAAGCAATGGCGGTGACACTATCAGACAAGACATCTCGTTCTCACCTCTTCTACTCTGCATGGACGCAAGACATTTGTCTGGTTTGTGTTGAGGGAGAAGCGCAAATTTAAACGGAAAGATATTGAATTGACGGCGACATTACTTGAAATGTTGTGTTTAGTTTTCATCTCTCTCTCTCTCTCTCTCTCTCTCTCTCTCTCTCTCTCTCTCTCTCTCTATAAGGGACAGGCGACGCGACTGACCAGTTCTGTCAACTGATGATACAATGTTACCCGTGTCGCTGTGAAATAGTTCAGGGTTCAGTCTCGCCCCAACGTGACTGCAACAGTTCTCTGCCAGATAGCTGTTTGTTCCTTTTTGTTTATTTTTTGTTTGTTTGTTTTGTTGGTTGATTGGTTTGATTGGTTCTTTCCTATTTTTTTTTCTCCCTTTCTTTTATTTATTTATTTTTTTTTGTTTCCCGCGCTTATGCGAAGAGGAAAAAATACAAGGTGAACGCTTTCATGAAAGACCGTGTTAAAAAAATGTAATGCCGGAGACTCGAGATGATTTTCGCTTGGTATTTTAATGTCTACTTTTTTCGGGAAAATGGAATTAATTATGTAAATGAATATTTTAATAGAAGGCCCTTTGTTTTAAAATACTCGAATGTGATTTTCGCTTGGTATTTTAATGTCTACCTGTTTTCGGGAAAATGGAATTAATTATGTACATAAATATTTTCATAGAAGGCCCTTTGTTTTAAAAGTTACATTCATTGTTTAACAAGAAGAAATGGAAACGAACAAAATCAGCACAGTTTCTAAAAGGAAAGCTTTTCTTTGTTTCCTTTTAACGCTTTGAACTGTGCAGCTACATCTGTTTTTTGTTGTGTCGTCCCCCCACCCCAAATCACTTCATGGAAATAATATTGATGAAATGAGTAATGTGCTCGTTATGTGTTGATAAAATGAATGATGTTGAATACTCCTTTTTTTTTGTTCGTGCAATGTAGCCTTTATGCTTGGCCTTATTTCTAATATGAAATGTTTTGTCTCGGTCTGGTTTGAACCCTGTCCCTCAGCTGTTTTACACATTTGCCTTTTCTTAGCCGTAGTCTGCCTTCTGGGACAATACGTTTGGGAGCCATGAAGGCCGTTCTTCAGTCAACGAACTTTTAGATCGCAAATTTAGTTGGCCTGTTCACGATCCCAGCATCTTGTCTTTTCTTCTTGTTCTTGTTCTTCTTCCTCTTCTCCTCACACACATAAACCAACCAACCTCCTAAGGGGAAGTGTCGTTGTTTGTTGTGCGTGCTCTGTGTTGTCATTTCTGCCAGGCGATTCCATGTCGTAGGCAGCGTTGGTTTGGGAGCTACGGGCGCCTAGCTGTTTCATCACGGGGGACCAACAGTTCCCCTACTTGTTTGTTGTCAGCTTTTCCAGCAGTTTGCCAGTTGACCAGTTCATAAGGTTGGTCTGTTTACTGTCAGTGGCTTTTCATTAGTTTTCAGATTAAAGGTGTGTGACTGTCAAAGGTTTAAGATTAAAGGTGTGTGACTGTCAAAGGTTTAAGATTAAAGGCGTGTGAGATTCAAGGTGTGTGACTGTCAAAGTTTTCAGATTAAAGGTGTGTGACTGTCAAAGTTTGTTGAATTACTTTCTGGCGAGGACAGGTTCACGTGTATGTGGTACCTCTTCCCCTTCCATCCCCTTTATCTCTTTAGAAAAAAAACACCCTCTGCCCCTTTTCTTCTCGCTGGGTACTTTCATTGCCAGTCGTAGTTGACTGATATACATAATACAATATATCATATGATATGATATATAACATCCATAACGTGTGATTTTAACGGCACTGTGTTAGAGTATTTTATCCATCCTCTATGATTTACTTGTATTACTATCATTTTCCATGGACACATGAAGAAAAAATCCAGTGATCAGCACTGATAATGTACATAATTGTCATACAAGGTTATAAAACACGTGACATGTCATCTCATCTCCAGTGGAGAAAGCAACTGACGCTGGCACAGTTTACTGTCACATTGTTCTGATCCAGCTCCAAGGTGGTGGACAGCATGCAAACTTTAAGGACAGAAAATATACAGTATCAGCCTATTTGTTTTATATACGGGGCCCATTTTGTTTGGTAGTGTGCATAATTCATCTTCATCAAGGACATAATCATATTTCTCCATTTTATATCTGTAGCTCATCTCCTTTAAAAACATGTTTAGGTAAGGTTTTGTTTTGCTAATTCTGCATTTACAAATGAATTATTCTTTCCCCATTAGAATTATCAGATCTAACCTATCGTCGGTTTTTGTTTTTTATCAGTGCCAAAAAAAACCATCTCCACATTCATAGACTGTCTTTCACAGTGTGAACGATCACTTGGAAAAAAAAACAACACAAAAAAAACTTTCAAGCTCTTCACAGAAAGTACGTGCGAATTCACAACCCCATAGGTATTAATTGATTGAATCTTTCTCTCTGTGACAAAAATTGTGTTTATAGGTTTCAGTGATTTGCATACGTTTCAAAACATTGTTTGTTATCAGAATTCTATGGCATATTTTCAACTGGAACCATTTTAGTATTGTTCCTTTAATTTTCTAAACCCTTTTTAGTACCTCTACCCAGATTACTTGTATAATCATCATCAGTATTATCATTATTATTATTATTATTATTATCATTATTGTCATCATCACTGCTGTTGTTATTGTTGTTACCATTACTGTAACTGTTGGTATTGTTAATACTATGTTCTTCTTCTCCTTCTTCTTGTTATCATTATCATCATTATTATTATAATTATTGTTGTTGTCATTATCGTCAAAATCATCATGGTCGTCGTCATAATTATCATCACAGTTGGGTACTTCCCAGTTGACCTGACAACGATTTATAATACAAATAACATTGAAAATATGTGCTTTCTACAGGGTGGAGTTACAACCGTATTTTATCGACAAGCCATCATCATCATCATCATCATCATTATTATTGTCACCATTATTATTATTACCATCCTTATAATTATTATTATTTCTATCATCATATGTTTTACTACTGTCATTATTTTTATCATTGCTATTGTTGTTGTTGTTGTTATCATCATCACTATAACGAACACTTTCTTCCCTTCCTTTCGGCACAAACTCAGTATATCTGTACAGCAAAAGCTGAACTGCCGTGGCTGGACAACTCAGTATATCTGTACAGCAAAAGCTGAACTGCCGTGGCTGGACAACTCAGTATATCTGTACAGCAAAAGCTGAACTGCCGTGGCTGGACAACTCAGTATATCTGTACAGCAAAAGCTGAACTGCCGTGGCTGGACAACTCAGTATATCTGTACAGCAAAAGCTGAACTGCCGTGGCTGGACAACTCAGTATATCTGTACAGCAAAAGCTGAACTGCCGTGGCTGGACAACTCAGTATATCTGTACAGCAAAAGCTGAACTGCCGTGGCTGGACAACTCAGTATATCTGTACAGCAAAAGCTGAACTGCCGTGGCTGGACAACTCAGTATATCTGTACAGCAAAAGCTGAACTGCCGTGGCTGGACAACACTTTGCTGGTGACCGCCAGGTTGTAGGTCCGCTAGTTAGTGTGGAGGGGACTGAATGAATACTTCTCATCCCCCCCCCCCCCTCCCCCTCCTCCCGCTTCCCGTCCTCCATAACGGATGTTATTTTGTCCTCCATAATGGATGTTATTTTGTCCTCCATTATGTTATTTTGTCCTCCATAATGGATGTTATTTTGTCCTCCATAACGGATGTTATTTTGTCCTCCATAATGGATGTTATTTTGTCCTCCATTATGTTATTTTGTCCTCCATAATGGATGTTATTTTGTCCTCCATAACGGATTTTATTTTGTCCTCCATAATGGATGTTATTTTGTCCTCCAAGATGTTATTTTGTCCTCCATAATGGATGTTATTTTGTCCTCCATGATTTTATTTTGTCCTCCATAATAGATGTTATTTTGTCCTCCATAATGGATGTTATTTTGTCCTCCATAACGGATGTTAGTTTGTCCTCCATAACGGATGTTATTTTGTCCTCCATAATGGATGTTATTTTGTCCTCCATAATGGATGTTGTTTTGCTTCTTGGATCCCCGTTGTGACCATGAAACATGTTCGCAGATATCAATCAATCAATCAATCAATTAATCGATCAATCAATCAATCAATCACCACTTAACCAAGCAGTCAATCAATCAATCTATCAGTCAGTCAGTTAGTCGGACAATCAATCAATCAATCAGTCGGTCAATCAATCAATCAATCACTCGGTCGGTCAATCCATTAATCTATCATTTTATCTTTCTATCATAGTCTCTCTGTTACCACCTACCCATCTATCTACAATAGTAGATCTATCGAAACTACCTAGAGAGAGAGAGAGAGAGAGAGAGAGAGAGAGAGAGAGAGACAGACAGACAGACAGACAGACAGACAGACAGACAGAGACAGAGACACAGAGACACACGCGCCCATAAACAGCTAGAATCTAAAGGGGGAAAAAATCTTGAAAAAAAGAATCAAAATTACGATTCACTATCTTTGCAAATTCGAGGTGGAAACACGTGCGTATGTTAAAAAAAATCAAATCTGAACGACTAACAATACTTAAAACAAAGAAACAAAACGGCACATTTAACGATACTCAAAAAAAAAAAAGTATTTTTAAAAATCTCTCCAACTGCCCGTGAATTTAACAAAAAAACAAAACAAAACCAAACAAACAAAACAAACAACAAAAAAAAAAAACAGGAAAAAAAGTCGTATGAAATAGATTACGATTGTGACGCGACATATTTTACGTAATTCAAATCATATCAGATTTCTCGTCATATTCAATGATCACACGGAAGATGGGGGATTCGTATACACTTTCTATGACGATGATGTACATGGATGCTACCTGATCATGAATAATAATGATCGACGTGGATCATGATTATAAATAAAGATGACCGACAAGGATTCGACTGTAAATCAACAAACCAAAACTGAATGAACGACAACAACAACAACAACAAACAGAAAGAAAAACAATGTTTAGAATGACGAGGAATCGTTTTCTTTTTGTTTGTCTGAACTATCTCTTGAAAGAAAAATTCTGGGGAACAAAAATGAAGTTACAGTGCTGTTAACAAATTGGACAGATCTACAAGATCATCCGTAATATTTTGACAACCCTGTGTTATTAAGAGAGCGCAATGTTTTTATCAGTCACAGTTGACAGTAATCACAACACTGTCGTTTCTCCAATCCCATCATTCGTTAGAAATGACAACAACATCAACAACTATGATGATACTAACAACAACAACAATAATAACGATAATAGAAATAATAATTTATGTAACCGGGAAGAAAAAAAGCGCTTGCGGCTGCATGCTGCCACAAAAAGGTGTCAAATGAATCATAACTTTAGCTAATTATTCATTTAAATAATTAAAAAGAAAAACCTTTCCCACAGACACACAGAAAGTCATAATTTCCATTTCGAAAGAGCATGCAAAATGTGCGAAAGAATGCAAAATTCAATGCTTTAAATGAAGTTCAAAGCAAGGCCATTTTATATTCAAGTATGCCTGCCCTCTTTGGCCATCGCAAAAAAAAAAAAAAAAAAAAAAAAGAAGAAAAAAAGAAAAATAGAGCAAGAGATACAACTTAAACCAATCAAAAAAGATACGTCAAAAGCAAAAACAAGGCATCGATTTTTTCCCCGGAAAGGAAAACGAAACAAAACAAACAGCAACAGAACCAAGACCAATCAACAAAACAAGTTTTTTTGTTGTTGTTTTTTTTTTTCTGTACGACAGTTAATCTGAAATCATATAGAGACACTTTTTTCAGCTGGAGAGGCAGATTCCTGTTTGATGATGGAACTGAAAATGAATGCAACGTAGATGCATGTACATTGACAGAGAACTACAGTAATGTAAAACAGTGAGAGTCCAGAGGGCACAGCGTACTTTGTTATATAATTTGCAATTATTGAACGCCGAGGGGGACGGGGGGGGGGGGGGGGGGGGGGGGGGGGGGGGGGGGGGGGGGGGGGGGGGGGGGGGGGGGGGGGGGGGGGGGGGGGGGGGGGGGGGGGGGGGGGGGGGGGGGGGGGGGGGGGGGGGGGGGGGGGGGGGGTGGGGGGGGGGGGGGGGGGGGGGGGGGGGGGGGAGGGGGGAGGGGAAGACTGCAAAGCGGAAAATAGAAATGTTCTGAACTGATGTTGAGCCAACAGGTAATAGAGCTGCTCGATATAATTAATACATGCAAGAACATTGAAAAGCAACATTTTCTTGAAGAAAAAACAAAACAAAACAAAACAAAACGAAACCTGCGTTTGTAAACAGTCCTTCACTTCTGTTAGGTCTGTTAGCAGGTCGCCTGACGTGATCGCCGATTTAGAATGCTCCTCAGTTCGTCCCTTAGCTGAACTCGGCGACATGCAGTTTTGTTCGCAAATACCCTTGGTTGCTTCAGTTTAGTACGGAATAATAACTATAATACACTTTGGCGAGTTCTTTAAAGAAAAAAAAAGTTAAGAACGCGCTCAAACATTTTTTGCCGTCAGCCTGAAAATTTAACTGGCCAAACAAGACAAAATACTAGCCACACACACACCACACGCGCGCGCGCACTCTCCCACGCACGCACGCGCTCACACACACACACACACACACACACACACACACACACACACACACACACACACACACACACACACACGATTTAAAAGAAAATGTTACTACATTCAGACCGCATTGCATATAATGAGAAAAACGACAAATGGCTCTCCACCACCCCACCCACCCGCCTCCCCTCCCTTCTTCCAACATAAAAAAAAGAACATAAAACACTTCTTGGTGGGGGGGAAATGTCTGTCTGGCAAGCGGAAGGTGCCGGAAACACTTGTCTCGACTGTTAACGACATGCCGTAAAGTGACCCTGACCAGGTCGCAAAAGCTGCAAGACGGTGTTCTGGCGACCATGGGTGAAAGTTGGTGATCGTCCTTGTGTCTTCTTCGCCTTGGGCGGCGACTTAATTTTTCATTTTTTACTGGATATCCCCCCCCCCCCCCCTCCCCCCCGCCTTCGACTCTTTCAATACTGCGTTTTTGCTGTTCCTCTTTAATGTGCTGTCGTCCTGGTGGTCTCACTGTAGTGTTGGGTCCACCACCTCCCTGGCCCGAGTATCCCCCATCTGTCAGACCACCTGAGATGGGGCGTCTGAGAAACCGGAATGTCATTAACAACATACCTTCCCCTGGCTAGGTAACCGAACGTCACAGACCGAACCTGATCTAACGGCGGGTCGCAGCGCCCCCCCCCCCCCCCCCTCCCCGCCTCCCTTTCCACCCCTCATCACCCTTTTCTTTTTTCCGGCTTCGCCATCATAGGCATTATTAGCTTATTATCGTTAACTTGCTGCCCCCCCCCCCCCCCCCCCCCCCCCCCGCCCCCCCCTCTTTTTTCTTTTTCTATTTTTCTTCTCATCTTTCTTTGCATCTTCAGTTTTGTGGCATTTATGCGGTTCAAACATACAAATACGTGTGTGTGTGTGTGTGTGTGTGTGTGTGTGTGTGTGTGGTGTGCGTGCGTGCGTGCGTGCGTGCGTGCGTGCGTGTGTGTTTACGCGCGCGCGCGCGCATGCGTGCGTGTGCATGTGTGTGTGTGTGCGTGTGGCTGAAAAATTATCCAACATTACTCCTAATAATAAAGAAAATTGTTGCATCTCTTCTCATCAGTACCGATCACTATCATGTAAGATGATGACAATTTAGCAGTTATTGCACCACCTATTCCCATTGCTGTTATAACTTTTCTTTATGAGAATTTCCATTATTAACATTTGCCAGCAATGCAGACACGACCGGCCATAAATGCACAGTCTTTAATGAAAGCCAGAGAAGGACGGCAACTCTCTAAGCTTACATATCCTATGGCGCGTCGTCTCGAGTTACCGTCCTTGGCGCGCGCGTTTGGCACATTTCGCGTGCACTGATGTTAATCTCCCCTGCCTGTCTGGCTGGCCGACTGTGTGTCGGTGAGTGAACGAGTCCGTCTGCCTCTGTCTGACTGCGTGTCTGTCTGTCTGTCTGTCTGTCACCACCAGTGGAGGTTTCCGAGCGCAGGTAATCCAGCATTCTTTGGCTTTGTCATTTCTGCTGGTCTTATCTGTGGGGCCCGTTTGTTGGAAGCCTGTCGAAACGCGTTGATTCTGCACCGTTGATTGTTTGGCTCTCATGTGCCTGATCAAATTATTTTTTTTTTCTGTTATACTTTGGTGCTAATCATAGAGTTGTATGATTTTTCCTCTCTCTCTCATCTCTTCTCTCCTCTCTTCTCCTCCTCTCTCACTCTCTCTCTCTCTCTCTCTCTCTCCCCCTCCAAGATTTCCATGTACATAGAGGCTAAGTAGGTTCACATATAAAATTATAATGATAAATAATAATAATAATAATATAATAATAATAATGATGATGATGATGATGATAAAAGTACAAATAATAACAACATCATCATCATCATCATCATTACGAGGATAAGCATACTTCTCCTCTCTCTCTCTCTCTCTCTCTCTCCCCTCTCCTCTCTGTGTTGTGTGTGTGTGTGTGTGTGTGTGTGTGTTGTGTTGTGTGTGTGGTGTGTGTGTGTGTGTGTGTGTGTGCGTGCGTGCGTGCGTGCGTGTGCGTGCGTGTTCCCTTCAGTCTCTCTCGTCCTCGCTCTTTTGACTTTCTCTGTCCCTCTTGCACGAGCCAACGAGGTTCATTTTCTCTCTCTCTCCTCTCTCTCTCTCTCTCTCTCTCTCTTTTAAATGTTTTTCCTCCTCTTTTTTTTTGCCCAGAAGAGAGATCTGATGAGCGCAATTAATGACGATTTGTCTTTTATTAACCTCTTTGAACCCTTTCTGTCCCATTCTCTTGTCTTTCTTTTGGATTTTGTCCGCTTCCTTGGCGCAAATTTGCGCGATTTTTGCTTCAAAACCACCACCCCCCCGTCCCCCCCCCCCCCCCCTCCCCCCCCCCCCCCCCCCCCCCCCCGTCCCCTCCTTTCTGCTTCGCGCTTTTAGACTTCGGCCATCCCCATTTCAGTCTTCCCTGTGTTGGTGGGGTGTGTGTGTGTGTGTTGTGTTGTGGTTGTGCCCT
>CM031605.1:79208227-79218227 GCA_018398815.1 Conus ventricosus | reverse complement strand
CGAAAGAGAGAGAGAGACAGAGAGAGAGAGAGAGAGACAGAGACAGACAGACAGACAGACAGAGACAGACAGACACAGACAGACAGAGACAGAGGGAGAGACAACAGGCACAATGCGCCTATTTTGAGGAAGAAGATGGTCAAAGTCCCTGAGCCACCAAGAGTGGCCGTTTGAAGCAGTGAAGCAGTGACGTGTTAGTGTTCATCACACCCGGCCACCCAAAAGGCGGAGCCCGCGTCGCTCCTTCAGCCGCGTTTACCATTCTCTGGCCTGAATCACGTATCCATGTACTGTTGCTGGGCGTGGACTGAGAGGGTTTTGTTGTGGGCGTGGACTGAGAGGGGTTTGTTGCTGGGCGTGGACTGAGAGGGTTTTGTTGCTGGGCGTGGACCGAGAGGGTTTTTGTTGCTGAGCGTGGACTGAGAGGGTTTTGTTGCTGAGCGTGGACTGAGAGGGTTTTGTTGCTGGGCTTGGACTGAGAGGTGCTGGGCGTGGACTGAGAGGGTTTTGTTGCTGGGCGTGGTCTGAGAGGTGCTGGGCGTGGACTGAGAGGTTTTGTTGCTGAGCGTGGACTGAAAGGGTTTTGTTGCTGGGCTTGGACTGAGAGGTGCTGGGCGTGGACTGAGAGGGTTTTGTTGCTGGGCGTGGTCTGAGAGGGTTTTGTTGATGAGCGTGGACTGAGAGGGTTTTGTTGCTGGGCGTGGTCTGAGAGGGTTTTGTTGCTGAGCGTGGACTGAAAGGGTTTTTGTTGCTGGGCGTGGTCTGAGAGGGTTTTGTTGCTGAGCGTGGACTGAGAGGGTTTTGTTGCTGGGCGTGGTCTGAGAGGGTTTTGTTGCTGAGCGTGGACTGAGAGGGTTTTATTGCTGGGCGTGGTCTGAGAGGGTTTTGTTGCTGAGCGTGGACTGAGAGGGTTTTGTTGCTGAGCGTGGACTGAGAGGGTTTTGTTGCTGGGCTTGGACTGAGAGGTGCTGGGCGTGGACTGAGAGGGTTTTGTTGCTGAGCGTGAATGAGAGGGTTTTTTACTGTTGCTGGGCGTAGTCTGAGAGGGTTTTGTTGCTGAGCGTGGTCTGAGAGGGTTTTTACTGTTGCTGGGCGTGGACTGAGAGGGTTTTGCTGCTGGGCGTGGACTGAGAGGGTTTTGTTGCTGAGCGTGGACTGAGAGGGTTTTGTTGCTGAGCGTGGACTGAGAGGGTTTTGTTGCTGAGCGTGGACTGAGAGGGTTTTACTGTTGCTGGGCGTGGACTGAGAGGTTTTGTTGCTGAGCGTGGACTGAGAGGGTTTTTACTGTTGCTGGGCGTGGACTGAGAGGGTTTTGGACTGAGAGGGTTTTGTTGCTGGGCGTGGACTGTGAGGGTTTTGTTGCTGGGCGTGGACTGAGAGGGTTTTGTTGCTGGGCGTGGACTGAGAGGGTTTTGTCGCTGGGCGTGGACTGAGAGGGTTTTGTCGCTGGGCGTGGACTGAGAGGGTTTTGTCGCTGGGCGTGGACTGAGAGGGTTTTGTCGCTGGGCGTGGACTGAGAGGGTTTTCGAACCGTCAAAGTCCGACCAGGGAATGTTTCGAGCCGACACCTACCCTGCATCTTTTTTTTCTTTTCTTTTTTTTCTCTTTTCTTCTTCTTCTTTTTTTTTGCGGAGTGTGTGGGGTGTAGGGGAGGAAACGGGAAGAGTATGTTAGGGGTGGGGGGAACTTGATTGTTGTTTTATAAAATGACTGGGGACAGATGGGTTGATGCCCAAACCTCAGGACGCCTAATGCGGCAGTGAAGCCACAGCACCAGCACACACTAACCGTCAATGCGGCAGTGAAGCCACAGCACCAGCACACACTAACCGTCAATGCGGCAGTGAAGCCACAGCACCAGCACACACTAACCGTCAATGCGGCAGTGAAGCCACAGCACCAGCACACACTAACCGTCAATGCGGCAGTGAAGCCACAGCACCAGCACACACTAACCGTCAAGGAAGAGAGGCACAGTGAATGAGGAAAGGCTGGTGGACTCGGCTTTAATGGTGTCATAACAATGTTCCTTTTTTATTCTTTTTATTTTTGTTTTGTTTTGTTTTTTGTTAGCAACATGTACTTCAACTAAGGACAAGAGCATAAATCAAAATGAAAATAAAGCATACCCACCCACCCACTCAACCACACACACACACACACACACAAACACACAATGAAAATAAAACATACCCTTTCACACACACACACACACACACACACACTAACAGATCAACAACAGCAAAAATTAAGGGCATGAAAAATAAATGAACGAAGCACAAAACACAGACAGGCGAATACAGGAAACGGGAAACAATCAGTAGGCAATAAAATCCTACGCAATCCCCACTGCACGTGGTTAGAATGCCGACACCGCCGTCTACCAATCAGAGAAGGGCTCTGTTCCGGGAGAGTGGGGACATTTATAATGGCTGAGCAAAAGTCGGAAAGATACCCTTTAAAAAAAAATCTTTAGTAGCCTTTTAAAAAAGACTGAAAATGAAGTCAAATGCACTGGTAGAAGCTGGATTAAACGCTCTATTGTTTAAACTTCGTCTGTTTTTGTTTGTTTGTTTTTCTCTGCCGCTTTTATCTATGCATATTTATTCCGTTGTCTAGTTCGTCCGGTTCTGTTTTCTTTGCGATTGGAAGCGGCAGAGTGCGGCGTTCATATGCTGTGGACTCCTGATAAATCAACAAAAACGACAATTGAGCCTACATCAAGACTGAATCGATGGAGATGGGCACGCACACGCGCAGACACACACACACACACACACACACACACACACACACACACACACACACACATACACGCGCGCGCGCGCGAGTACACACGCACACACACATATATAAATGTGTGCGTGTGCGCGCGCGCGTGCATGCGTGTGTGTGTGTGTGTGTGTGCGTGCGTGTGTGTGTGTGTGTGTGTGCGCGTGCGTGTGTGCGCGCGCGTGCATGCGCACGCTTGTGTGCATGTGCGTGTGTGTGTGTGTGTGTGTGTGTAACAATGGCAGACATTGAAAATTTGAACTGTCCACGAGACTATCTTTGCCTTAACACTCTTTGGCAACTCTTCATCCCGTACAGCGAAACACTGCCCTCTCCTTTCCCTCTCCCTCTCTCTCTCTCTCTCCCAGCCCCCTCGTCACACACACACCTACCCAACCACCCCACTACTAAGGACTTTCTCCTTCCACAAATTTTTGTTCCAGCACGGTGACGAAAAATGATGATGATGGAAATAATATTAACTGGGATAAACATGCAAATCGCCATCATAATCATCATCATCATCATCGTCGTCGGCGGCGGGCGGGGGCGGCGGCGGCGGCGGCAGAATGATAGTGATGAGGATGACATTGATGATAATAATAATAATAATAATAATAATAATGGCAGTTATCAGTAGTAGTGGTTGTAGTAGTCATAGAAAAGAACGTTATCATTATTGATCTTTAACAACTACGACACCATCTAAACAGCCATTTCAAACAACACACACACACAAGACATACACACACACACACACACACACACACACACACGCACGCACGCACGCACGCAAACGCGAACGCACGCACCAAACTATAGCGCAAACAATGATAAGCAGGTGCCCAA
Source organism: Conus ventricosus (assembly GCA_018398815.1). NCBI lineage: Eukaryota > Metazoa > Mollusca > Gastropoda > Neogastropoda > Conidae > Conus > Conus ventricosus. The sequence goes on along the minus strand of CM031605.1, from coordinate 79,214,606 downwards.
GGTCTGACCAGCGTGTTGGGCTAATGTGCATGTCGGTGTCTGCCAAGTCGTGCCGACGAGTCCTGTCCTATTTCCTTTCATCCGAGTTATGAAATGTATTCATCCACCCAGCTGTCAATCATGCACACGGTTTTCTCGTAGCTTAGCAGGTGTGGTTTAGCGCGAGTGTACCACTCAGCATGCCGTGACTGACAACACCTTGGGGAAACGGAAACTGACACTTGTAGAACAGGTCTTTGTCCCCCAAACCAGATGCGCCGCGTAACAAAGATTCTTTTCCCTTTATAGACTTTTTTTATTCACGGTTTTTTTTTTAAAAGCAACTTTTTTTTTTTTTTTTTGGGGGGGGGGGGGGGGGGGGGGGGTGGCTGCGTCAGTTTACAAAATGTTCTTCTCAACAAAGACTTTCGTAAAGACGTTACGTAAAGACTTGTTTTGTGGAACAATGTTGTCCTTTTCTTTGTCGAATTAAATTTCCCCCCTTTTCCGGAACATTCATGTCTTTAACTATATCAGATTTACCTTTTCTATTTTTTCCCCCAGGAACAACTGTCTTTCTCCCCGCCAGATTTACCCTCCCTTCTTTCTTTTTAACGGGATTTTATATAATCTATATATGGAACATTGTGACAGACTCCTTCCCTTAAATAAAGACGTTCTTCTTCTTCTTCTTGTTTCTGTTGAGTTGTTGCTTTTTCTTTTGTGGAACCGTTTATTTTGTCTATGCACGACGTAGCTCATAATAAAGCCTTCCTTTATTTTACAGACTTCTTGTTGCTGTTTTCTGAACAGTTTGTTGTGTTGTTGCTTTTTGCTCAGTTTGTTTGTTGTCTGTTTGGAATTTGCTCAAATTGTTTGTTGTTTGTTTGGAATTTGCTCAAATTGTTTGTTGGTTGTTTGGAATTTGCTCAAATTGTTTGTTGTTTGTTTGGAATTTGCTCAAATTGTTTGTTGTTTGTTTGGAATTTGCTCAAATTGTTTGTTGTTTGGAATTTGCTCAAATTGTTTGTTGTTTGTTTGGAATTTGCTCTCCTTTGTTGTTTGTTTGGAAGTTGCTCAAATTGTTTGTTGTTTGTTTGGAATTTGCTCAAATTGTTTGTTGTTTGTTTGGAATTTGCTCAAATTGTTTGTTGTTTGTTTGGAATTTGCTCAAATTGTTTGTTGTTTGTTTGGAATTTGCTCAAATTGTTTGTTGTTTGTTTGGAAGTTGCTCAAATTGTTTGTTGTTTGTTTGGAATTTGCTCAAATTGTTTGTTGTTTGTTTGGAATTTGCTCAAATTGTTTGTTGTTTGTTTGGAATTTGCTCAAATTGTTTGTTGTTTGTTTGGAAGTTGCTCAAACTGTTTGCTTTTTGCTCAGTTTGTTTGTTGTTTGTTTGCTTTTTACTCAAATTGTTTGTTGTTTGTTTGCTTCTTGCTCACTATAGCTTGTAATGAAATTTCCCACCCTTCAAAGATATTAAACCCCCCTCCCCCGCCACATTTTCGCGCTTATCAAGACAGATTTATTGTCCTAATGAAGACCCCCCCCCCCCCCTCCTTATTTTTTCTCCTGAAACATTTCAATTTTTGTTTATGCAGACCTTTCAAGTTTTTAATCTGGAATATTTTTGTTTTTATACAGTATGTACAAAGCTCTTTGTCTCAGTAAAATTATCTCCCTTTGTAGATTAAAAGACATCTTCATCTTTATATATATATATATATATATATATATATATATATATATATATATATATATATATCATATGTATTTCATATTAATAATTCCTTCCCTTTTAAAACGGTCTTTTGTCCTTGCCTATGCATAAATGTTTGTTTTTGTTTGCTGTCCGTTTTAATATGAAAGTGTTTCGAAACTTTTTTTTATATCTAGTCAGAACAAAGCTGTAAGGGGCTGTATATGTATATATATATATATATATATATATATATGTTTGATCTGTTTATATATATATATAGCTGTATAATATATATATATATATATATATATATATATATATATATATATATATAGCTGTATATATATATATATATATATATATATATATAAAATATATATATATATAATATATATATATGTTTGATCAATCAGTGGGAGATTGCATCTCTTAGGAGATCCAAGTAAAGGTTGTTCTGCACAATTCTTAGCCACTGACAATGCTTGGGTTATTGAACAGCAGAGCTGATGACCACTCAGACTGTTCCACATCTTTTGATCTCCCTTGCATCATTGAATGAATCCTCAAGCATTGTGGGCTCAAAGATTGTCCCCTGCACTTTATACTGTTTGTACAATGTTTTTGGTTTTTCAGCAACTTTTTTCTTCTCCACACTTTTGTTTTGTTTCATTTACTACCCTTCGCTGGCTGCTTTGGCGGTGCTGTTGGATTCTTTTTCGAACCCTTGATGGTGAGAACACCACAGAGTTATGGACTATGGTGTGTGTCTATTTGACTCCAAGACCACAGTCACAAACATTCGTGTTTCTATGATGAGTCCGATCCGGCAGACGAAAAGGCTATGAGCAGGCAATACCATTAGAGCTGCGTTCGGGAGATATTGCAAACGCTCTTTCATGCAGTTTGTGAAAGGTTTTCATTACTACACTATATTTTATTAATTTAATATTCCCATTTTCTTCACCTTGAATTTTTTAAAATTCAAACTTTAGTCAAGTCATTACTATAGTGACAGAAGAATTGTTAGCCTGCATTCCCCCCCCCCCCCCCCTACTTAATGGTTCGTCTTAACGTATATGTACATACATATAATGTATTTCATATTAAAGAACCCTTCCCTTTACAAGACTTTACCGTGTGTGTGTACAAGCTGCGCTTCATAACGAACCCTTTAATTATAAAAAAAAACTTCCATTTTAATCAGGAATATTTTATCGTTGTGTTAGAGAAGATACACATCATAACATAAACCATCCGTTTGAATTTTTGTTCTCTTTGGGGGGAAGTGTGCGAGAGACACAGATACTACGCACTCGCTCCTTTGATAAAGTCTTGCCCTGTTTGTGCAAGAATGTGCTTCACAAGACAATTCTCCCCCCTTTTCTTTTTCTTCAGAATATCTTTTGCTTCTGTCTCTATCCAAGAAATACCTCAACCTTCCTTCCCCCCCCCCCCCCCCTTTTTTTTTCCCATTGGTAACGGACGGGATTTTTCTTTTGCTTCTCCCTCCCACCTCCCCGATTCCATTTTACATCTCATAAGAGAATCCCTCCCTTGTCTGCCCCCCCCCCCCCCCCCCCCCCCCCCCCCCACAACTACCTCTTCACTCTCTCACTCACACACACACACTTTCCTCCCCGCATCAACGGAAGGACCGGCAAATACACCGTAGTTTCACAGAGAAGGAAAAAAGAGAGAACTGTTGTTAACACGCCTGTCAGCGGACAAATCTGTTATGTTCAGGAGGAAAATCGCCCTCCACTTTCAAAGCGCTTGAATAAATTATGTCATCAACCGCATCTTTAGACATTCAGCTAAACTAAAACTGAGATGGGGGAGAATAATAAGATAGGAAAAGATCTGAGGACTGGAAATCTATGTAACATTAGTTCGAATTGTACTTTTGGTGGTGGTGGGGTGTTTTTTTTCATATATAAAGTAAAAACAACGGCCCGGGTTTAAAAAAAAATTTTTTTAGTGGTCTGTGTATGGACTAAGCAAGAATAGTATTTGTTTTCATGATTTTGTTTCCTTTCGTGGGTTGTAAACCCGGGAAATGTGTTTCGGATAGAGATGTAATAAAATGAAGAACATGTTGGAAATCGCAAATCAACACTTCTATTCGCTTGAATCAACAAACAGCAAGTAAGTCAATAAATAAATAAATGAATCAATTAAATAACCAATACTAAGCTAAGAACAGATAAACCAATGAATCAATTAAATAACCAATACTAAGCTAAGAACAGATAAACCAATGAATCAATTAAATAACCAATACTAAGCTAAGAACAGATAAACCAATGAATCAATTAAATAACCAATACTAAGCTAAGAACAGATAAACCAATGAATCAATTAAATAACCAATACTAAGCTAAGAACAGATAAACCAATGAATCAATTAAATAACCATACTAAGCTAAGAACAGATAAACCAATGAATCAATTAAATAACCAATACTAAGCTAAGAACAGATAAACCAATGAATCAATTAAATAACCAATACTAAGCTAAGAACAGATAAACCAATGAATCAATTAAATAACCAATACTAAGCTAAGAACAGATAAACCAATGAATCAATTAAATAACCAATACTAAGCTAAGAACAGATAAACCAATGAATCAATTAAATAACCAATACTAAGCTAAGAACAGATAAACCAATGAATCAATTAAATAACCAATACTAAGCTAAGAACAGATAAACCAATGAATCAATTAAATAACCAATACTAAGCTAAGAACAGATAAACCAATGAATCAATTAAATAACCAATACTAAGCTAAGAACAGATAAACCAATGAATCAATTAAATAACCAATACTAAGCTAAGAACAGATAAACCAATGAATCAATTAAATAACCAATTACTAAGATACTAAGAACAGATAAACCAATGAATCAATTAAATAACCAATACTAAGCTAAGAACAGATAAACAAATAAATACTTAGCTAAATGTAAACAACGGTCAAGAGGTTTCATAACTTACTTTAATTTTTTTTTTGCATTTGAATGTAAAGGTTTGTTGTTGTTTTTCTTCACATATTTAATGTCACCTCTCTCATCCCTCCACTCTACAATTCCTTCATTTTCTCACACATTCATCCCTCAACATAAATTTGGCAAAGTAGCCTATTTACTTAAAACAAATTAATAACAAATTCATGTATGTACAAATATATAAGTTGTTATAATAAAGAGTTCAAATCAAAATATCCTATGACATTTGTCTTGATGTTCTTTGTATTTGAAGGAATGAATGGGAGAATGAGTTGGCACAACTGACAACATGTATATGTTGGAATTATATAATCGTGCTAGGAAAGTATTAGCAAATAGGTTTTTTTTTCTCTCCAGTTTTTAAACAAACATGCAGACACGAAAAAGAGACAAATATGTATCATAATAATTGTACAAAAACACAGAAGTCAGACACAATAAGAGAACAAACACGCATGTCCCCCCCCCCCCAAAAAAAAAAAAAGAGAAAAAAAAAAAAAAGAAAAAGAGAAAAAGTCGCAGACACACACACAAACATACATGAATAGTAAGCAGGATATATATGCACACACACACACACACACACACACACACACACCAAGATCCAATAACCATCACAAATGGGCTTAAAGAAGAGGCGCCACAAGGAGAAGCTGTTTCTCTTATTTTTCTTGACCCCCACTTCAGAGAGAGAGAGAGAGAGAGAGAGAGAGAGAGAGAGAGAGAGAGAGAGGGGGGGGGGGGGGAGGGGGAATCATCAATCAACAACTACTTGCAGCAAGCAAATCGTCACTCGCCTTTCATTCGGAACAAATCGCGCACGTTCGGACGTAGACACCTTTTGACGCTGTTTGCACTGTGATACAGCTCACAGTGTACATGATCGCAATGATTATATAATATTCCCAATGCACATGGTCGTAATGATTATATAATATTTACAATGTACATGATTGGAACGACTATATACTATCTAGAATGTACGTGATCATAACCAGTCGACTGTGTAAGATTTACAATGCAATAGCACTCACTTAGTCCTCGCGACTGTTATCACGTACGCATGCATGCATACATGATTGTATGCATGTATGTATGTATGTATGTATGTATGTATGTATGCATGTATGTATGTATGCATGTATGTATGAATGTACGCATGAATGTATATATCTATGTATGTACATGTATTTATGTCCATACGTCTCTCTCTCCATCCATCTCTCTCTCTTTCTGTGTGTGTGTGTGTGTGTGTGTGTTAAAGTCGAAGGTTTATTACTGATTCTGTGCACTTTTCCACTGGGTTACAGTTGAATAATTTCTCAAATGAATGATTCAGCATGCTATGTAGAAGTTCAGTCATAGCTTGTCGACATTCAGAATGGGGGAATGCGGGTGGGATAATGGCTGCGGATAGCGTGCGAAATATTGGAAAGGCGAACTATTTCTTAAATAGATCCGCGTGCGAAATATTGGAAAGGCGAACTATTTCTAAATAGCTTGATTCTTCTGAGAGAGACAAGCTGACGTGCTTTACATGTTTTCATTTATTTATTATTCGTGTTTTGTTGATTGATCATACTTTGTTTGCAGGAAATCTTTAACGTGTTTACTGTTATGATGTTAATGGTGAATTTTAAATCAGATCCAAAGATCAACAGGAGAGGAGAAACACACACACACACAC
>CM031605.1:79188227-79203227 GCA_018398815.1 Conus ventricosus | reverse complement strand
CATTGTAAGATTCCATCACATGTCTGTGCACCCTCTGCACTGCAAATTTCCATTAGACAATGTCTGTATACTTGCCGCATTGTGTACGTCCATTACACATGTGTATACTTGGACTGTAATATACATCTCAGCGAGACAATATCTGTAGGCTTACTGCATTGTCAGTTTCCACGAGACGACGCGCGTGTATACTTATTACATGGTAAATATACGGGAGGAAAAGTCTGTACATTTAGAGCATTGTAAACTTCAACCAGACAATGTCTGTATACTCATAGCATCGCAACCTTGAAAAAGACAGAGTCTGTATATTTACTGTTTTAGAATTCCGTCAGTCTTTGCACTCACTCTACTTTACATCTCCACGAGTCAATGTTTGTATACTCTCTTCTTTGAAAACTCCCTTCAGACATCATCTGTATATTTACTGCTTTGCAAATTGCCATCAGACAAGGTCTAGACACTAACTGCATTGCAAAAGTTTCATCAGACAGCATCTAAGCCCACACTACATTGTAAATTTTAACAAGACAATGGACAATTACCCAGTATAAATCTTTAACAAGACAATAATGTTTGTAAACTGACCATGATGTAAAGTTTTATCAGATGGTGTGTGTATATTTCTTCCATGGTAAATTTTAACAAGATAATGTCTGTCCACTAACCACATTATACATTTCGACAAATGATGTCTGTATAATAGTGTCTAAGTGGAAATGCATTCCAACAAGCGTCTGTTTCCTCACTTTCCTAAAATGTTCAGCAAGGCAATGTCTGCATACCCCGTTTACGATACAATTCCGCAAGACAATGTGTTAACTCACTTTTCTGTATATTTCAACAATGTCTATGTACTACTTCCACCGTTGATTTAACAAGACAGTGTCCGTATGCTCCATTTACTGTAAATGTCTGCTTACCCCTTTTCCAGTCAATCACAACAAGACAATGTCTGCATGCTCCCTTTACAGTCAAGTTCAACAAGACAATGTCTGCATGCTCCCTTTACAGTCAAGTTCAACAAGACAATGTCTGCATGCTCCCTTTACAGTCAATTTCAATGTACCCTTTCGGCAATATAAATTACAAGACAATGTCTGGTTACTACGACCCCCCCCCCCCCCCCCACACACACACACCTTCCCTGATCGGTGTGTAAGGAATACAGTAACAATGTCCACATATTGGATCACACAGAACTTGTCTGCAAACGAATGAATATGAACTTAAAACACAACTTAAATACCTGTAAGAAATGATCATTGATTAAACGCTTTATCACCATTAAGTTCTCATGCCCACCACTCCCATGTTTTCTTCATGTGGTTTCTCTCAGGCGAGAAATAAACTGCACAAGCTTCACGTTGAAAACATGATCGATGCTTTTTTGGAATCAGCTTGTTTCAAAGCAGGCACACAGCATGTTCGAGCATACTGACAGTGTTAGTTCAGCATGGAAACAGTGCAGACAGGGGAGGTCAAAATTGCACAGGTTTAACAAAATTACCGGCCTTAGCTCCAATCCCAGAGAAGAAAAAGAAACACCCGAAGGTGCTGGGGAGGATCCAGAGAAGCACCGTCTTCACCTGCCTTTAGAGCAGTCCTGTACCACCCTTGGAGGCCTGCGCTGTGTTGACGATGGGTACAGGCACGCGCAGGACACTAGAGAAAGGACAGAGAAAGGACAGCAAGGACAGCAAGAAATGATTGACCGGATGACGTGCAGTTGGGAACGTCGACATCAGGTAAATTACGTGGACTGGTGATACTGTACACTCCACCAAGCCTGTAGACCCACGCTGTCCGGCTCGCTACCACTGCGTGGTCAGAGTGAAGTAGGAACTGCCGGGAGACCTATATGAGGCGAAGTTGGCTTGACGTCACCTTATCTGACCAATGACCGCACGATGGTCTGACGTCATCAGTCCATATCTGACATCTGTCTACATGACAGCTTGACGTCATTGTATCTGAAACTATCGTGATAGTGGCCTGACGTCACTGTTGGCATGATGGCTTGACGTCACTACATCAACACATGAGCCGAAGTCACTTTATTTCGAAACTGTCAACATGACGGTCTGACGTCACCATGCCTTACCACTGTCAGCAGTCTGGCCTGACGTTACAGTGTGGTACCACCGCGAACATAGTGGGTTGACGTCATGTTAACATGCGGGTTAATTTCATCATATCGCACATCGACCAACATGGTGGGCTGACGTCACTCTATCTAACCACTGCCAGCATGGTGAACTGACGTCATTGCATCTGACTACTATCAACATAGTGGACTTCTTCACCTTCACCTATCCCTTGACATCGTCTGTTGTCGTTGGTGCATCCCTGACGATGTGGCCACCACTCTCCTCCATCCGTCCCTGTCCTCCACCGCTCGCTGAGATTCCGCCAGGCTCATTCCAGTCCACTCTCGGATGTTGTCTTCCCACCTCTTCCTTTGTCTTTCTCTATTGCGGCTTCCTCTGACTGTTCCTTGCAGGACTGTCTTTGCAAGGCCTGCTGAATGGGACACATGTCCGTACCACTTCATTTTCCGCTTCTTGACGACTGTAAGCAGGTCTTCATGGGGTCCAATTGCTTGTCGAATTATTCTACGGACTTCTTCATTTGTCACGTGGTCTGTGTAATGGATGCCCAAGATCTCATCACATCGCACTCCAACCAACATGGTGGGATGACGTCACTCTATCTAACCACTGCTAGCATGGTGAACTGACGTCATTGCGTCTGACTACTATCAACATAGTGGACTGCTTTCAGCATATAGGACCACTGCCAACATACTTGGTGGTTTGACGTCACTCAATTTTATGATAGACTGACGTCACTCTGTCTAATCACTGCCAACATGTATGGTGGATTGACGTCACAGTATCTGACCTCTGCCGTCATGGTGGACTGACGTCTCTTGCTCTGACTGCTGCCAACCTCCACGGTGGACTGATGTCACTATATAGGACTACAGTCAACGACGGGCTGACGTCAGTGGATCTGATCACTGCCCGTGTTCTCTGTACGTCATGGATCGAGAGGCGACTTTTTCCCCACCGAACAGATGAACAAATTATAGAAGAAAAAAAAAACTAACGAACTTTTACGGGCATTATCACAATCGATCAAGAAATGACATGAAATAAGTAAATCATTAAAAAAAATTAAAAAGAAATTAGAACTGATTACTAGAGAAATGAATTAATGAAATGAAACAAGGGAATGAACGAATAAATAAATAAATAGGTAAATAAATGAATGAATAAATACATGAATAAATCTCATCGTAGCAGCCTACAATGTAGTCTTTCACACACGCGGCAAAGACATGAAAGAGAGAAGGAGGGGTGGGGGGGGGGGGGGGGGGGGGGGGGGGGGGGGGGGGGGAGAGCAGGTTGGGAGGGGAGGCTGCATCTTTTCCTTTTCTTCTTCGTCTTCTTCCTCCTCCTCCTCCTCCTCCGCTCTCCTGTTCCATCTCACCCCCCCCCTCCTTCTCCCTTTCCTCTTCGTCTTCGCTTTCTTTTGCTACTGCTTCCCCCCCCCCCCCCCCCCCCCCCCCTGGTCTCCTTCCATTCATCTCCCTCCTTGCTGTTCTTGTTAGTGTGAACGTGGCACAGCTCACTGAGCCGTCGTGTTTTCCGCCGAGCTGGTCAGGGAGCACTGAAGGTTTACGTTCTATTAGCTTCAGCTTTTAAGGACACGTTGTTCACACTTGGACTGGTCAAGGTGGTCAAGCTTGTAGCGGACGGCCTTCTTCTTCTTCTTCTTCTTCTTCTTCGCGCTTTTGCTCTTCTTCTTCTTCCTCTTCTTCTTCTTTTTTAATCGTTTGCCGTTCATGCATTTTTGTGTTCTAAGATACTCTGTGCTGATATCCTTAAGCCGCTTCTCAACAGGTTGCCCAACACAGAACACACACACACACACACACACACACACACACACACACACACACACACACACACACACACACAGAGAGAGAGAGAGAGAGAGAGAGAGAGAGAGAGAGAGACTTGGTAACTTTTCTGCTCCTTCTTCTAGTGGTCACTCTTTCGTCTTCTTATTCTTCGTCCACTTGGAAACCCTTTTGTACTTCCAACTTATTACTCTTTTTTTCTTGTTCTTGTTCTTCTTTTTCTTCTCCTTGTTCGTGTTCTTCTTCTTGTTTTTCTTCTTGTTCTTGTTCTTGTTCTTATTCTTGCTCTCCTCCTCTTCCTCCTCTTCCTCCTCTTCCTCATACTTCTTCTCCTTCTTTTTCTTTCATCTTCTTCTGCCTGTCCGGTTCTCTCAGAATATTCTTCTTCTAAAGCATGAAAGAAACTAAATTAAAAATGATGTCTGAATATATGTCATCGAGCAAATTACACAACCTAAATCACTAGGCATTACCAGTGATGAAACTTTTGCTAGCATGACCAAATCCGAAATCTCATCAAACAAATGCCACGCAGCATGCTTCAGTTGCAACGGATCCAACATGTTCGGGATGAATGCTCCAGACGCATGTTTTATTTGGCGGTATTCAGGCTCGTTTTTTTAAGTACTGTACAGTTTTTCTTGGGGTAAAAGTGCCCCAGCAATTCTAAAACCACTTTGTTCATGGCAGGAAAGAACCTTCAGAATGATGAGCCATGACATGCAATCTACTTCTTCTGAACAGAACACATTAACATACGTTAAAATTCTGTCTCTTCTTTCATGTCTCAGATACAACAGTTACCTTAATCCTTGTGCACAACGTTATCCATGATGCCCACAGTATTTAAGTTTAATGGTTCATTTGCAGAACCGTCATGAATCACTCGGACTTACCGTCCTCTAACCAAACTCAGATCTATTCAAGCTTCTCTTTCAAACACACACACACACACACACACACACACACACACACACACACCGCAACGCAACGCAACGCAACGCAACGCAACGCAACGCAACGCACGCACGCACGCACGCACGCACGTGCACACACACACACACACACACACACACACACACACACACACACACACACACACACACACACACACACACACACACACAGAAGCATGCTTCCAGCAATGTATCGTGACATTCCAGCATTATCAACATTCAAAACTGAAATTTAATTACTTCTGTTTGCTACACATGACTTACCAGCCCGCAGAAACCGGCCAGAGAATGAATGTGCTGATAAATGGAGTAGATAATGTATGAGCGAATGATCAAACGACGTTGAAGTGCGCATGTGTGTGTGTGTGTGTGTGTGTGTGTGTGTGTGTGTGTGTGTGTGTGTGTGTCACGGACAAAAATGAAACAACCCAACTCGTGGAGTCGCCAGCCAATTTGTTCGGACATAAGCTTCAACTCAAACATTCTAGGCGCCAGATAGACGGGCCCATGGGTCGGGTCCAGCCAATTAAGCTTACGGAGAGGCTTCACGGAGACGGTACGGTCCACCCAGACAGACTAAGCTGTTTGACCGACGCCTCAATGTCTGCCCGGACGCATCTCAGTGCCTGGGCCGGACTCATCTAGCCAATTTTACACTGACCAGTGCCCACACGTTAAGCCACACGCGCCAGTTAAGTAGAAAGGGGGAAGGTAGTGCGTGGTGGGGGGTGAAATCTAGCTAATCAATTAAATGACCAATTGACCACCACAGAGAGTAAGGCGTGTAGGCGTGACTGTCATGATTTGAATATCCAATGGAATTAGAGGGAGATAACTTCGGGTATCAGGGTAAAAATACTGACCAATGGTACTCGCCCTTTTTGGACAGATCGGAACGGAATAAGAAGGATGTGAGAGTGAGAGAACGGCAGAACGAGGGGAGAACGAACAGGGAGACAGAGAGAGAGAGAGAGGTTCTGGGGTGTAGTCTCTGCAGGAGAAAGGCAGAGAGATGAGAGGAGTGAAGTTTGAGCATTAGCACCAGATATAGTCTGCAAAGGGAGGACTAAAGAGAGATGTGGAAAGAGAGAGTTGCTAACTAATAAAGAGAAAAAGAAAGAAAAGAAAAGGAAAAGAAAAGCAACCATGTCCATTTAATAGAGCAGACTAGGAGAGAGAGAGAGAGTGCAATGCGTTAATGCAGGAAGAAAGAAAGGAGAACAGATCGATGTTGATAGTCACTGTTCTATCTGAACCGGGGGTTCGACCTCATACTTGGCCAGCGCCACTTTCATCGCAGTCCAACCTGACCAACGCCAGCAGTCCAGCCTGACCGGTGCCAGCAGTCCAGCTTGACCGGTGCAAGCAGACCAATACCAATGCCAGCAGTTGTGTCGTGTTGTGAAAGTGACAGTGAAAAGAAAAAAAAAAGGAAAAGAAAAAGACAGTGATTCGTGAATAGTTAAGATCACCTGGCCAGGTAAAGTAGAAATCTATTTATACCCGGGTTAGTTAATGATGTTTTAGATAAATGATTTTGTGAAGTTCAGGAAAGAGAGAATGTTTTATTTCATTTGATTCCATATGCATTGATGTTTCGTTCTATGATCATGTGTAGTAAAGTTATAGACTTTACTAGTGGTTTGATGTGACGAATGCATGATATATGAATGAGATTGTAAGCAAGCTGTGAGTGTGTTTGGGCTGTGCGCTAGTCCTTCCTCCACTGACATCACCCGAGGTTGACAATTTAATTGGCGAGCCTGCCAGGATATTCTGGCCCATTTATTATAATTGTTCAACTTCTCAGAGAGGAGCTGGGTGGGATTCAAGTATTGTAATCCTAAGACAAGGGGTTGTCTTACTGTATGTTCCCAAGATAGTTAAATACTAGGCTTGGCATTGCTTCCAAGATAGTTAATACTAGGCTTGGCATTTCAGCCCCAGAGTACTCATTTCGCACAGATTGCCTATAATTCCTCTCATAGTTGGGTCAGGCGCTGGCGTCTTATAAAAACTAATTACGTTGTCCCAAGCTAATATTATCATTCATAGGATTGTGCTATTACGTCACTCGTGTCGGTAACCACCAGTTTGGCTGTCGTTGTTATAAAATCTTGTTCAAAAAAAAAAAAAAAAAAAGAAGATATAATGGCGGAAGAAAAGAACACCCCTATTGAACAACTTGTGAGTGTCGCTCGTGATTTAGGCTATTCGGGAGAAGAGTTGCGAGCGTTCGTTGAAAACCAGCAAAAGATGGAAAGGGATGAACGCGCGGAAAGACGCCGTATCGCAGTAGAAGCGCAGGAAACAGAAAGGATGAAGCAGGAAACAGAAAGAATAAGGGAAGCGCAGGAAACAGAAAGAATGAAGCAGGAAACAGAAAGAATAAGGAAGCGCAGGAAACAGAAAGAATAAGGGCAACGCAGGAAACAGAAAATTTAAAGATTCAATTAGAGTTAGAGAAAGTGAGAACACAGAGGGAGACCACCGATGATGGTAGTTCACTTTCCAGTGACTCTGTGCGCAGCTACGCCCCCCGACCCAAGTTGCCAAAATTCTCGGAAGGAACCGATTCGATTGATGCATACATCAGTCGTTTCGAAACGTTTGCGACCAGTCAGGGTTGGCCTCCAGAAGAGTGGGCAGTCATTTTGTCGGCGTTACTGACGGGTAAGGCATTACAAATTTTCACTGCGTTACCAGCAGAACAACAGTCTGATTTCGGCGCTGTGAAGGAATCGTTGATGAAAGGATTTGACCTCACAGAGGAGGGGTTCAGGAAGAAATTTCGTTCAGCTAAATTACAAGCAGGTGAGACGTACACTCAGTTTGGTGCACGTTTAGATCACTATTTTGAGAAGTGGTTAGAGTTGAGCGATACGAAGAAGGAGTTCGCTGAGTTGAAAGAGCTAGTTATGAAGGAACAGATTTTGTCAGGTTGCGGCCCTGAGTTAACCATACATTTGAAAGAGAGACAGCCAGAGACAGCAGGGGAGTTTGTTGAAGTTCGCAGAGGTGTATAGAGAGGCACGTTTGGGCACTAAGGTGCAGGAGAAACAGGTGCCAGGCATAGGTGAGAAGAGTGCAAGGAGACCAGGGAGTTTTCTGCAAAGTCTGCAAACCCAGTGGTGGGGCAGAAGGAAGGGCAAAGGGACATTAGGTGTTTCATTTGTCACAAAAAGGGACATGTGGCGAGGGATTGTCGCATGAGGTTCCAGAAGGCAGCAGCCTTGCAAGAGGTGGATAAGGGTCGTCAAGGGAAACGACCTGCAGTGGAACCAAAAGGGATTCAGTCTGAAGAGGGGGAGTGCAGCCTATGGCTAGCACTGGACAGCAGTCAGTGTCAGGGAGGGAGGGCACTAGGCTGAGTGGTTCGTTACCAGTGGAAGAAGGGTGGATTGGCCAGCAGAGGTGAAAGTGTTACGAGACACTGGTTGTTCATGCGGGATAGTACGAACAACGCTGGTCGAGAAAGGGGATTTGACAGGGGAAATCCAGACCTGTACTCTAATCGATGGCACTGTGAGGAGTTTCCAGTTGCTAAGATAGAAGTACGTACCCCTTACTTCTCAGGCGAGTTGTCTGCGTTGGTGATGGAGAAACCCCTTCATGATTTGATCATTGGAAATATTCCAGGGGCAAGGGATCCAGGGGGTCCTGAGTTGTTGACTGCTACAGGGCAGCAGTTCAAACACGGAGCAAGAAGGAGAAAAGGTGATAAACCGTTAGTCATTCCGGCAAGGAAGTCAGGCATAGATGTGTCGCCTGATGAGTTTAGGGCAGCGCAGGAACAAGACCCTTCGCTCGTGAAGCGTTGGGAGTTGGCAAGAGGTGGAGAGAAACAGGAGGTTAGAGGAGGTGAGACAGAATTTCTTGTGAAAGGCGGGCTGTTGTACCAAGTGTTCACCAAGGGAAGACAGGTAAGGTGACCACTCAGTTAGAGGTACCAGCAGGGTTTTCGTGACACTGTCATGTCAGTGGTCACGAGTCGCTCATGGCGGGTCATCTCGGCACCAGCAAAACAGCTGACCGAATCTATGATGACTTTCATTGGCCAGGAGCAATGGCAGACATCAAGCGTTTCTGCATGTCATGTGATGTGTGTCAAAGGTCAGCCACAAGAGGGGTGAAGAGGAAGGCGCCTCTTAAACATCCCCCTTTACTTGACACACCGTTCAGGAGAGGCTGTTGATTTGATTGGCCCAATCTCGCCCTGTTCCAAAGGTGGGCACAGGTATGAGACATGTAAGTTTGCAAGGGAAGGTTTGCAGGAGGCTAGGGTCGGTCAGAAGAAGCAATATGACAGGAAGGTGACGAAGCAATCCCTCAAGGCGGAGATCAAGTCCTGGTACTGCTTCCCACGGTCACAACAAGCTGCTGATGCATTGGAAAGGACCATTCACCATCACTGAAAAGGTCGGTCGGGATTACCGAATTGATGTGAAGGGAAACTAAAACTTTTCCATGCGAATTTTCTCCGCAAATATATTCAGCGTGAGACTCAGCACATAGGCGCAGCAGCAATCATTGTTGAGGCGAAAGAGACCCAGCAGAAGAAGGGAGATTTTGTTACCTAAGTATCCAGAAGAGTCATACAGGGATGTGTCACTGTATGAAGGGCTAGACAGTAGGAGTTCCCAGTTTTTTGTTGTCGGAGGCGACACAAAGCAGCCAGAAAGGGGAAAGGTGAGAAGATGATGAATTCAAGAGACCAAAGACCAAAACAGAAGTCAGGAGTCTGCTAGGTTTTATTGGGTTCTAATAGGGATTTGTTCCAAATTTCGCACCAATCACGATCCTCTCAGTGATTTGGTCAAGACAGGAAACCAGCAGTGGTCGAGTGGTCAGACGCTGCAGAGCAAGCACTGCAGACAGTGTTGGAAAGACTAGGTTCCCGTCCCATCTTGAAGCTACCAATATGTCCAAACCATTTTGTTGCGGACAGATGCATCGGGTGGTGGGATAGGTGCAGTATTGTTACAGGAGCATGAAGGGGTCGAGTTCCCCGTGAGGTATGCTAGCAGGAAGTTGACAAAGTGTGAAGAAGGGTACGCAACGGTGGAGAAGGAGTGTTTAGCCGTTGTGTGGGCCGTGCAGAAATTCCACAAATAATTGTATGGGAAAGAGTTCGTGATAGAGACAGATCATCAACCACTCAAATTCCTGCAGAGGCACAGTTGAAAAACAGCAGAGTGCTGCGTTGGGCAATGGCATTGCAGCCCTACAGTATCGAGTGCAGTACATTCCAGGTCGACAGAATGTCGGAGCTGACTATTTAAGCCGTGTAGTCTAGCAAGCTGCAACTCAGAGGAAGTCAGTCATATCCGGGTGCTTTGTTGATAGTATGTGTTGATTACAGTTATTGATTTGGATATGGTTCATTCCCAGTTGGCTATGGTTCATATTTTTGTGTGTGTGAGACTTGTTCATATTTTCTTTGTGAGACTTGTTCATGTGGATGTAGTTATGCTTGGAGCATACAGTCGCTTGTGTAGTGATGCATTATTTGCAATAAGTGAGGATGGGGATTCCTCAGTGAAGTGTCATGGATCGTGATCATATTATATTGTGCTTTTCATAAGAATAGTGAAGAGAAGATATGCAAATCCGCAGGTAGGGGAATCGCATAAGTGCGCACAGAGGTCGTTATAAAATGATTAAATAACGCAAGAGCGCACGTCAATGATAACTCATTGGAGTGGTATTCACTAATGATATATTTTATAATTTATAAACCGTTGGTTGTAAAGTATTTTTTTAAACTTTGCACGTGTAGCTGTGTGTCAGCAAATTCGGTTGTTGTGTTTTTTTTTGTACCGTTGTTTTGAGACAAATGCGGAGCAGGTCTTTGCATGGGGAAATTGTCACGGACAAAAATGAAACAATCCAACTCGTGAGTCGCCAGCCAATTTGTTCGGACATAAGCTTCAACTCAAACATTCTAGGCGCCAGATAGACGGGCCCATGGTCGGGTCCAGCCAATAAGCTAGCGGAGAGGCTTCACGAGACGGTACGGTCCACCCAGACAGACTAAAGCTGTTTGAACCGACGCCTCAATGTCTGCCCGGACGCATCTCAGTGCCTGGGCCGGACTCATCTAGCCAATTTTACACTGACCAGTGCCCACACGTTAAGCCAACACGGCGCCAGTTAAGTAGGAAAGGGGGGAAGGTAGTGCGTGTGGGGGTGAAATCTAGCTAATCAATTAAATGACCAATTGACCACCACAGAGAGTAAGGCGTTGTAGGCGTGACTGTCAAGATTTGAATATCCAAATGGAATTAGAGGGAGATAACTTCGGGTATCAGGGTAAAAATACTGACCAATGGTACTACGCCCTTTTTGGACAGATCGGAACGGAATAAGAAGGATGTGAGAGTGAGAGAACGGCAGAACGAGGGGAGAACGAACAGGGAGACAGAGAGAGAGAGAGAGGTTCTGGGTGTAGTCTCTGCAGGAGAAAGGCAGAGAGATGAGAGGAGTGAAGTTTGAGCATTAGCACCAGATATAGACCTGCAAAGGAGACTAAAGAGAGATGTGGAAAGAGAGAGTTGCTAACTAATGAAGAGAAAAAGAAAGAAAAGAAAAGGAAAAGAAAAGCAACCATCCATTTAATAGAGCAGACTAGGAGAGAGAGAGAGAGTGCAATGCGTTAATGCAGGAAGAAAGAAAGGAGAACAGATCGATGTTGATAGTCACTGTTCTATCTGAACCGGGGTTCGACCTCAACTTGGCCAGCGCCACTTTCATCGGCAGTCCAACCTGACCAACGCCAGCAGTCCCAGCCTGACCGGTGCCAGCAGTCCAGCTTGACCGGTGCAAGCAGACCAATACCAATGCCAGCAGTTGTGTCGTGTTGTGAAAGTGACAGTGAAAAGAAAAAAAAAAGGAAAAGAAAAAGACAGTGATTCGTGAATAGTTAAGATCACCTGGCCAGGTAAAGTAGAAATCATTTAAAACCCGGGTTAGTTAATGATGTTTTAGATAAATGATTTTGTGAAGTTCAGAAAGAGAGAATGTTTTATTTCATTTGATTCCAATGCATTGATGTTCGTTCTATGATCATGTGTAGTAAAGTTATAGACTTTACTAGTGGTTGATGTGACGAATGCATGATATATGAATGAGATTGTAAGCAAGCTGTGAGTGTGTTTGGGCTGTGCGCTATCCTTCCTCCACTGACATCACCCGAGGTTGACAGTGTGTGTGTGTGTGTGTGTGTGTGTGTGTGTGTGTGTGTGCGTGCGTGCGTGCGTGCGTTGCGTGCGTGCGTGCGTGGTGTGTGTGTGTGTGTGTGTGTGTTTTTGTGTGTGTGTGTGTGTGTGTGTGTGTGTGTGTGGTATTAGATATGAAAATGATTAGCGCTTTGATCGCAAAGTTGATTTTGCAGTTGTTGGAGGTATTTAAAAAAATAGTCCTTTTTAAACCTTATGTTTATTTTTCTGAAGACTCATTTTTCTTTGTTGTCGGTTTGATTTTGTTTAATTGTGGCTGCTCAGAATCGTTTTTCAAAAAGCCTTCAATGTGTCGATTTCTTCCATTACAATTCATTCATTCATCCTCGGTTAGTAATTCGTTCTTCTTTTTATCTTCCTTTTTCTTTCAGTCGGTTACTCTCATCTTCTCCTCCTTCTCCTTCCTCCTTCTCCTCCTCCTCCTATTCTTCTACTTCTGCTATTTCTTCTTTTTCTTCTTCTTCTTCTTCTTCCTTCTTCTCCCCTCCTCCTCCTTCTCCTACGTTTTTTTTATGCAGTTGCTTTTTAAATTTTTTTGCACAGCATTTTGTCAAAGTCAGGTCTCTTGTTACTGCGGATTCGCTAACGTCTCTCTTTTTCTCTCTCTCTCTCTCTCTCTCTCTCTCTCCCCTCTCTCTCCTCTCTCTCTCTTCTCTCTCCTCTCTCTCTCTTCTCTCCTCTCCTCTCTCCTCTCTCTCTCTCTTCTCTTTTCTCTCTCCTCTCTCTCTCTCTCTCCTCTCTTCTCTCTCTCTCTCTCACACAAACACACTCACACGCACATACGCACATACAAGCGCGTACGTTTCTCTCTCTCTCTCACACACACACACACACACACACACAACACACACACACACACACACAACACACAACACACACACACACACACACACGTATGCGCATAACAGTGTTCATATAGTAGGCCTAACATTAATTATATCCACTCGTGTTAACAATAATCATGGATGACGTAGTTGAATCTTTGTTTATTCCTCAACATTGATTCCCGTATTTTGCGCATGATCATTGGTCTTAGTCTCTGGAAACTTGCGACAGCCACATCAACCCTTCTGGAACTATACAGATGGACAGAGAAATAATTTGCAGAGTCCCAGACCTAAACAACCGACAGAACTGGAGGAATCTGGAGCGTAGTTCTTCAGTGCGTTGTCCCAAGACTCTTCATGGAATTAGAGTGAAGAAGAAGAGGAAGAGGAGGAGGAGGAGGAGGAGGAGGAGGAGGAGGGGGAAGAAGAAAAGAAAAAGAAGAAGAACAAGTAAGAAGGAGAAGACGAAGAATAAGAAGTAAGAAGTAAGTAGTAGTAGTAGTCGTAGTCGTAGTAGTAGTAGTAGTAGTAGTAGTAGTAGTAGTAGTAGTAGTAGTAGTAGTAGTAGATGATAATAATGAAGTCTGAGTGAAGAAGAAGAAGGAAAAGGACTCCGGAGGAGGAGGAGGAGAACAACAGCAAACACAACAACAACAACAACAACAACAACAACAACACACAACGAGAAGGTCTTAGACAGCACAACAATACTAAACTCATCCTCCTAATCTCCATCTCATACGGCAGAGTAACACTCAAGCTAAGAATGCCCCAGTTTATCGTATGCCTCAACAAACACTCAAGCCAACACCGCAAAGTCCACCTCAATGAACACTCAAGCCAACACCGCTAAAGTCCACCTCAATGAACACTCAAGCCAACACCGCCAAAGTCCACCTCAATGAACACTCAAGCCAACACCGCCAAAGTCCCCCTCAATGAACACTCAAGCCAACACCGCCAAAGTCCACCTCAATGAACACTCAAGCCAACACCGCCAAAGTCCAACTGAGTTCCACAGTACAACTCCCGTTGTCCGTTCTAAGAGAGCGTGACAACACGCAATGTAAACCCCACGTGCCGGCAGCCCACCCAAACCAAACGTGATACTGCCATGGTCATCTTGATAGCACAACACCTAGCTAACACGACATGCCAAACTCCATATTGCACATCACACCACCAGCCTAGCTGTGACTGCCATAGTCCGTCTTATCACAGGATGTAACATCCCAACTGATACTGCTTACAGACCGTCTTGGGCACCACAAATACCGACCTGTTACTGCTACAGTCCATACTAAACAGCACACAATACCAAGCTAATATTGCCACAATCCACCCATAGCCCATCTTTCACAGCACCACAAACACTTGAAACTATAATATCTTTCTTCACATTAGATAGCTCAACACCTAGGCTGCTATTGTCATGGTCCATTTTAGCATAGCCACAACCAAACTAATACTGTCATAGTCCATTTCAGACGAGCACAGTAACATCCAAGCTGTCATAATCCACCTAACCACAGCTACATCCGAGCTATTATTGCTATAGTCGACTTTAGCACATCATCCGAGCTAGTAATTCTGCCATTGTCACCGAAAACAGCACAACACCAACCAAGTTAATACGGCCATAGTCCATCTCAGACAGCACAATACCCAAGCTAATTCTGCCATAGTCCACATTATACAGCACAGCAACACCCCAAGTTAATACTTCCCCAGTCCACCTCATACAGCACAACAACACTCAATCTCATACTGCCATTGTCCGCCTAAAACAACACAACAACATCTGAGATAATACTGCCGTAGTCCATCTTAGCACAACACCCTAACTTGTATTGACATAGTCCTCCTTACACAGGAACATCTAAGCAAATGCTGCCAAAGTCGACTTTAGCACATCATCCGAGCTAGTAATTCTGCCATTGTCACCGAAAACAGCACAACACCAACCAAGTTAATACAGCCATAGTCCATCTCAGATAGCACAATACCCAAGCTAATTCTGCCATAGTCCACATTATACAGCACAGCAACAC
>CM031605.1:79175727-79185727 GCA_018398815.1 Conus ventricosus | reverse complement strand
GATAAACACACAGGCGAACAGTAATGTGTACAGATAAACACACAGACGAACAGTGATGTGTACAGATAAACACACAGACGAACAGTAATGTGTACAGATAAACACACAGACGAACAGTAATGTGTACAGATAAACACACAGACGAACAGTGATTGTAAAGATAACATCGGTTTGATTGCTATGAAAGGAAACGTCAACTGAGGCGGAGTAAACACTAAATAATGAACAAGAAGGTAACTCTTGCCCCCATGATAAATAAATACACGCCCAAAACTCCAAATGAATGCTGCTTATACGACACCGCATCCCCCAGTAGAACTAACGACACAGAGCACACAGAGCAAAGAAGGAACGCCCCCCCCCCCCCCCCCCCACCTTTCCCCCCCAAAAAATGTTCTTGTCTTTTTCAAACTTCACAGTCTCAGAAAATACGGTCAACGATACTTCTCACCAGATTGCATTCATCCACAGGAGGCCTTCATGACAAAGGGTGATATGGGAGTGTTGTCAAGTGCATTCTTTGTTTGTTATGGGTTAAGTCTGAAGAAGACTAATCAAATCAACCCAGTTCCTTCAGAAACATCACCAAGGACTCTTTGACCATTTGACAGCAATCCAGACAATTCACTGATCAAGATCCGCCCCCCCCCCCCCCCCCCCCCCCCCCCCTTCGTTCCTAATCCAGGTTTGACCCTATTTTCTTGGCAAGAAAGTCGACTCTAGGTGGACATACACAAATGATTCTGTTCGGAAATCAATGGTGCCCCTAGCTGTCGGTGGAAGATTTAGAGAATGTACTTTAACGTCGTCGTTTCCACACGCTCTCTTCTCCGCCCCCGCTTCCATGAAAAACAAAATTAAACCAAAACAAAACAGCAACTTTGGGGGAGTTTTTAAAGAGAAGATATGGCTTTTGGATTCCAATTCTGTGGCCCTTCATGCCTTGGTGACCCAGTGTCGATGTCCTAACCACGCCCATGCCCTCGGTTTGGTTCTGTCGGGGTCACCAGTGTCGGCGAATTCATGGGACTGTCGTTAAAGGGCGTGGTGGCGCTCTCCGAGGGACAAGTCACATACGCCGGCTCCGCCACTAAGCCATCATAGGGGCTCATAGCTGGTGGTATGCTGCGTAGGAGAAGTCACTTACGTTGGCTCCGCCACTAAACCATCAGTAGGGGCTCATAGCTGGTGGTATGCTGCGTGTGTTGGATCAGAACAGACTCCACTGAACACCATCAGCAGTGCAGCGTCTCCTCTGGTGGGTTGCTTCTTAACGGCTTGACAGTCTTGTGGATTGCCGGTGCCAGGGCTGGCAGCGGGACCGGCCGGGCTGTCGTTGTGGACGGGGTGGGGAGTGTTGGTGGCGGGGAGGGGACGAGGTCGGAGTGAACGGCGTGGGTGCAATGCCACTGAGATGGCACAGAAGACTGGACAGAAAAGACAAAAAAGACATGGCGTTTGGGCCTGATCTGTCACTGTAGACTGTCTGACAGCTGAACTCCCCTTAGCTCACGGCACATTTCAGGCCTTCCAGTTCACCCGTGACCCCATCTCTGCCCGAGACGCCCCCATTCCTCTGCTTTCAATCTGCCTGCTTAGAACTACTTTGCCCGTATCATGATAGACATAGGAAATAAAATAAAGAGAATCAACTTTTAGACGCAATAAGAATTTTCAAAACAATTTAATTGTGTCTGTCGACACATAATCGAATTCTCAAGCAATGCCTTGGCGCATCGTCCCCCCCCCCCCCCCCCCCTCCAAAAAAAAAAAAAAAAAAAAAAAAGAAAGAAAAAAAAGTATCATTGTGAGCATAAGCAAGAAAACGTATTTTAGGCATAGTTGTAAAGCCTTTTAAAATGATATGGCGTATACCTTCACCCCCCCCCCCCCCCAAACAGTGTCATTTCAGCAAAAGCAAGAAAACATATTTAAGGCCCTTCTTCTTCAAAGCCGGCGGCCGTCATCTGATGCCAGTTCCTCACTGAACGAGCTGAGGACCTGACCTCCAACAGACCTTACACCTAAGACCCCCAGCCCATCTCATCAATCCAGTGTACCCACAGACCTTACACTAAAGGCACCTAGCCCGTCGTTGGCTTTCTCAGCCTGCTGAACCCAACAGATCTGCTGCTGGTGGCGGAAAGTCCCAGAGGCATTCACCATGAGATATTTTTTGTTAATCTTTGACTCCACCATCTCTTGGAGATGGGTCCTCAGGATGGTGTAGCTCCTCCCACTCTCTGCAGACCCGAACAGCTTCTCTTCCAGACTGGTAGACATGGGCAATGTCCGCTCTCTCTGCACCTTGGAGAACCTCACGGTCCAGGAGAATGCGCTCCAGGATTTGCCTGGCGCTCCTATTACTTATCACCTATCCCGGAGTCTTGAAGACCGTTGAGGAGCCACAGAAGATTTCGCAACCAGCTCCCTCCACTCCTCCCGGTTCTCAGACGCTCTTAGGCAGTTGCTGAGTGCGTAGCGTTCCACGGGGACAGAAAGGGAATGGCGCAAGGCAGAAGCGTCTGTACACGCCATTCATGAAGCTTAGCTCTAAAGTCTGCAGTCTGACCAACCCCCCACTCACCCCGCCCCCTCCTCCACTTCCCTCCGCCTGTATATAACGAGCAGGGTCAAAGGTCAGTTCTCTCAATGTTTGGTTCTGGGTCTCCGCTCAACGAGCTCTTGACCCACACCCTGACTACTTCTTCGGCAGACTTCTTCTTCACACTGTATTGTTTCTGGACGGGTGGAGAGGGGGGGGGGGGGCAGGTCACGACCCGGCTCGGTGGACATGGAAGTTGGTGGATTAATCCTCGATGTATAATTACAGTAGTGCTGATACGGCACGCATGCCCTGATTCCAATACTGCTGGAGTATTTGAAGTGTTTGATACTTGCGTGCAATGTGTCAGTGTATTCTAATACTGTTACTGTGAGAATGTATAGAATTGTAAAATAAAGTGCTGATAATTGTAATACAATACAGTGTGTTATCTCCCATACTCAGAGGAAACATCAGAGAATGAAGTTAAAAAAGGTCCACACTTTGTTTCAAAAAAATGAATAGGAAAATGTTGCAATGCGATTGTAGTAAAACAATGTGCAATGTGACTGTAGTAAAACAATGTGCAATGTGACTGTAGTAAAACAATGTGCAATGTGACTGTAGTAAAACAATGTGCAATGTGACTGTAGTAAAACCAGCTGGGGTTTGTCTGGTATTCACAGCGTCTATCTTTATCCAAAATCACGTCAAAGAGCATCACTGAAAAAGCTAAGGAGAAAGACATGTTCTCATCAAAAAAAAAAGTCAGAGCATCACTGAAAAAGCTAAGGAGAAAGACATGTTCTCATCAAAATGAAGTCACAGAGTATCACTGAGAAAGCTAAGCATGTTCTCATCATGATTTTTCGTTTCAGAGATCCTACTGGTGGAGGGTTAACTGGAGGACTCTACACTTTTCCTGAGACAATGCTGTGAGGCTGTTTGCCTTGTCCACGCAGCAGGCCTACAACAACTGTTTCGCCCTTCAGAGAACTCGTCAGAGCCGGTGGCTTCTGATCAGCCAATGAAAGCCAAAGCCTGGACACAAGAGGAGATATTTCCCAGGGGCTCATCTCCACTATACCACCATACATCTCATCTCAACTAGCAGCACTCTGCTATACCACCATACATCTCATCTCAACTAGCAGCACTCTGCATATACCACCATACATCTCATCTCAACTAGCAGCACTCTGCTATACCACCATACATCTCATCTCAACTAGCAGCACTCTGCTATACCACCATACATCTCATCTCAACTAGCAGCACTCTGCTATACCACCATACATCTCATCTCAACTAGCAGCACTCTGCTATACCACCATACATCTCATCTCAAGTAGCAGCACTCTGCTATACCACCATACATCTCATCTCAACTAGCAGCACTCTACTATACCACCATACATCTCATCTGAAGTAGCAGCACTCTGCTATACCACAATACATCTCATCTCAACTAGCAGCACTCTACTATACCACCATACATCTCATCTCAACTAGCAGCACTCTGCTATACCACCATACATCTCATCTCAACTAGCAGCACTCTACTATACCACCATACATCTCATCTGAAGTAGCAGCAAACATCAGCAACAACCGCAGTAACAGCAACAGCTACACTGCTACTATTACTATTACCGCTGCTGCTGTTGTTGATGTGGTGGTGGTGGTGGTGGTGGTGGTGATGGTGGTGGTGGTGGTACTGCTACCATCACTACTGCTACTACTACTACTTCTACTACTACTACTACTACTACTACTACAAATGTAAACAACAACAACTACTACTACTACTACTACTGCTGCTGCTGCTGCTGCTGCTGCTGCTGCTGCTGCTTCTACTACTACTACACTACTACTACTACTACTACAACTACTACTACTACTACTACTGGACATGACGGTACAACGCAGTGCTGGTCATTTTCTGTCTCAGTCCATCTCTCTGGGTGTTTTATAGACGGATATGCACGAATACACGACAGTTTTTGTGAACATGTGCACGCATCTTCATGCATGTATATACGCGTGCGTGCGCAGGCGCATGTGTGTGTGTGTGTGTGTGTGTGTTTGTGTGTGTGTGTGTGTGTGTGTGTGTGTGTGTGGTGTGTGTGGTGTGTGTGTGTGTGTGTGGGGGGTTGTGTGTGTGTGTGTGGTGTGTGTGTGTGCGCGCGCGCGCGCGCGTGTGTATGTGTGTGTGCGTGCGTAGGTGCGTACATCCGTCGTTGTGTGTGTGTGCGTATGTGCGGGGTGTGTGTGTGTGTGTGTGTGTGTGTCGTGGTGTCGTGCGTCGTGCGCGTGCGTTGCGTGCGTCGTGCGTGCGGCGCTGCGCGGTCGTCGTGGCGTGCGTGTGTGTGTGTGATATATATGTGTGTGTGTGTGTGTGTGTGTGTGTGGTGCGTGTGCGTGTGCGTGTGTGCGTGTGTGCGTGCGCGTGCGTGGCGTCGTGCGTGCGGGTGTGTGTGTGTGCGTGCGTGCGTTCTTGCGTGCCTGTGTGAGTGCGCGCGCGCGTGCGCGTGTGTGTGTGGTGTGGTGTGTGTGTGTACGTGCACGCGCGCGTGCGCTCACGCGTACCTGCGTACGTACGTGTGTGTTTAGAATACGGCTTTACAGTCCAAAACGAATAGCGTGTCCATTATTCTGATAGAAACCACTTTGCAGGGAATGTCTTGAAGCTTTGGTCCCTCCAGTCCCTATTTCCGCTCTGTTTGGACACAGATTTAGCCGCGCACACTTATTTGGCTTTAGGATTAGGTTAGGCCACTTTGCGGTAGATACGATTTGGGCCAAAGCCCTCGGAGTAACGATTAGGTGGGAGCCCCAAAGTGTTAAGTGATGTGATTGGCTCTCATAAAGTGGAGGCACAAGATCTGACGGGCCCTTGCTGAAATGGCCTGTCACGTGCGCGCAAAAAAACAACACGTGGCGCGTGACTGCTACTGCCAGTCACACACACACACACACACACAAATTGATTCAGACACCGAGTTGTTACGATTTTCCCCCTGTCCGTATTTTTCTTATATTGTTATAATTTCTGTTTACATCTTCAACGTTTAGATGAATCATTTCTTTCCCGTATCACCTTCTCGTCATTTTATTTGAATTCCCTACGATGTGATTTAAACACACCTTCAGTTTAAAAAAAACTCTCTCTCTCTCTCTCTCTTCTCTCTCTCTCTCTCTCTCTCTCTCTTCCACACACACACACACACACACACACACACACGCACACACGCACGCACGCACGCACGCACGCACGCACACACACACACACACACACACACACACACACACACACGCACGCACGCACGCACGCACGCACGTGAGCTAGCACACTGGGAGAGCGTACACCTCTGCCGCACATTTGTCCTGTCAGGGGAAGTAATATTATATAGGGACTGAAAGAGCTATTTCCCCTGTGTTCTTTTATGCAAGAAGATATGGCAAACACGACAGTCATGTCAGTGTTCATCTCATTAATAAATTTTGATATCACTTCAAAAACAGATAACGATTGTTCATGTTCAGTGCGTGAAAATTGTAATGACCTTACTGAATGAACTTCACTATGTTGTTGGATCCAGGTCCGCTCCAGGGACACACATCAACATTTAATAGGTTCGTTTCGGAGTCACATTCTCTCTCTCCATGGGTTTGGTTAAAATCGATTTTGTATTTTCACGCTTCTTTCTTTTTTTTCTTTTCTTTTCTTTCTTTCTTTTCTTCTTTCTTCTTCTTCTTCTTTCTTCTTTCTTTCTTTCTTTCTTTCTTTCTTTTATTTTCTTTCTTTCTTTCTTTCATCCTTCCATCTTTTCTTTCTTTCTGTCTTTCTGTTCTTTCTTTTCTTTTTTCCTTCCTTCCTTTCTTTCCGTTTCTTTTTTAAAGACAAGCAAACAAACAAACAGATTAACGCGGGAGGCAGCCATCCGAAGTTTCCCATAACAGACAGACATGACTTCAGCACTGATGTGACAGACTGATGACTTCAGCACTGATGTGACAGACTGATGACTTCAGCACTGATGTGACAGACTGATGACTTCAGCACTGATGTGACAGACTGATGACTTCAGCACTGATGTGACAGACTGATGACTTGAACCAATGATGTGACAGACTGATGACTTGACCAATGATGTGACAGACTGATGAGAACCCGGACACACACGTGGAACATCACCTTCACTTGCATCTACATTGACTCCCATCCCACGTGGAACATCACCTTCACTTGCATCTACATTGACTCCCATCCCACGTGGAACATCACCTTCACTTGCATCTACATTGACTCCCACCCCACGTGGAACATCACCTTCACTTGCATCTACATTGACTCCCACCCCACGTGGAACATCACCTTCACTTGCATCTACATTGACTCCCATCCCACGTGGAACATCACCTTCACTTGCATCTACATTGACTCCCATCCCACGTGGAACATCACCTTCACTTGCATCTACATTGACTCCCATCCCACGTGGAACATCACCTTAACTTGCATCTACATTGACTCCCATCCCACGTGGAACATCACCTTAACTTGCATCTACATTGACTCCCATCCCACGTGGAACATCACCTGCACTTGCATTTACATTGACTCCCATCCCACGTGGAACATCAGTGACGTCGTGGTCCTCTCTCCACGTTAACCCGCCAGGAAATGAAGGGGAGAGAAGGCACATGAGAAAGCCGACTATGGTATTCCACTGTAGCATCTCGTCTTAATTTCTCGTGTTTTGAGATATTAAAGTGATTTTGACTATGACTTGTCTTGTCCATTCGGTGTAAGTATAGGCAAGCCAGCCACAGAAAAGTCTCAGAGGGCTGTGAACACGCAGAAAGAGAAAAGCTCCGCTCAGGAAGAAAATCATCGCCAACTACAGTATAGAAAGACGTACAACGCGTCTTCAATCAAATGTCCAAACTGTCGGCATCACTGAGGCAGATGTCATGGAATCAGGCTTTGCGTCGTATATTCTGATGGTTTGGGCTTCCTCAGATAAAAGGCGTAAAAAAAAAAGTTCTCTCTCTCTCTCTCTCTCTCTCTCTCTCTCTCTCCTCTCCTCTCTCTCTCTCTCTCTCTCTCTCTCTTCGTTCCTCCTCTGAATTCACCATTGGTGAGAACTTCACGCATTCACGCGACCATCTTTAATCCTACAACTACTCCCAAAGGTAGCCACATTCCGTCTTCGCAAATGTCTAAACACGACACCGGTGTCCATGTCTTTTACCTTCATGTTATCCATCTCGTCGTTACATCATGGCCTACTCTTCACCGAAAGGTGGAACGGGATTTAGGTGAGTGTGATATTTGTTATTTCATACATGCGTTGAAGCAGGCAGCTGGGCTGACAGTCATCCGAGGGTCAGTGAGGGGATTGAGTCTGCTCAGAGGTCAGTGAGGGGATGCAGTCTGCTCAGAGGGTCAATGAGGAGATTGAGTCTGCTCAGAGGTCAGTGAGGGGATGCAGTCTGCTCAGAGGGTCAATGAGGAGATTGAGTCTGCTCAGAGGTCATGAGGGATGCAGTCTGCTCAGAGGTCAATGAGGGGATGCAGTCTGCTCAGAGGTCAGTGAGGGGATGCAGTCTGCTCAGAGGTCATGAGGAGATTGAGTCTGCTCAGAGGTCAGTGAGGGATGCAGTCTGCTCAGAGGGTCAATGAGGAGATTGAGTCTGCTCAGAGGTCAGTGAGGGGATGCAGTCTGCTCAGAGGGTCAATGAGGAGATTGAGTCTGCTCAGAGGTCAGTGAGGGGATGCAGTCTGCTCAGAGGCTCAATGAGGGGATGCAGTCTGCTCAGAAGGTCAATGAGGGGATGGGTCTACTCAGAGGTCAATGAGGGGATGCAGTCTGCTCAGAGGTCAATGAGGGATGGAGTCTGCTCAGAGGTCAATGAGGGGATGCAGTCTGCTCAGAGGTCAATGAGGGGGAATGGAGTCTGCTCAGACTGCTCAGAGGTCAATGAGGGGATGCAGTCTGCTCAGAGGTCAATGAGGGGGTCTGCTCAGAGGTCAATGAGGGGGATCTGCTCAGAGGTCAATGAGGGATGGGTCTGCTCAGAGGTCAATGAGG
The DNA here is from genome assembly GCA_018398815.1 of Conus ventricosus. Taxonomy (NCBI): domain Eukaryota; kingdom Metazoa; phylum Mollusca; class Gastropoda; order Neogastropoda; family Conidae; genus Conus; species Conus ventricosus. The sequence continues at coordinate 79,177,084 of CM031605.1, read as the reverse complement.
GGATGGAGTCTGCTCAGAGGTCAATGAGGGGATGGGTCTGCTCAGAGGTCAATGAGGGGATGGAGTCTACTCAGAGGTCAATGAGGGGATGGACAGTCGCTTATCTCTTCAATCTGGGTGCCACAAGACTACTGAATGGAGTCGAGGTTGAAGGGGAGACAATACCAAGAGAAATGCAAAGTAGTGCTAATTCTATAAACAATACGAAACACAGATGTGTATTTTCGACAACGATATCCTGTTCTGACTTCACAAATAACAAACATCAAAATGCATGAACAACGCTCCCATGAGTGCTAGTTCAATATGACCATTACAACTGAAAGCAGATCCTTTTTATACTTTGTGTATACTCTGTGGGTTGTATTTTTTTGTTCTCTTCTTCTTTTCTAAGACTGCCAATATGTGATAGAATCAACCAAGAATTCACATTTACATCAGAAAGAGACGAAAACTTTGAATTCCATGATAATTTCTGTTCAAATACCCGGCTCAATTTTCTTTTCTTTTCCTGTTTCTTTTATTTTCCAGATTATATACCTTGCATCACTAAATTGGAATCTTAATTAAACCTGAAAAACTTTGCATGGGGAGATCAAATTAATACAACATGGCCATTGAGATAACACAACATGGCCGTTGAGATAACACAACATGGCCATGAGATAACAGTCTATTGCAAATGCAGACATTATTTCCCTGAATGTGACAGAATCTTTTAACGTAAAAAGCTGAGATCACAAATGTCACACCTGCACGCTTATCATGAAGAACAGAACCCTCTGTACATATTTCTTTTAGATGATTGGGCTAATTGTTGTGAAAATGAGATATAACCAAAGCAGACAGAACAGGATTATCATCTTTCTTATGGAGTGTATGTTCAATTTTAAAGTTTTGCAGAATAAAGTACCCGACAAAGTATCGCAGTAAAAGACGGTCTCAGCACAATGTTCGATGCATTTCACTCCAGAAAAAAAAGCTGTTAGCTGTCTACGTTATGAAAAGAGAGAAACGAAGTACCTCGTGTCGTTTTTAAAACTGGTGTATTTGATTTCAAGGCAGGTTCACATTCATTTGAATTGGAATCGCAGAACTCTTTGGCATTCACTTTGCTCATAATGGATTTCTCTGGTCTTCACGCTGACTTCTGCTACATACCAACCTTGAAGTCATTCCTGTAAACAAAACATTACAAGTCTATATAAGGTCTTTCTTTGTTTTGTTTGCTTTTCCTAATTTGCGGACAGACAGATAGACAGTCAGACAGACAAATAGACAAACAGACACACACATACATGCACGAGCACACCACACACACACACACACACACACACACACACACACACACACACAC
>CM031605.1:79160727-79168227 GCA_018398815.1 Conus ventricosus | reverse complement strand
GCGTGCGTGAATGAAAGACAGAGAGAGAGAGAGAGAGAGAGAGAGAGAGAGAGAGAGGAGAGAGAGTGTGTGTGTGTGTGTGTGTGTGTGTGTGTGTGTGTGTGTGTGTGTGTGTGCGTGTGTGCGCGCGGTGTGTGTTTAGTTTTCAATGTAATTTGGTAGCTAAAAATCAAGTGGAATGATCAATTCATGCAGCATCTTAATTTCTTTTCTTTTTTTTTTTTTAGCCAGAACGATGTCAGTCGTATAACTATTATACGTTTGTCTATATTCAATGATAAGTGGGGATGACGGAGATCGAAGAGGGGAGGGGGGGGGGGGAGGGGGTTGACCGTAACAAAATGTTCTTATCAGCATGATGACTACCCAGGAAGGGATGTAACTTGTCGACTGGCTACACTTACACTGAAGAACACTAAGGGGCCACCAGCTAGCGGAGCACCTGCCTGGTTCCAAATTGGTTGGTCATGGCGGGGGCTATCTCCACATTAGAACTCGTACCGTGAGGCGAGGAAATGACGTCATCCACACTGCCCCTTCGACTGCCTCTGAAGATGCTAACTAGTGATAACGCATCAACTCAAATTGAAATTGAAAAGAAACAGACGAACAACACTAAAGTAAAACGGTTGGGAGGAAGTGAATGGAGCGCATGAAAATGACACTTTACACTCTCCCCAATCTGTCCGAATTTTGAGGGATTCCTCTCAGCTGTATCTGGAAAGTGACAAAGAAAGCTGTCATGTAAGATTAACACATTTTCACCACACATTGTTACCTTTTAAAGGGGTTAAAAAAAAAAAAGGTCGACGGGCTGGCCACGGGATGAATGAGCCACATGAGTGTAGATCATGCTGTGAATCTCCTTCGTCTCCCTTTAACCTTAGAGGGTCACTGTTCTTCCCCTTTAACCCTTACAGAGTCACGTTCTTCTCCTTTAACCCTTAGAGGGTCACTGTTCTTCCCCTTTAAACCCTTACAGAGTCACGTTCTTCCCTTTACCCTTAGAGAGCCACTGTTCTTCCCCCTTTAACCCATACAGTCACTGCTCTCCCCTTTAACCTTAGAAAGTCACTGCTCTCCCCTTAACCCTTAGAGAGTCACTGTTCTTCCCCTTTAACCCTTAGAGAGTCACTGTTCTCCTCTCTTTAACCTTAGAGTTTCACTGTTCTTCCCTTAACCCTAGAGAGTCACTGTTCTTTCCCTTAACCTTACAGAGTCACGTCTCCCCCTTTAACCCTTAGAGAGTCACTGTTCTTCCCCCTTTAACCATTAGAGAGTCACTGTTCTTATCCCTTTAACCCCTAGAGAGTCACTGTTCTTCCCCTTTAACCATTAGAGAGTCACTGTTCTTCTCCCTTTAACCCTTAGAGAGTCACTGTTCTTTCCCCTTTAACCCTTACAGAGTCACTGTTCTTCCCGCTTTAACCTTAGAGAGTCACTGTTCTTCCCCCTTTAACCATTAGAGAGTCACTGTTCTTCTCCCTTTAACCCTTAAAGAGTCACTGTTCTTCTCCCTTTAACCCTCAGGGAGTCACTGTTCTTCTCCCTTTAACCCTTAGAGAGTCACGGTTCTTCTCCCTTTAACCATTAGAGAGTCACTAGAGCACCACCTTGAAGAACTGTACCGCAGGTTGCTCCACTTACATGCTGAGGCTGGGGTCTCGCCGAATGATTTCCATGTCCATTCTGCAATGCTGTCAGTCCATCTTTTCCTGACTGTCTGCCTTCCCCATCACCTTCCCTGGAGAATTGTATTGGCGAGGCTGAAACGCTACTGGACAGTGGCTTTGCCGAGTGCTGGGAGTCACACACCAGGGCGCGACCCTGTCACCGGCAACTCCATGGCCATGCCGCTAAACCAACGGTAATAAGTACATGACGTATCAAAGCAACGCGTCCCGATCTGTTGATGTTCTTCTAATCAACAAACTAATGTCGACAAACAGGGGAGGTGGAAACAGAACCAAATCCATAAAAGAAACGAAATGACTGGACGTCACTTTGGAAGCGTCATTTTAAATATGTCGACGAGAAGTAAGATTAAAAGTTATCTGCTGTTGGGTGATGCAGAAGAAGTAAGATACAAGTTATGTGCTTTTGGGTGATGGAAAAGAAGTAAGATAAAAGTTTGTAGTTGTTGGGTGATGCAAAAGAAGTAAGATACAAGTTACTGCTGATGGGTGATGCAAAAGAAGTAGATACAAGTTATCTGCTGTTGGGTGATGCAAAAGAAGTAAGATACAAGTTATCTGCTGTTGGGTGATGCAAAAGAAGTAAGATACAAGTTATCTGCTGTTGGGTGATGCAAAATGAAGTAAGATAAAATTATCTGCTGTTGGTGGATGCAAAAGAAGGTAAGATACAAGTTATCTGCTGTTGGTTGATGCAAAAGAAGTAAGATACAATTATCTGCTGTTGGGTGATGCAAAAGAAGTAAGATACAAGTTATCTGCTGTTGGTGGTGCAAAGAAGTAAGATACAAAGTTATCTGCTGTTGGGTGATGCAAAGAAGTAAGATAAAAATTATCTGCTGTTGGGTGATGCAAAAGAAGTAAGATACAAGTTATCTGCTGTTGGGTGATGCAAAAGAAGTAAGATACAAGTTATCTGCTGTTGGGTGATGCAAAAGAAGTAAGATAAAGTTATCTGCTGTTGGGTGATGCAAAAGAAGTAAGATAAAGTTATCTGCTGTTGGGTGATGCAAAAAGAAGTAAGATACAAGTTATCTGCTGTTGGGTGATGCAAAAGAAGTAAGATACAGTTATCTGCTGTTGGGTGATGCAAAAGAAGTAAGATACAATTATCTGCTGTTGGGTGATGCAAAGAAGTAAGATACAAGTTATCTGCTGATGGGTGATGCAAAAAAAGTAAGATACATGTTATCTGCTGATGGGTGATGCAAAGAGTAAGATAACAAGTTATCTGCTGATGGGTGATGCAAAAGAAGTAAGATAAAATCATCTGCTGTTGGGTGATGGAAAATGAAGGAAGTGCACACGAAGAGGATGGCTTTAGAATGAATCAATGGGAATGAAGAAAAGATGACTAAAGGAAAAAGAAATGGCGAAAAAAATCATTAAACCTTAAGTATGAATTAAAATACAAAAGAAAATCAAAACATGTAAATAGTACAGAAATAAAGTGGGGTTTTAGGGATGGTGAGACTTAAGCTAAGAGAATAAACGAATAAATGAATTGAATAAGTAGATGAAAAGAAAATAGAGAGATATTGAACACACACACACACACACACACACACACACGCACGCACGCACGCACGCACGCACGCACGCACGCACGCGCGCGCGCGCACACCACACACACCACACACACACACAACACACACACACACGCGCGCGCGCGCGCGCGCGCGCGACCATGACGACGACAAACAACAACGACTAACAGTTAGGAACGACGGCAACACCCCCCCCCCCTCTCCTTCACCCCTACCCCCATCCCCAATTAAGGCAGAAAGTGACGTTGATAAAGAGGTGTCATCATTGTTCAATGGCGCAAACTAATAAACTCAACGCCTCCAGCCGTGGTCACACTCTGTCCTCTCTCCCTTTTAACGACATGCACCCCCTCCCCCACCTCCCCCTGAAACTTGAGGGAGAGATGTATGAGGATGGGGGAGGGGGAGAGGGGGGAGGGGGGCTTTATGGGACTGCTAAGTGCCCTGATAACAACAGTGTAGGTGTACACCCTATCCACAAACGCCACATCGACATCCACCCCTCCACGCCCCGAAACACGAATCCGTGGTTATCACGATAGCAGCTTAGCGGCAAACCAGTATTTCGAAACAAAAAAACTGAAGCTCTTGAGGTGTGCCCTGAGGCACGCGCTGTGGAGCCGCGCACGTGGTACTCCATCATAAAATGGGGTCATGCGATGCCGAGGCTCACACGACATCAGATTCAGTTACTCGTGAGGCTTGGCCCTCGTAAAATTTGATTGGTCAGAACGGCGGATAATTGCAGCAATAAAACGTAAGCAAAGAAAGAAACTGTCTGTCTTGTTTAGACTGATGTACAGTCTGCAATAATTGGTTACGCGCTTAATGGCTTCTCTGTCTCGTCTCTCTCTCTCTCTCTCTCTCTCTCTCTCTCTCTCTCTCTCTCTTCCATTGTCCCAATCTCTTTTGCAAAAAAGTTGTCTGCATTCTCCGTTTGTCTGCCTGCCTGCCTGTCTGTCTGTCTGTCTCTGTCTGACTGTCTGTCTCTGGCTGTTTGTCCAACTCTCTGTCTGTCTCTGTCTGTCTGACTGTCTATCTGTCTCTCTCTCTCTCTCTCTCTCTCTCTCTCTCTCTCTGGTATATAAGATAATATCCTAAACACCCTCCCCCCTTCTCTCAGCTCTCTTTGCTGACATCTCTCACTCTCTTTGTCTTCACCTGCGCCTACTGCACTGCACTCTCTCTCTCTCTCTCTCTCTCTCTCTCTCTCTCTCTCTCTCTCACACACACACACACACACACACACACACACACACACACACATCGAAGCGCACAGAAACGCAGACACCCGCTCCAGCTCCAAGAAAGAAGAGGGAAAGTCGGAGATATTACCCACTCTTCAGCAAATGGCAACAGCAGCAGCAGCAGCAACAGCAACAGTTAGGCAACAGCTGAGATCAAGAACAATAACCCCAACAACGTCTCCATTTCAAGGTGGTTATCTCCCGCCAACATAATTCTTGGGTCCCCCTTTGTTTCCTCTGCACCCCCACCCCCACCCTCAAATCCCCCCGCCCTGATCTGATGTCCCTGATTAAGGTCAGTCTTCACGTCTCTACGATTCGCCCCACCAGAAACAAAGCGACGGAAGGGCGCCCAGCCTCAGGTCAGGATCGTGTGTCTGGTCGCTTAATCCGAAGGGGAAGTTTATGAAGGGGAGCAATTATTGGGCCGATTTGTTGGATTCCGGGCTGAGGGGAGCGACACCCGAGCTCGCTGACTGATAAAGTCGGCAGCGGAAATGAATGCGTTACGTCTGGCGACATGTCCCTTCGACGAGTTATGTGAGGGCGCCTTTACCTGTCGCCACCCAAGTGATCAGCGAACGTGCGTGTATGTCACCCACAGCCCATTTCAAGCTTTATTAAGTTGTTTGTTTGTTCGTCTTCTTTTTAAATGGAAAATGTGAACACTTTTACCAAAAAATCCATGCTACCCACACACACACGCACGGCACGCGCGCGCTGTCGCAGACACACAAACACAAAGTCTCTCTCTTTCTCTCTCTCTCTCTCACACACCTCTGTTCACCAACGTATGATTACCTCCACCAAATTCAGAATTCCATCCGTTAGTGTGTTCGTCTGTCAGCGTAACAAGGCAAAAAACACCGAAACCATTTTCACCGAACTTCGTCAACGGCTAGAATGTGGCTCGTGGAACAACTTTTTCAATTTCGGTGTTGGTTCGTGGTGCGATTCCGGATACGTACACACACATATATATATAGGTTTCTTATATAGCGCTTAATCAAACGAATTTCTCTAAGCGCTTTACAAAGTCATAGTACATTCACCCTTCTCATATACAATAGTGCACCCTACATCTAGCTACAAATACTATTACTACAATTATATATATATATATGTTGTGTGTGTGTGTAAAACTAATAAATTCCAACGATAAGTACCGAGCACCATTCCCGCAACTTTCAGAGCAGCTTGGTGTTGCAATGACTGCAAGAAATATTGAATTATAAACAAAGCTTGCTCTTATGTCTTAGATGGAAGAAATAGGGGGAGATAAGCATTCATATCTGCGGTGGTAGTTAATACTGCCTTACTAACAGTATGTGCTCAAGTAGGTGGGTGGGGAAAAAATAAAATAAATGCTTCTCAAAATGAGCCTTCAGCAAGCTTATAATCTCCAATACGGAGGAAACTCACTAACATATAACTCCTGGTCATATACCGATATTTCGAAACCTGGTTGTTTCTCCTCAATGACCGCGGAAAGTGGTAATTTGACTCCTCTGCCTTTTCAATTTTAAGAAGAATGCTATCCCAGAAAAGGCTGGTGTGCAATACCGTAGTATGTTTGTTGAGTTTTCAAAAAACCAACCAAAGGTGCCACCTAAGAAGCAAAGAAAATCATGAAAGAACAAAACAAGCTACATTTTCTTGTGAAAAGTAGAAAATATAAAAAGATAACCTCTTAAGACACAAGCGCTGAGGGCCAGTTCTTGGAATGAATCCGCAAGGGACTAAATTACAAAAAAACTAATAATAATAATAATAATATATATATATATATATAATATATATATATATATATATATATATATATATTATATATATATATATATGTGTGTGTGTGTGTGTGTGTGTGTGTGTGGTGTGTGTGTGTGTGTGTGTGTGTGTATACGAGAGAGAGAGGAAGTTTTTTGTTGTTGTTTTTTTTGTCTGATCGTTTGTGCCCCTCCAGCGTCATTACCCCCACGCCGCTCATTCTAATCTTCTCCCTCCCTCAAACCACACCCACCCATTTTCCCCACCCCCGTCTTGTGCCCAGACACACCCTAACCCGTCCAGTGGCAGCTCCTGCTCCGCCAGTCCGCAGGGAGAGTGCATGTTAAAGTCGTCACAGGGCGACCCACCAGAGGAGACACTGCACTGCTGCCCAGTCACTTCGGCTAGTGTTCTGTGGTATACCTCTTTACATCCAACATGAACAGACATCACCAAGTAAGCCCCCTGTTGACGACAATAATTGCTTAGTCGCTGAGACAGTCGAGTGAGCGCCTCCCGCCGTCCCCCCCCCCCCCCCCCCCCCCCACACACACACACACCCCTCCCAGAAGGTGCCTCTCCGCCTGTCCAAAGACAGTCCCCGTAAGCTTGCCGATACCGCTGACCTGGACACGATTTCACCAATGACATACACGTGGAAAGGAAATTGACACTGTGATCACCATGAGAACAGGGCATAAATTAAGGGCCACAGAACTGAGATGTTTGCATCACTCTGATCAATGAGGATTACGATGACGAAGATGATGTGCGGAAGTTGCATTCTGCCCTGAGACCAGGGGACAGGCCTGCACTCTACGCCTTCATGATGCATTGCGGCGTCAGTCGGGCCCGAGAGATGCAGACACCTGCAGTGGTGGTAAGGAAATTTGAGCAACACTCAAAGAGATGTATCCATGCACCTGAATCTGTGGCTGCAGTATTAGCAGTTCACCTCATAGAAAACTCAAATTTGAGTGGGAGCCGGTCATGGGTAAAAAAAAAATCCCATAAAGATGAATGTTTTTGATGGGAATCGAACCCATGACTCGTGGGTTCGGTATATATATATATATATATATATATATATATATATATATATATATATATATATATATATTTCTTTTCTTTTTTAAAAACTATTATCATCAGTATATCTGTTACAAATGTTATATTTACTACTATCATACTTTCTCCCATACAACTGCTATTGCCATATCATCACCAAAAGTGTAGTAATCCTGTTTT
>CM031605.1:79100727-79158227 GCA_018398815.1 Conus ventricosus | reverse complement strand
AAACATGCCACTGTATTATAGGTGGTATGTCCGCGTTAGATACAGTGAGTGAACGATCGCTGCCGTTAGTCATAAGAACACCATAGCGTTATGGGTGATATGACCGTGTTAGGTATGACAGATGGACCACTGCAAGTGATGGTAAGAACACCTCTGAAATACAGGTGATTTGTCTGTGTTAGATACCATGGATGCGCCACTGTCAACGGTGATTAAGATACCACGGAATCACAGGCGTGTCACCTCTCGCCAGGGCCAAACAGCGTGAAGGCGCGTCCCCTGGTTGGTGGATTGGGGATAACTCAAACCTTGCGCTTGGGGGGTACACCGGATAATACGGAAGTGTGGTAGTCCTTCGGATCCGAAGATGACGTTAGCGTTTCTGCAGCTCATCGATGTACGCGGAGGTGGCTCTGCAGCCCCAATCTGGAGGCGCAGAGTCTGGAACAGTGGGGGCACTGGAAGTCCGTTGTCGTGATCACTGCTGCTGCTGCTCTGTGACGTTGATCCCTGGCGGCAGTCAGCTTTTGGCGTCGAGTACTTTCGAAGTTGGTAGCGGCTTTGTGAATTGTGGCCCGCCACAGAGGTCGGTCACTGGCGCACTCCTCTAGTTCTTTTGGTTTGAGTTCGCACCACTGGAAGTTTGATTTGACCGAGTCCTTGTACCGTTTCTTTGGGCGTCCTTGGTTTCTCTTGCCGTGCAGAAGCTCTCCATACAGCAGTCGCCTTGGCATACGGTGCTCTTCCATACGGATGACATGCCCCACCCATCGAAGCTGGGCCTTGATGAGCATGGACTCGATACTTGTAGTGTGAGCACGGTCCAGGACCTCGAGGTTGGAAACACGGTCATGCCAATGGATTCCGAGTATGGAGCGAAGAGCTCGCATGTGGAAGTTCTCCAGCTTCTTGACGTGTCTGCGGTACAGTGTCCAAGATTCGCACCCATAGGGAGAGAGGGCAAGACCACTGCGTTGTAAACTCTCAGTTTTGTAGTCAGCCGAATGTTGTGTTGACTAAGCACTCTGTTGCGGAGTCTTCCCAGCGCCTGGCTTGCTTTGCTGATTCGGGCATCAACTTCCCTGTCCAGGGAGCCATCACAGGAGATGGTACTTCCCAGATATCTGAAATGTTCAACGTCCGCAAGCTGGGAGTCGTCAATGATGATGGTGGGTGCCGAGGGGTTGGTGTTTGGTGCGGGTTGGTGAAGCACCTCAGTCTTTCCGAGGCTGATTGTCAGGCCGAAGAGCTTTGAAGCATCGGAGAAGCGGTCAAGCATCGTTTGCAGATCGGATTCTGCATGGGCCACCAGTGCGCAGTCATCGGCAAAGAGGACTTCTTGAAGGAGATCTTTGATGCTCTTTGTCTTGGCAGTGAGGCGACGAAGGTCAAAGAGGGAGCCGTCCAGACGATAGCGGAAGTAGACTCCCTTCTCCAGGTCTTGGACAGCGTGGGACAGCATGCAGGTGAAGAAGACGTTGAAGAGGACCGGAGCTAAGACACAGCCCTGCTTCACGCCATTGCTGATCTCGAAGGCTTCCGTCACGTTTCCACTGGAGAGGACCTGGCCGGTCATGCCATCATGGAAGAGCTTGATCATTTTCACAAACTTTGGCGGGCATCCAATGCGCTCGAGGACTGTCCAAAGAGCTTCCCTGTTGACCGTGTCAAAGGCCTTGGTCAGGTCAATGAAAACAGAGTATAGGGGCATGTTTTGTTCGATACACTTCTCCTGAAGCTGTCTGACAGCAAAAATCATGTCGACAGTGCTTCTGCCGGGTCTGAAGCCGCACTGCGCCTCGGGGAGGTTCTGCTCGGAAACAGTGATGAGTCTGTTGAGGATGGCTCTGGCAAAGATCTTTCCAGCAATGGAGAGTAGCGAGATGCCTCTGTAGTTCCCACAGTCGGCTTTGCTTCCCTTGTTCTTGTAGAGGGAGACAATCAGGGCGTCACGGAAGTCATCTGGCATCTTCTCCTCCTCCCAGATACTCCGCAGGACATCGTGAAAGGCTTTAAGGGCGTTGGGGCCTGCCGCCTTGTAGATCTCAGCAGGTATTCCGTCCTTTCCTGATGCTCTACCGGAGCTCGTCTGGAGGATTGCTTTCTGGATCTCTGCAATGGTGGGGGGTACTGCAAGTGTGTCTTGTATCGGCTGCTGAGGGATCTGGTTCAAGGCATCCGAGTCGACTGACGAGGGCCTGTTGAGCAGGTTGCTGAAGTGTTCTTGCCAGCGCTTGCTTAGTCCTTCTTGGTCCTTGATCAGGGTTGCGCCGTCGGAGGACAGTAGCGGGGAGCAGCCTGATGCTGAGGGTCCGAAGACTGTCTTCAACGAGCCAAAGAATTTCTTGGCGTTGTGAGAGTCGGCGTAGCCTTGGACTTCAGTCGCTTTGTCCTGCCACCACTGGTCCCGCATTAGACGTAGGTCGGTCTGCACTTTGGTCTGGAGAGTCTTGAATCTCTCGCGTTTGGAGACGGACGATGGGTCATTCTGCCACTCGATGTAAGACTTGTTCTTCGCATGGAGGGCTTCCTTGATCTTCTCATCGTTCTCGTCAAACCAGTCTTCATGGGCTCTGGTTTTTGCTCCGAGGACCTCTTTTGCAGTCTCAGCGACCATGTCCTTAAAAGAGGACCATTTTTTGTTCCATCTTCAGGGGTCAGACCGTCTTGGAGCTTTTCTTCAAGTAGTTGTTGGAACTGGGAGAGGCAGGTCGGGTCTTTCAGTCTGGCGACATTGTAGGAGGCCCTGACAGTCTTTGGTCGGTTTCTGTGTGGCGGTGGTATGTGCAGGGTCATTACAGCCCTGACCAGCCTGTGGTCAGTCCAGCATTCAGCACCTCTCATGACGCGGGTCCACCGGATAATACGGAAGAAGGTGCCGCCAACCAACATAGCTTAAGAGAAAGAAAGCTTGAAGTCCAAACCTGCACTGTCTGGTGTACATTAACCTTGTACTAACAGGGTAGCCAGACAACCGTGAACTTCTCTTAAGTCCGAATGTGTCGGATCTTTGGTCGAATGAGGCCAGCGGGCAGACCTCCTGCAGAGTCACAAGCACAGGCGATGACCAGACACTGCGCATCTCACCAATCATGGCCATGCAGACTGATATTCCACGGTATGGTGCTCGTCCCGTGGTTCTCCAGGCAGCGACAACGCCGAGCCTCCAGCCTCAGAGGGTCCCAACCACAGCGACTGGAGATGCAAAGCAGGAAGAGAACAGGAGGTGGCTCCCACCCACATCGTACAGACCTGCCCCTCCTTGGAAGGCTTGAGACGCAAGCCATGGCCCAGTCCAGCGGAGGTCCTGGAGAAGCTGTGGGGACTGGCGGGGTCTCTCTGGCGGACTGCAGTCTTTGTCTTACTAACCACATCGACGATCTAGCATGGCTGGGATCGCGAAAGAAAGACGAAAGAAAGAATGGGCGTGTTGTCGGCCCTTAGGTCAAGAATGGGCGTTTCGGCGGCCTTTAGGTCAAGAATGGGCGTTTCGGCGGCCCTTAGGTCAAGAATGGGCGTTTCGGCGGCCCTTAGGTCAAGAATGGCGTTCGGCGGCCTTTAGGTCAAGAGGTTGGAACGCTTGCCTGCGTAATTGACGGTCGTGGGTTCGAACCACGGATGAGTCAGATTTTTATGGCTTGAAAATCCTGTCACTCCGCCCAGCAGAAAACGAGAAGTGATTCAGGTCAAAGAAGGTTAAACCGACGGAAGGCGAGGGATTGGCTCCGCCATAATGCTGTATCCCAGACATGGTGGACCTCTGACCAGTTCGTCGCTATATGGCCAAAAGGTTGTGAGACTTCGACCTTTTAAGAATTTTATTGCCGGAGTTAGACACCTTTGCTGGATCACGATGACCAGTGGTGGTGAGAATCTCATTGAATTACAGGTGGCATGTCTCTGTTAGACACCTTGCTGGACCACCATTGCCTTTGGTGATGAGAATACCACGGAACCACTGTAGGTGGCATGTCTCTGTTAGACACCTTGCTGGGACCACCATTGCCTTTGGTGATGAGAATACCACGGAACCACTGTAGGTGGCATGTCGGGTGGACCATCTCTGCTGTTGGTGATAACAATCCCACTGAATTCTAGGCGGTAAGTCAGTGGTGGACACCTTACATAGATTACCGCTGTCTTTGGTGATGGGAATAGCACTAAATTACAGGCGGTAAGTCGGTGGTACATACCTTGGGTGGACCATTATTCCCTTTAGTGATAAGAATACCTTTGTATTACAGTGACGTGTCTGTTAGATGCCTTATGTGGAATCATGACCAGTGCGAGGCATTGTGATGATCGCTGATCTGCAAGCCTCCTCCGGCCAGGTGTAACAAATTGTTCTATCGGTAGTTTCCAATGCACTCAGGAGCTGTCAGCGACGGGTGAAGTATTTGTCTATAAACATTGGTGCTGTCGTCGTGTTTCCTAATTACATCAGAGCTTAGGTAGCTCTCATTCTGCAGTCTATTCTCTACACGGTTTATTTTGATACGCAAAGAACTTTTCCCATTCAATGAAATACGTTGAGCCAGTAACTGTTTACTCTGTTTTACGCCAGACCGTCCGGGAAAGTATGAGAAGATGTGATGATGGCGACGACGATGTGATGATTCTATAATATTGAAATCACAGAAATTGTGAGTCTTCAAAACTAACAGAGGCCTATGGAGTGATAAAAAGTTTATCAATTGTCAATGGTGCGTTCGACATTTGTTTCCTCCGTATTTTAAGGGCTGACATTTGTATCCTCCATGTCTATGCTGTTGATTGGTTAATTATGTTAAATACACAAAACAAACACGTAGCGCGAGGGTAGCTTTCCATGGATTTTACAACATCAAAGTTTAAATGCGTTTTTATGGAATTAATGATTCAGAATGTAGCGGTTTCCCGAGCGATGGGAAACTTTACTTTGATCTTGCTTTGAGTAGAAGTAGCATGGACTTCAAGCTAAAACTTTCTTTCAAAATTCAAATTGATTTATTTTTTTCAAAAACAAAATAATTTTTTTAGTTTGTTCGTAATTCCGGGCTAAACTGAAGTCTTAGTGTACATTTATTATTTTTCTCCACACTGTCCTTTCCTAATCTGAACAGCAGATCAGATCTGTAGATCAGGTGAAGGGATCACCGACAGATGTCATGATCTCATTGGTTCAGTTGTTACGTAGTGTAGCTGACAATATTTGTTCTTCCTCTTCTCAGCTTTGTCCATTCTTATATCAGTCGTAGATATTTCTAAATCAACGCATACGGTGGTGTAGGATCTGCCAGTAATACCTCTTGTCTGTTGAACCTCTGGTCCTACAGACAATGATAGATTCACTAGTTTTCTGAACGGCCTCCGACCGTCCTTCTGATATTGTTCTCAAGAGCATACTAGAACCTAGACCATACTTTCCATTCAGCTGAATGGAAAACCTTTCCAAAACCCTGACAATGTGCGAGCCTTGGTGACGTCCCGCATTTGTGTGTTGATCATGCACCCTGCTTAATTTTCAACCTCCAAAATTAGCAAAACTGTGTTAATGAAATAAATAATTGTCCAATGTGGGACAAATCATTTTAAAGGGAGGAGACTGAGCGCAGTGTTAAAAAGGGAATTGTAACAGGCCTTCCCTCTGGAATCAAACTGAGACAGGAGGAGGGACGGACAGGGGAGGGGAGTGTGTATAGGGGATGGGGTGGGGGTAAGGGGTGCAGACTGACAGAAAAAACGATGCCAGGAAGCACCACACACACACACACACACACACAGAAAGGTGTCTTTCCCTCCGCGGGAGAAGTCGCTCTTTCTAATGGCCGCCTGACGATTTGGAGAGCGCGTGCGCCGTGTCAGACAAGCCTGCCAATCCCAGGCCCGCTCATTTTGGCGATCGGTTTTCAAAGAGGCTCGGCAGTTGGTCGCTTTGATAAATAGCCTCCTACAGTGATGGATGATTGGCCTGGCTGCCTGCCGTCCGAGCCCCGTTAAACTGCAACCACGAGAGCCCTGGGCTGAAAGCTGACCTTTTACGAGGATCCACGATCGCCGATGACTCCTGATGTACCTGTGACGTGATAGCCACGGGAAGCCAGGCTCTGTTACAGACCAGGTGGAAAAAAAAAACTGGTGAAGGGGAAAACTCCCGTCTTTCGTGCTCACAATAAAAACAGAGGCTGGCGGAAACTATCGCTTCGACCTTTTTAGGAGGCCTGCAGTCGTTATCCAATTGTGATGAAGAGAGGAAGGGGCCGGGGTCCTCCTGATGATGATGATGATATCGGCTTGAAAGGTGGGAAGTCGTAACTATAATGTTCACAACCACTTTTCTGGCGGACCCGAAAACGCAACACGTAACGGATACCTGCCAGACTCGGGCGGGGTGATTGTCCGAGGGACGAAGACAGCCCACACACCACAGGGCCACGAGCCTCGCTCGCGTTCCGGAGTGTCGTTCAACGGTGGTTGGGCTGTGATTCTGCTTTTACGTTCTGCTGCTCTTTTTATCACTAAATGCATAATTTGATCTGGACAGGCGAACTTCTTTGTCCGTCGGCCAGAAGTAAGAGGTTCACTGTGGGTTATATACTTTTGCGGTTGTGACAAGTTTTGAAGCTACTGCTAACAAAGCAGCCGCATTCTGTCTTCAGAGATAGTATTGAAACACGACACTACCGTATATAAATTTTTTTTTTTCATTTCTGATCTCTGTACTTGTATCTCCCAGGGCCAGCCGAGGGGGAGTGGAGTGGAGTAGTGTATCTCCCAGGGCCAGCCGAGGGGGAGTGGAGTGGAGTAGTGTATCTCCCAGGGCCAGCCGAGGGGAGTGGAGTGGAGTAGTGTATCTCCCAGGGCCAGCCGAGGGGAGTGGAGTGGAGTAGTGTATCTCCCAGGGCCAGCCGAGGGGGAGTGGAGTGGAGTAGTGTATCTCCCAGGGCCAGCCGAGGGGGAGTGGAGTGGAGTAGTGTATCTCCCAGGGCCAGCCGAGGGGGAGTGGAGTGGAGTAGTGTATCTCCCAGGGCCAGCCGAGGGGAGTGGAGTGGAGTAGTGTATCTCCCATGCCAGCCGAGGGGAGTGGAGTGAGTAGTGTATCTCCCAGGGCCAGCCGAGGGAGGAGTGGAGTAGTGTATCTCCCAGGGCCACCTGAGGGTGATGATAGTGTATCTCCAGGGCCAGCCGAGGGGGATGGAGTGGAGTAGTGTATCTACCAGGCCAGCCGAGGGGAGTGGAGTGAGTAGTGGGGTTTTCTGACCCCTTCTTCCTCCCGCCCTCACCGGAAAAAATAGCATTTTTGGGGACACGATTTCTCCCGTAGCCCACTGGGCAGGACTACCAGCCCCCCCCCCTTCTTTATCTCCCTTTTTTGATAACTGATCCGGCCCTGCTCACCCATCCTGCCAGCACACGATGAGCTTCTTTTGTATGACAGATGAAACAGAATTCAACCAGCGTGCATTTTGTTGTGATTGTTGCTGCTGCTGCTGTTGTTGTTGTTGACGATGTAAATGCTTTGGGTAAAATCAAAACTTTTGTACTGTTCGTCCTTGATTGATTTTAAATCACATTCGTCGCAGCATTCTTCAAGTATATGTGACTTATTTTGCTGCCAAACTTTGCATTGTGGCGAGGATTACCAGGTCGGCCACATGTAGCAGACATTTGAATTTCGGCGTCGTGGTTCGAGCTTAAATTAAATTAATAGTTGTTGTGCATGGAAGTAGTAGGGCCATTAAAGAATAAATCGAACAGTGTTGGGCTTGTTGTTTCCTTGGAAAACGTCTTCACGTAACGGTAGGCTAATGGATAGCCTGTCTGTTGTCTTTGCACATATTTAAATGTTGATCCACATTTGTAAATAATTGAGTCTATGTAATCACACAGTTTCATTTGTGTGTGTGTGGTGTGTGTGTGTGTGTGTGTGTGTGTGTGTGTGTGTGTGTGTGTGTGCGTGCTTGCGTGCGTGCGTCCATGGTTTACTTTAATATGTGTATCTTCTAAGCAGTTATATGCATTAGCACTTGCAAAACGTGGCAGAATAATGAATATATTGTTCAGACCATTCCAGCCATTCCACGGGTGAAGATGTCACACTCTCGTAACTGCCGTGAATATGAGATTCGCACTTTTTTTCAATGATTTCAATGTAACATCTCATGTTTGGCTGTGGAGAAGTTGCCACTATGACTTGGGAAGCACTCCAGAGAGCAACGGCAGAGAAAAAGGACCTCTACGAGGTGTGGCTGGATCTGGCGAATCCATATGGATCAGTTCCACACCAGACGATTCAACGGATCCTCGAGTTGTATCGTGTCCCAAAGAAATCCCAGAAATGCCGAGGAAACAATGGGCTGTGCAATTTCCCCAAAATTGTTTGTGTCGGATGTGGAGGTCATCTGGAAAGCGGCCATGAATAATGCAGGATCAGCACACCCAGGGCATGGATAGCAAGTCCCCCCCCCCCCCCCCCCACCCCGCCCCCCTCTAAACGCTTAAATGGATGACGCAGCAGTTCTCTCCGCCATGGAGGACAAGACACTGAAACACTTAGAAAAGTCAGCTGCTTTATCAAGGATGAGTTTCCAGCCAAAGAAATCATGAAGCCTCTCCCTGGTGAAAGAAGAAGCAGAAACAGTTATGTAGCCAGCCAAGCCATTCCGACAGTAACAGAAGAACCGGTCAAGAGCCTTGGGAAAGCCTTGGGAAAGGAAAGAGGTGGTATGATGGCTCCTTGAAAGACACAAAGAGGGGGAAGGAAACCAGGCAAATGGCAGAAGAAAGCCTGCATAGCATCGACCAGTGTGGCCTCCCTGGTAGATATAAGGTCTTGTGTCTGCAGTTCATGCTGATCCCGAAGATCATCTGGCCTCTACTATTACACAACATCAGCACAAGCACAGCGGAATCAATGGAGGCCCAGAGCAACAAGTATACAAGGAAATGGATGTCCCACCTGGTGTCACTGACGCTGCTGTCTGCTGCCGCCTGGCACGGCTGAAGCTACCTTTAAGATTCTGGAGGAGTACAAGGAGGGTATGTATGTCTGTGTCAAAAAGCTCCTCAAGATTGATTATCCATTTTACTACTTTGATTGTTCGAGTGTTTGTTGGTTTAGGGTCTTCTGATTGCTAATTAATGTTAGGGCTTTCCAGACGTCACTCGGTTCTTTCGTAAATGTTTCATCAAGACTGGCAACTATTTTTTGTTTGTATGTGTTCTTTGCCTCTTTGATTTGTTATTTATCTTACTTTGATGAAACTATTATTTTATATTGTGCCTTATGGGCGTCTCTAAACTGCGTTTCGTAAAGATTTTGATGTCATGTTTTGATATAAAACATACATGATGAAACCATTTTTATTGTTTTTGTTTTAATGATTGGCCAGTCTTGAGGCTTTTTAAACATAAAAAAAACATGTTTGTGAACTGTGTAGTGACGACGTTGATGTCTTCTGCGCACTGAGATCTGTTTGCATCTTTTAGGTCTTCTTCTAGTTCATTTTTACGAGTGTCGATAATGTCTGTGCATATTTTAGACATTTCAGCATACTCTTCACTCCATGCTTCATACCTCTCGATCATGAACTTGTTCTTCACTCCATGCTTCATACTCTCCATCATGAACTTGATCTCCCTCCATGCTCCAATACCTCTCGATCATGAACTTGTTCTTCACTCCATGCTTCATACCTCTCGATCATGAACTTGTTCTTCACTCCATTGCTTCATACCTCTCCATCAGAACTTGTCTTTTTCAGTGCTGCATGCGGCGTTGCACGTGCTCTCTTTTCTCATAGGATTCTTGTAAACGATGGTGATCTGAGACATCTATGAATTTTCTCCTTTTCATTTGTTAAAAAGAAAATCAACACAGATAATTTCAAATATAAAGGATAGTTATCTGAGCATTATGTGACTTTTACAACTTTCATTTGTGAAACGTTTTCAGCTGTGTCTTGCAAGCATAGGACATAGTCCATAACACTGCTACCGTATCCAGAACGACAGGTATACCCTTCTTCCAAATCACCCGAGAGTCCGTGCATCTAGCATCTTCAAGTTATTTCTATGCACATTGATCAGTCTACGTTCTGCCTTTAAAAAGGTATGATTCATAGAGTACCTGCTACAAGCACAATCAAAGATTTCATGAGGATTGAAGCGTATAATGCACGCTTTCAGAGTCTGAATGAAATTAAATCAATGTCTGTCCCTGTCCTCCTGGCATTATATTATATGGCCTTTAGATGAATGCATTTTACTATTACTTCAAAGATTTTCCCATATATGGCCTTTAGATGAATGCATTTTACTATTACTTCAAAGATTTTCCCATATATGGCCTTTAGATGAATGCATTTTTACTATTACTTCAAAGATTTTCCCATATATGGCCTTTAGATGAATGCATTTTACTATTACTTCAAAGATTTTCCCATATATGGCCTTTAGATGAATGCATTTTACTATTACTTCAAATATTTTCCCATATATGGCCTTTAGATGAATGCATTTTACTATTACTTCAAAGATTTTCCATATATGGCCTTTAGATGAATGCATTTACTATTACTTCAAAGATTTCCCATATATGGCCTTTAGATGAATGCATTTTACTATTACTTCAAAGATTTTCCCATATATGGCCTTTAGATGAATGCATTTTACTATTACTTCAAAGATTTTCCCATATATGGCCTTTAGATGAATGCATTTTACTATTACTTCAAAGATTTTCCCATATATGGCCTTTAGATGAATGCATTTTACTATTACTTCAAAGATTTTCCCATATATGGCCTTTAGATGAATGCATTTTACTATTACTTCAAAGATTTTCCCATATATGGCCTTTAGATGAATGCATTTTACTATTACTTCAAAGATTTTCCCATATATGGCCTTTAGATGAATGCATTTTACTATTACTTCAAAGATTTTCCCATATATGGCCTTAAGATGAATGCGTTTCAATGTTATTCCAAAGATTTTCCCATATATGGCCTTTAAATGAATGCATTTCAATGTTATTTGAAAGATTTTCCCATATACGGCCTTAAGATGAATGCGTTTCAATGTTATTCCAAAGATTGTCCCATATGTGACCTTTAAATGAATGCATTTCAATGTTATTTGAAAGATTTTCCCATACATGGCCTCTAGATGAATGCATTTCAATGTTATTTAAAATTTTTTCCCATATATGGCCTTTAGATGAATGCATTTCAATGTCTTTTCCCCATATCTTCTGCTCTAATCAGTCTCTTCCTAATGACGACTGTCTGAGAGGAATGTAACAGCAGTCGATACATTTCGTCGTCATTTTCTGCCGATATTTGTACCCGCACAATATCATTTTTTATGACGTTGTGCTTTTTGAATGAAATCTTCTTTTTTTCGCTAGTAAAATAAATTCCTGGCGTAAAAAGTCATCTGTGTGTAAAAGGTCATCTGTGCGTAAAAGGTCATCTGTGTAAGTCATCTTTGTAAAAGGTCATCTGTGTTAATTTCTTCAGCTTTTACTTGATCTAGGTGTGCCTCCTCTGTGAAGACAATGTCATGATCTAAACAAAATGATTAATGGATTGTTGATCATGGATTTCATTTATTTTCGTATCATCTTTTGCTTCCACAGAGCCGTTATTGTGTCCTGAGAAAAAAAACAACACTTTTAGTATTGTTTTGCTAGTTTTATATTCTGTGAAAGAACATCCTTTTAATTTCTCATTCACATTTGACTATAGTAGTGTGTATGTGTGTTGCGCGCGCGCGCGCGCGTGTGTGTGTGTGCGTGTGAAATGTACATATTTAGTGTTTTTGTACATAACACGCTTAACAAATCATCATAATCATCACCATCATCATCATCATCATCATCATCATCAATACCATCATCAGTATCATCATCATCATTATCAATATCATCATCGTCATTATCATCACCATCGTCACCATTGTCACTATCATTAACAGCAGCAGCAGCAGCAGTATCATCATCATCACCATCACAAAATCATCATCATCATCATCATCACCATCACAAAAATCATCATCATCATCATCATCATCATCACCATGATCATCATCGTCATCACCACCATCATCACCATCTTCTCATCATCATCATCATCATCATCATCATCATCATCATCATCTCATCATCATCATCACACACACCACCATCAAAATCATCATCACCATCTCATCATCATCATCATCATCATCATCATCATCACCATCATCATAATCACCACCATCACAAAATCATCATCACCATCATCATCATCACCATCATCATCATCATCATCACCATCATCATCATCATCATCGTCATCATCATCATCATCATCGTCATCATCATCATCATTGTCATCCGAGGAGGTAGTCTCACTGGTATCAGTTGGTTTGCTGGTTTGTCTGTCGTCAGCAAGATCATGCAAAAACTCCGACATCTACGTCAAGCCAACGTCGTCAAAAGATGGAATAAGCCCAGGGAGAAGCACGCTGATCACTCCAAAGAGGAACCCATTGGTCACTGCAAAGAGGAAGGCATTGGTCACTGCAAATAGGAACCCATTGGTCACTGCAAATAGGAAGTCATTGGTCACTGCAAAGCGGAAGCCCATTGGTCACTGCAAATAGGAAACCATTGGTCACTGAGAATAGGAAGCCAATGGTAACTGCAAATAGGAAGCCATTGGTCACTGCAAAGCGGAAGCCCATTGGTCACTCCAAATAGGAAGCCACTGGTCACTGCAAAGGGGAAGCCCATTGGTCACTCTAAAGAGGAACCCATTGGTCACTCCAAAGAGGAAGCCCATTTGTCATTCCGAGTAGGAACCCATTGGTCACTGCAAAGAGAACCCATTGGTCACTCCAAAGAGGAACCCATTGGTCACTGCAAAGAGGATCTCATTGGTCACTCCAAAGAGGAACCCATTGGTCACCGCAAAGAGGAACCCATTGATCACTCCAAGTGGAATCCATTGGTCACTGCAAAAAGGAACCCATTGGTCACTCCAAAGAGGAACCATTGGTCACTGCATAGAGGAACCCATTGGTCACTGCAAAGAGGAACTCATTGGTCACTCCAAGAGGAACCATTGGTCACTGCAAAGAACCCATTGGTCACTCCAAAGAGGAACCCATTGGTCACTCCAAGAGGAACCCATTGGTCACTGCAATGAACCCATTGGTCACTCCAAAGAGGAACCCATTGGTCACTCCAAGAGGAACCCATTGGTCACTGCAAAGAACCCATTGGTCACTCCAAAGAGGAACCCATTGGTCACTCCAAAGAGGAACCCATTGGTCACTCCAAGAGGAACCATTGGTCACTGCAAAGAACCCATTGGTCACTCCAAAGAGGAACCCATTGGTCACTCCAAGAGGAACCATTGGTCACTGCAAAGAACCCATTGGTCACTCCAAAGAGGAACTCATTGGTCACTCCAAGAGGAACCCATTGGTCACTCCAAAGAGGAACCCATTGGTCACTCCAAAGAGGAACCCATTGGTCACTCCAAAGAGGAACCCATTGGTCACTACAAGGATGAACCTGTTGGTCATTCTGGGAGGGAGCTATCGGTCATAGCAGGTAGAAGCCGATTGGTCATCCCAGGGATTCATCTGCTGATCCCTTAAGGGGGTGCCCATCGGTCATTTCAACGGGTGAGGGGGGGGGGGGGGGGGGAGGGGGAGCACATTAAATGTTGGTGTGCACCGAGTGCGTGGATCAGATCAAATAGGGTGTCCAGGATCGTTCAATAAGATCAAGTGGACATGGGGAGCCACGCCTTTGGTCCATGCCAACAGTGACCTCCCTGCTGTGTTCCTACCGTTTGAAAACTACTGCGTTTTCACTCAACACGAACACTGAAAGTTAGTCCTATGAACTGACAAGAGACGACAATATTCGGAAGTCTGCAAGGGAGGTAATCTGTTAGATCTCACGCTTAAGCGAGAGTGCCCCACCGTTTTAGAATCAAATGTCACCGGTGGATAACAAACAACGATGAAAATAGTTCAAACATAAATGTGATGACATCAGCACTCCTTCGGCATGTCTGTCAAACAATCACCAAGCCTCTCCCCGCAGAAAGGAAATGTAGCTGAAACAGGTAAGTGCACTGTAGCCAACCACGCCATACCAACAGTGTGTGGGCCCCTTAACAAATACAGGGTCTGGTATCTAGTCTATGCTGATACCGAAACTTCTGTGGCCTGTACCTCTATACAATATCAGCATGAGCACGGTTATAGTCAACTGAGGTCGAAATCAACAAATACACGAAATGAAACGGCTTGGTGTCCCCCACCTGGTCTCACTGACGTTGAGTTCTACGACCGCCACTGAAGCTAGAGGACTCGGGAGACAAGGACGCTAGATCTATCCATCCCAAGCTAAAAACTGGCGGAAAATGGAAAGTTCAGGAGACGGTGGACGAAGCAAAGGAAGATCTCAAAGTAAGGGATAATCAACACACACCAGCCAACACACAGGGATTGGGGTCAACAGCATGAAACGATGGCCAACACACAGGGATTGGGGTCAACAGCATGAAACGATAGCCTACACACAGGGATTGGGGTCAACAGCATGAAACGATGGCCAACACACAGGGATTGGGGTCAACAGCATGAAACGATGGCCAACACACAGGGATTGGGGTCCACAGCATGAAACGATGGCCAACACACAGGGATTGGGGTCAACAGCATGAAACGATGGCCAACACACAGGGATTGGGTCAATAGCATGAAACGATAGCCAACACACAGGGATTGGGTCAATAGCATGAAACGATGGCCAACACACAGGGATTGGGTCAATAGCATGAAACGATGGCCAACACACAGGGATTGGGGTCAACAGCATGAAACGATAGCCAACACACAGGGATTGGGGTCAACAGCATGAAACGATAGCCAACACACAGGGATTGGGTCAATAGCATGAAACGATAGCTAACACACAGGGATTGGGTCAATAGCATGAAAAGATGGCCAACACACAGGGATTGGGTCAATAGCATGAAACGATGGCCAACACACAGGGATTGGGTCAATAGCATGAAACGATGGCCAACACACAGGGATTGGGTCAATAGCATGAAACGATGGCCAACACACAGGATTGGGGTCAATAGCATGAAACGATGGCCAACACACAGGGATTGGGGTCAACAGCATGAAACGATAGCCAACACACAGGGATTGGGTCAATAGCATGAAACGATAGCCAACACACAGGGATTGGGTCAACAGCATGAAACGATAGCCAACACACAGGGATTGGGTCAACAGCATGAAACGATAGCCAACACACAGGGATTGGGTCAATAGCATGAAACGATAGCCAACACACAGGGATTGGGTCAATAGCATGAAACGATAGCCAACACACAGGGATTGGGTCAATAGCATGAAACGATAGCCAACACACAGGGATTGGGTCAATAGCATGAAACGATAGCCAACACACAGGGATTGGGGTCATCAGCATGAAACGATAGCCAACACACAGGGATTGGGGTCAACAGCATGAAACGATAGCCAACACACAGGGATTGGGGTCAACAGCATGAAACGATAGCCAACACATAGGGATTGGGGTCAACAGCATGAAACGATAGCCAACACACAGGGATTGGGGTCAACAGCATGAAACGATGGTTGAAGACAGAAGGGAAAGCAGAGAGAGACTGGGCAATACACGAGTTATGGAAAGAAGAGGATGCACAAAAGAATCCAGAAAGCAGTTCAACAAGCCCCAAGGGGGTGATGGGTGAGCGGGAAATAGCGGGATTAGAAAAAAAAAAAAAAAAAAAAAAAAAACGACAGCAACAAAACAGCCACGACAACAAATGTTTGTGGACCCAGTTCTCGTGGTCTTCCCTCATAATGTCCGCCACTTCGCCTTCATATCTTTTTCTCTCGCTTCATCAAGTTTTACACTTTTACGCGCTCTTAGTTCTCGCTTCTGACGACTTCCGGCCACGTGATTTGACGCTTAACCCTTGACGTCATCGTTCACCCTATCGCCATGTTGCTTTTTATCGTCTTACAGATAAGCAGGGCAGCGGGAACAGAAGGGCCGAGGCAAAAACATAAATAAGGTCGTTGGGAAGTTTGTCGCCGTCCAGATTGTTCTCTCTCTCTCTCTCTCTCTCTCTCTCTGTGTCTGTCTGTCTGTCTGTCTCTCTCTCTCTCTCTCTCTCTCTCTCTCGCTTCTTGTCTGTCTTTCTCTCTGGGCAGTCAGCGAGTAGTTGTCAGTCGTCTCCACCTCCACAGTCCTATCGTCATTTGATAGCTTTTAGCGGCCAGTCCTCCGCCACCCGTGACAAACTGCTTCCTATTGGTCCTGACACGCGGGTCGGGATGTGACGTGGCGATGATTGGTCGGAAGACAGCAGTTTAACCCTCCATCATTTCTGGAGACTTTTACGGCAGGTAGCAATGCGACATCGAGATCATAGCAGTGTAATTGCTTTTGATAGCAGTTTAGCGAGCAGACAACAAAACCCATTATTTTACACTAACTGTTCACATCAGGACCTTCGACAGACAGCGTGGCCGAAGGGGGAGGAGTGCAGTTTTTATTTCCCTCCTGGCTAAGGAGGAGCTATGAATAATTAGGTGAAAACATGTAAACGTTCTCCCTTTCTGTCTTGTCAAGTGCATACCGCAGGCAAAACCCAGAGTACTAGTACCAGCCTGTACTGAACATTGATGTTCATTAGTAAATAACAAACAGGAAGAAGAGCTTTAGCTCCATAGTGAAGCCAAAACATGCCCATAACTCTATACACAAGCCCGTACTCAGAATGTGCACATAACTCTGTAAAGCTGGCGTCTTTGTTTGTTATTATCTCCTGTCTCTCTTAAGATTTCTTTTCGTTGGTGTTTTAGCAATTTGATCTTCATCGCTGGATAGCAAACACAGAAGTTAGCAGTGGCAGTTGGCAAAGAAACTGAATCGAAATGTGCGCAAAAAAAAATCAATGTTTAAAAGCCGCAGATCGAACGTTAATGAACGCCGCCATGATGCATATGACGTCACTAACACGATTGCTGACAGAAACATGCTCAGCCTCCATGGATAAAAAAAAAAAAAAAACAGGAACGTGTGCTTAACTTCAAACGCTCGCTACATATCGGCAAAATCAAGATGGAGTTTGGCCCCTGGTTAAAGATTAAAAACAGCAACAAGCCTCAGTAGGAGAAAGTATTTCTATGTCAACCGTTAACAATGAAAAGCTGTTTGCCCACGACAGCACAAGTGTGAAAGATGTAGGAGAGCGAAAGACAGAATTATCGGCCGCCAAACAAAGGAACAAATTACAGCAAGTGTGAAAGATGTAGGAGAGCGAAAGACAGAATTATCGGGCCGCCAAACAAAGGAACAAATTACAAAACAAACACAACGCGTTTCGACCAGCTGTGTCTTCTTCAGGCAGGACGGCTATCATTAGACAAAAACTGCTTACAAAGGCTGAACAGTCACTGTATCTTCGATCTGCGGGCAAAATTTGGTCTTGGGGAACACCTAAAATTACAGAAGCGAACTGAAGGGGGATGAGATTCAAGGGGAGAAGATGCCGATCAATGATAATGATGATGATACAGCAGCAGCAGCAACAGCAACGACAACAACAATAATGATAATAATAATAATAATAATAATAATAATAATAATATAATAATAATAATAATAATAGAAAGATGTACATCAACTTTTCGCGGCAATCTTCTGTTTCTCAAAGTCACCAGCCGTGCTTGACGTGTTTCATTATGTTCAGAAGAGTGTGGTCGTTCATGTGAGAGAAAGTAGCTTTTCTTCACGGCTGATTCACTTCGTTGGCTGAAGCAACCCCAAGACTATACTGTGGCATCTTGTTGGCCTTGACCGCGAACCGAGTTATGACGTCACAGTCAAGGGGAATCTACCGTTAAACACGCTGGAAAGTGTTAATATGGCAAAGAACCTCACAGTTGAAAGTTAGCGCAATAAAGTTCATTTACTAAAAAGGGAAAAAAAGGTTAATATTTTTGCTGACGATAAACGTGTATGGACAAATTCCTCTTTTCAATCTGTGTCCCCTTTAAAGTTCTCAGTCAGCTGTGAATGTTGGCAAGGAACAGAACTACTAAGGTCCATGTTCATTATTACTGCACTAAATTGTAATGTACTGCGTTGCATGGCAACGCTTTGCATTGTACTGTGTTGTCTTTGTATTGCCTTGCCGTACAACGCTTTGCATTGTACTGTGTTGTCTTTGTATTGCCTTGCCGTGCAACGTTTTGCATTGTACTGTGTTGTCTTTGTATTGCCTTGCCGTACAACGCTTTGCATTGTACTGTGTTGTCTTTGTATTGCCTTGCCGTACAACGCTTGGCATTGCATTGTACGGCACTGATTTGTGATACATTGTATAGTGATGTATAGTATTGAATGTTATCGTATTGAAAAGCATTGAGTTGTAAAAGAATGTAACGTATTGCATCGTGCTGCATTGTGATGCAATGTATTGCGTTGCATTGCATTATATGGTATTGTATTGCATTGTATTGTACTACATTGCAGTGCCTAGTATTGAATTGCATTACATTGAATTGCAGTGCACTGTTTTCTATGGCATCGCTTTGCATGGCGTTAATTGTATTGCACCGTTTCGAATTGCATAGTATTGTATTGCATTGTTGTTGCGTTGCGTTGCGTTGAATTGTACTGCATTGAATGCACTGCATTGAAATGCACTGCATTGAATTGTACTGCATTGAATTGTACTGCATTGAATTGTACTGCATTGAATTGCACTGCATTGAATTGAATTGCACTGCATTGAATTGTACTGCATTGAATTGTACTGCATTGAATTGTACTGCATTGCATTGTACCGCATTGAATTGCACTGCATAGTGTTGTTTTGTGTTTCAGTACAGACCTTCTCGTCCAGCAGATTCCTTCACGTGACATAGTGTATTGTTTTGTGTTTCAGTGCAAACCTTCTCGTCCAGCAGATTCCATCACGTGACATAGTGTATTGTGTTGTGTTTCAGTGCAAACGTTCTCGTCCAGCAGATTCCTTCACGTGACATAGTGTACTGTTTTGTGTTTCAGTACAAGCCTTCTCGTCCAGCAGATTCTTTCACGTGACATAGTGTATTGTTTTGTGTTTCAGTACAAGCCTTCTCGTCCAGCAGATTCCTTCACGTGACATAGTGTATTTTTTTGTGTGTTTCAGTACAAACCTTCTCGTCCAGCAGATTCCTTCACGTGACATTCAGGCCTCTCTCCTAAGGGACAACGTGTCGCCACAGTATGGCGGCACCCATTGCTTTTCCTCCTGTATCCTGCTGTTTTCCTGTAGACAAACTACCTTTATTGCCAGGAGCTCTGCTGTGTGCGCTCCTTCAGGTATCTCACCACAAAGACTTGTACATATTTGAAGGTTTTCCTTCTGTATCCTGCTGTTTTCCTGTAGACAAACTACCTTTATTGCCAGGAGCTCTGCTGTGTGCGCTCCTTCAGGTATCTCACCCCCAAAGACTTACATATTTGAAGCTGTCCTAAAAAAATGAAAAAAAGAAGATTAAAAAAAAAGAAAGCAAAATCAATCGAGTCCTTTTTTGCTCAGATTGTGACCGATCTATCGCACCTGTATACTCCATCACGCGAAATCTATTCCTCGTCTGATTCTGTCTTTTCGTACTTCCCACCGTTCGTTCGACAACTTGTTGTCAACGTTCTTTCGCTTCTTAGGCTCCTTTCATCTGGCATTCACCCCTCCACTAACGTAACGTAGATACTCTGCCTCTCTGCCCTCCTTCAATTCAAACTTGAAAAAAAAAATGGTCTCTTTTCCCTTCCCAGTATGACTGACATACTAAATACATACTGTTGTTGTTTGGGAGTGTGGTGTGTGTGGTTGGACACGGGTGGTTATGAATCAGTTTGTCGTTGCTTTAGTGTGACAGGTGTGGATGGGTGGGGAGGGGGGCTGACGCGGCCTGGAGGAGTGGTGGTAAGGTGGGGTACAGCGGAGCGTTTGATTGTGACATGTGGTTGTCGTTCTTGCTTGTTTGTTCTTAAGTATAGTATGTGAAGTTGTTCAGTGTAAGCGCCTAGGGCATTGATTTGTTCAGGCGTATAAACGTTCTTAGTAATATAATAAGTACAATAATAATAACAACGATAATAATAATAATAATAATAGTAATACTGCTACTACCACCACCACTACTACTACTACTACTACTACTACTACCACTACTACTACTACTAACAGTAAATTTGGCCACCACGTTATTCGAAAAACAAAAACAAACAAACAAACAAACAAATAAAGAAACAAAACCAACCAACCAACGAACCAAACAACCAACCAACCATAAACCGCCTAACAGGACACTCGGAGCGCTGACTAGGGAGTCTCACTCCTCCCAGGAGTGTGGGATGTCCATCTTGCCCCCTTTCCACTTGCAGTTTGCCTTTAAAATCAAATAAATTCAACTGACTTTTATTTTTGAACTAAAACTCCAGATTCATCAGTGGTAAGATTTTTGCGTATACGACCGTTTTCAATCCCACCTTTAAGGTAGCTATATTCCGTCTTCGGGATGACATCTACACGTGACAACAGTGTGCATGTATTTTTATTTCTGTGTCATCCATCGCATAGGCACACGGTGGCCTACTCTTCTCAGAAAGGTGGAATGGGATACAACGTGCGTGCAGTTGTCTTATGAGTGTGTTCATATGCGCGGAACCTCAGTTTACGTTTTATCCGAAGGATTAATAGTGGCTAGGAAGCTGCTGAGATGTCAATCACGAAGAGAAATGTTTTTTAACCTGGCCGCCTCCAGTGGCAACTGAACCGCAGACTTTGGAACGAGTCTGACGCCTTACCCACATGGTTTTGTTTTTTTTTTCCCAAAAGAGAACCGACAAAAGAAAATTACTTTTTAGTCATGAAAATGAAAACCTGGAAATTGTGGACTCTTTCAGATATTTAGATTTAAAGTTTAATCAGAGTGGAAGTTTCAACAAGGCCAGAAGAGCATGTTTTGACAGGACGACAAAAAGCCATGTTTTGTTTATGTTTTAAAAAAAAAAAAGCCAGAAAGCGAAATCTCCCACTTGCAGTAAAGCGAAATCTCCCACTTGCAGTTGGTTTAGATTTCATTTAACAACCTTGCCGAGCCCGTTTTGTTGTATGGGTGTGAAATTGGGGGATTTGAAAACTTAGCATTGATTAAAAGAAACACTACAGCTCAAAGTTATGAAACATATTTTTCGTTTAGATTGAAGTACTATGAATTTATTTGTTTATGGTTGAACAGGAAAGCTTCCATTAGCTATAAAAACCAAAGTTAGAATTATCAAATTGTGAGCCAGCTTGTTTCTTTCACAAAGTGACAATTATCGTGTGGAATAAACAGAGTAATGTGCTCGCTTTTTTGACAGATCGGCTATAGCATCACGGTGGCTGAGCAGCATTAAACAGTTTTAACAGAAACAGTGTATGAATGCGTTTGGAATTCCCAGAGTTTCATTAGTTTCTTTTCTTTGTGTGAGAATGAAGAAAACAGAATATGCAGAGACTGCAGTATGAATAAGATAGGTGATGAATTTCGTTTTGTCTTTGATCGCTCAAAATATGCGACTTTACATTATCGATTTCTGTCTAAACGATATCTGAAAGTACGTTCAATGTTTAAAACTTTTGTAATTTTTTTTAAACAGTACCTCGAAAAAATGTCTGTTGAATTTGGCAAAGTCCACTAAATCCAGCATGGTACTTTGATCACTCCCATTCTCATGAATGAAACACTGTCTTGATCAATACGCATGAATTTTGTCCTTATATGTTCAACGATGCGATCTGTGTGGCTGTTCATTTTATTTCCTTTTTTAAAAATTCATGCCTATTGTTACTATCCCCTATATCTCGAAAAGGATGACAGGAAATAAATATTGTATTGAATTGTATTCAATCAAGCCTAAAATGAAGCTGATAACGATATCACGCGCACACACACACACACACACACACACACACACACACACACACACACACACCGTCTAATATCACTATGTGGATATACGTTAAATTGAAGACAACAACAACAACAACACACACACACACACACAACACACAAGAGAGAGAGAGAGAGAGAGAGAGAGAGAGAGAGAAAGGGGTAGGTGTCTATCAAACGATGTTGTTAAACGAATGTCCACGAGATGATAGCGGTTCGTTTCTCCACCTCAATCAACTAGGCACTGAATCTAAAGAAAAGAGAGAGAGAGAGAGAGAGAGAGAGAGAGCGAGAGAGAGAGAGAGAGGGTAGGTGTCTGTGAAACGATGTCGTTAAACAAAATGTCCACGAGATGATAGCGGTTCGTCTCTGCACCTCAATCAACAAGGTGCTGAATTGACCACGCTTCCTGTCAACCCCCTTTGAACTTTTCCCCCGGCCACCACAGAGGGAAAGGCCTTCTCTAACGAACCAGACGACTCGAGTGCAATCCCAGCCCCGACTGTCCCCAACGATCATCCCCCATCACTGGGCCATCAAGATACAAGACAGGCGTCGATGGGTCAACATAAGGTGTTAATGAATCTGATTGGCCGTCAAAGACTGCAGAAGCACTGGGAGACTCTATCAACAGCAGCGGGGTCCAGTCTGAGATCAAGAGGGTACGAACGGGAAATGGACTGTTTAGCGAGCTGGTGTTTAGGACTCACTTTGTCGGCCTCGGCCGTCTTGTTTTGATCAAGTTTGATACAATCAATTCTAAGGTTTGCTGTCTCAGTCATCTCCCTTCTCTCCCCCCCCCCCCCCACTCCCACCTCCCTTTTCAACCACCACCACCCCACCTCTACCCACGTCCCTTCCTCCCTTCCTTCTCCACAGCTTGAAGTCTACAACACCATCATGCAAAACTCCTAGTCGGCTCTTTTAACCTCAAAGACATCACCGTGTACGCAGCCATTGTGCGGGGCATTGGCAGCCATTGTGCGGGGCACTGGCAGACCTTGAGCAGTGTTTGGGCTGCCAATGGGCACAGAGGGCAGGAGGTGTAGAGGGAGGCAGACGGGGAAGGAGGGGGCTGGGGTGCCGGGTTCATTGGGTGTACCTCTATCACGGAAGGACGAGGGATCAGCGGTTGTTAGATGTTTGACGTCATTTCTCTTAAGTCAAACGATGATAGGCGGGCGCGTTGTAGAAGGTGGTGGGTGGGGTGTGGTGCTATGGCGATGGGGGTGGCTGGGTAGGTGTGGGTGTAGTGGAAGTGCGCAGAAAGGTGTTAGGGACTGTGGGGCACGGGTGTTCTCTCTCTCTCTCTCCTCTCTCTCTCTCTCTTCTCCTTCTTCTTCTTCTCTTGCTCTCTCACTCTCTTCCTGTCTCTGTCTCTCCTCCCCTCTCTCTCCCCCTCTCTATCTCCACCTCTCATTCCATTCCCCTCTGCCTGTTTATTTTTCTCTCCCCCCCCCCCCCCCTCTTTCTCCCTCTCCTTGTCTCCTCTCTCTCTCTCTCTCCTCACTCTCTCTCCATCTCTCTATCTCACTGTCCTCAGTTCTCTTCTCCCCTTTCCCCGCCACCCCTCCCCCATCTATTACTCTCTCCGCCCGCCCGCCATCTCCCTATCTGTTTCTCTTTCCCTTGCTCCCTCTGTCTCTGCCTTTCCCTTCCCCCTGTCTTCTAGGTCTCTTTCCCCACCCCCTCCCCCTCCCGCTGTCTTTCACTCACTGGCTCCGCCTTCGGTAAGCCCCCCCCCCCCCCCCCCCCCCCGCGCGCTCTGCTGACCTCTGTGTGTGTTCTCTGTTAATTATTTGCGGCATTGAATGATTGACAGTGCGTTTGCCTATGTACACACGTTGATGACTGTGATTGTCTTTAGGTTGTTCAGCGTGCCAGCGGGCGAATGTTTCTGTGCCTCGGTTGCACTGAAATGTGCCGCGGCTTGACTTGTTTGGAAATCTTCAGTCATGAAAGTTTGGACTCATTCTCTTTCCTCGTTTGCTCCCCTACCGACCCTGTCCCTGATCATACCTAATCGTATCTCCCCCCCCCCTCCTCCTACCGACCTGTCCCTGATCATACCTAATCTATCTCCCACCCCCCCCTCCTCCCGCCCTGCCTGTTTTGTTATCCATGCCACGAGGCCTGTGAATATACCTTATTTTTTTCTCACACTAAGGAAGAGACCTGACATACTTGTCTTATATAACTTAAATGAATACATTACACTTAATAAACGAATCCCCTATCAATAAATGATCCATCCCCCCCATTGAGACACGCCTGGATCTAACCAATCAGATCTACCACCTCACCCACCAACCAACTCGTTCTGATTAAATCGATACCACCGCCCTTCCACTCGATGGACATACTAGTTTCCACCAATGCTACCGGATGCATGATATACTAATGTATTGCACCCCCGCCCTCCTATGACAGTGGGGTCACTGAACATACTACAGGTATCTCACACACCATCCCTCACATGCAGCTATTCAATACAACGAATATCCACCACCACAACTAATAGACACATGTCACCGATGTACTAATCTATTCCCGAACCTGTGATTTGTCTTATGTTATTACCACCTACCTACCACCGACCTGTACTGATCATATCCTAATCGATTTCACCCACCCCCCCCCCCTCCAATCCCGCTCTCTGTGTGTTTGTTTATGCCATTGCAGCAATCAGGCTGAAAAGTACTTCTTGATATTTTTTTTTGAAAGAAGGAAGAGAATGACATTTACTTTCTTATATAAATGAATAAAATGAATTAAAGCATTAATTAAATAAACGAATCCACCATCAATAAATGAACCAATCACCCGATTGAGACAACGGCCTGGGTGTAACCAACCAGAACTAACCAGCCTCCTAGCCAACCAACCAACTAATCGTTTGATGTTAAATCATGCAGCCTGCTTGTCACTTGATGGACAGACTAGTTCATCAATGGATCCTTTGGGATGACAAAGATATTGGTGAAGTGTGTTGGAGGCTGGCCGCAGCTCACAGATGATGTGAAGGTGGGGAGCATGGCAAAGACATGAGACGATTGGACGACAGGATCATTCACACAACGCAGTGCCTCAATGCAGCTATTTCCAAAAAGAAAATATAGCAACGTAGCAGACTGAATGAAAATGTAACAATGGTAACTTTTTCTTTCCCGAGACTGATTTGTTTTGGTTTTTACCGATCTACAACTTCCAAACCTGATGGAGTTTTGAAATTGATATCTTTTAAATATTATGGCTGATAGGTCATATTGATTCCTCCCATTTTAAGTCTCGGGCAGCACGCACTAAAATGGACAGTTCAAAAAATACATTACATTTCGCTGAAATTTAACAATTTGTCACATTTTTCGTGCTTACTGCATGAAAAAAAAATTCAACCTTATTTTGATTATTGGGTTACGCCCAAAAAGGAATCGTTTTCATTTTGAATGGACCGTGCATCCAAAAAAGCAACGCTTTTTTCGGAGACACATTGTGTCGGAGCACTCTCCAAAACAACTGCAGATTGAGTCAGCACATCGAGAATTCTGTACAAAAGTTCGTCTCCTGACAAACTGTCTTCGCTCCTTCAAGTACAACAAATGGCCAAAAGTGCTCTTGAAACAAAGTATAACTCATTCATTTTGTCACTATGCCGATATCATCTGGGATGACTGCTCAGAATATCAATCTAACATTTGAAAAATTGTACACTTGAATGCTTTGCGCATCAGAGAACTAGCCATGAACAGTTGTTAGAAGAATCGGGAATTCTGAACTTTAAGATAGCGACGTCGAAGACACAGTCATGTTTCTCAAGACCATCCACAGTAATTGTCCAAACTAGATCTCTGATTTGTTGCCACCCTTAGTTTCAAGTCAGTCCATATTGCATACGAAGATCTTGAACGAACTGTCCCTCGTCACCAAGCAGAGATATATTGTGATTTATTTCCCCTTTAACTGCGTCCATCTGGCACACGCTTCCTTTTGCTGTTCAACAAAACCCAGTTTCTCGGCCACCTTAAACAGTACTTTCCTCTATGGACGCTTGTGGACCGCCATACTATTATCAAGGAAAAAGAAAAGGAGCAAATAGTTCGTTGTCGATTCAGGCTTGGTATGAGAGGGACAATGAATAATGCTGAGGCCGTATCAGGGCTGACACCGCGCTGAAGTCCACTCTTGAGTCGTTCAAAAAAAAAAAAAAAAAAAAAAAAAAGAACTTATCTACACAATACATTAAACTACACCTTCTAAAAATATACCGGAAATTTCCTTAAGAATCTTTCCTCCGTAAAATCTTATTGACCAGATTTTTAAAAAATATTGTTGATCTCTTTCAGGAATTCAAAGATCACATCAAGTGGGACATTTCTGGACCTTGGTATGAGTGATTTGAACTTTGATATTTTCAATAGTCACATTATTAAAGATCCATCTTGTGCTTGTTCTTTTTTATTTTCATTTTGTTTTTAACTGCCGGTAACCCAGACAGCAAGGGTCCAAGGACCCACCTAGGACCCACCTAGGTTCTGGCTAGATTCAGTTTGTCCAAGCTGGAGCTAGCTAGAACCTAGGTGGACCCTAGTACCCTTGCTTACTTAAGTTTCTCTGACACTGGTCTAGGTATAGCTTGTTCCAACAAACACCACTGACAACCTTCCACGAGAACAAATCTCCTTTCATAACATTAACTGGCAATGTTTCATTTAATTTGCAATTTTGAGTCAACTGTTTCAATTCTGTTCATATCTTTATTTCACATTATTTCATAAACAAAGCGACTTTCAATTCTGTTCATATCTTTATTTCACATTATTTCATAAACAAAGCGACTTTCAATTCTGTTCATATCTTTATTTCACATTATTTCATAAACAAAGCGACTTTCAATTCTGTTCATATCTTTATTTCACATTATTTCATAAACAAAGCGACTTTCAATTCTGTTCATATCTTTATTTCACATTATTTCATAAACAAAGCGACTTTCAATTCTGTTCATATCTTTATTTCACATTATTTCATAAACAAAGCGACTTTCAATTCTGTTCATATCTTTATTTCACATTATTTCATAAACAAAGCGACTTTCAATTCTGTTCATATCTTTATTTCACATTATTTCATAAACAAAGCGACTTTCAATTCTGTTCATATCTTTATTTCACATTATTTCATAAACAAAGTGACTTTCAAAGTGAGGTGCCTGCAGGCGGAAACTGAAACAGTTAAAGGAAAAATGACCACTCCGCCCATGAAAATGACCACTCCGCCCATGAAAAATGACCACTCCGCCCATGAAAAATGACCACTCCGTCCATGAAAAATGACCACTCCGCCCATGAAAAATGACCACTCCGCCCATGAAAAATGACCACTCCGCCCATGAAAAATGACCATTCCGCCATGAAAAATGACCACTCCGCCCATGAAAAATGACCACTCCGCCCATGAAAAATGACCATTCCGCCCATGAAAAATGACCATTCCGCCCATGAAAAATGACCATTCTGCCCATGAAAAATGACCATCCCCATGAAAAATGACCATTACGCCCATGAAAAATGACCATTCCGCCATGAAAAATGACCATTCCGCCCATGAAAAATGACCATGACCATTCTGCCCATGAAAAATGACCATTCCGCCCATGAAAAATGACCATTCCGCCCATGAAAAATGACCATGACCATTCTGCCCATGAAAAATGACCATTCCGCCCATGAAAAATGACCATTCCGCCCATGAAAAATGACCATTCCGCCATGAAAAATGACCACTCCGCCCATGAAAAATGACCATTTCGCCCATGAAAAATTACCATTCGCCCATGAAAAATGACCATTCCGCCCATGAAAAATGACCATTCCGCCCATGAAAAATGACCATTCCATCCGCCCATGAAAAATGACCATTCCGCCCATGAAAAATGACCATTCCGCCCATGAAAAATGACCATTCCGCCCATGAAAAATGACCACTCCGCCATGAAAAATGACCA
Organism: Conus ventricosus; assembly: GCA_018398815.1. Classification (NCBI taxonomy): domain Eukaryota; kingdom Metazoa; phylum Mollusca; class Gastropoda; order Neogastropoda; family Conidae; genus Conus; species Conus ventricosus. The sequence goes on along the minus strand of CM031605.1, from coordinate 79,130,197 downwards.
TTCCGCCCATGAAAAATGACCATTCCGCCCATGAAAAATGACCATTCCGCCCATGAAAGCCCATGAAAAATGACCATTCCGCCATGAAAAATGACCATTCCGCCGCCCATGAAAAATGACCATTCCGCCATGAAAAATGACCATTCCGCCCATGAAAAATGACCATTCCGCCCATGAAAAATGACCATTCCGCCCATGAAAAATGACCATGACCATTCCGCCCATGAAAAATGACCATTCCGCCCATGAAAAATGACCATTCCATGAAAAATGACCATTCCGCCCATAAAAAATGACCATTCCATGAAAAATGACCATTCCATGAAAAATGACCATTCCACCCATGAAAAATGACCATGACCATTCTGCCCATGAAAAATGACCATTCCGCCCATGAAAATGACCATTCCATGAAAAATGACCATTCCATGAAAAATGACTATTCCATGAAAAATGAAAATGACCATTCCATGAAAAATGACCATTCCATGAAAAATGACCATTCCGCCCATCGAAAGAGACAAAACACGACGCGTTTCGACCTCTTTGATCTGCGTCAGGAAAGACAAACAACATTCAAAACAATGAAAAGGAAGAACGAACAATCACTTATCTCCTCAAATTGGATGCTAAATGGAAATAGAATTTTTACCGCTTTTGTATGTTCACAGACAAAGCGGTTAAAATCATAGCAAAATTATATATATATATATATCTTTTTTTGTGTGTGTGGTCATATATATATATTACGTCTTTTAATTGCCCTTCAGGTCTTTGCGGATGCGTAGTTCTGAAACTGTCTACCAGCCACTGGCTGTTTCCTTCTCTGTCTTCTGTCTTTACAGAACTGGTCTGTATCTTCACTGATGTCCACCTATTGTTCGGAGCTGTCTTTACAGAACTGGTCTGTATCTTCACTGATGTCCACCTATTGTTCGGAGCTGTCTTTACAGAACTGGTCTGTATCTTCACTGATGTCTACTTATTGTTCGGAGCTGTCTTTACAGAATTGGTCTGTATCTTCACTGATGTCTACTTATTGTTCGGAGCTGCGGCCCGGTGTGTGACACGGTGTGAATTAATCAACCGCTTTCCACCTGCTGGCGTTCACTCACATCAATGTGTCCGTCTTTTCCACATTCCCTGGCAAATACCTTGCATTTCACTCCAGTCGTTATGTATTTCTTTCTCTCTTTTTTTGTGTGTGTGGTCATTTTCCCCCTTTGTTTTCATTTGATGCTTATATGATATGCTGTGCGAATTTTGCGCAGATTTGAGAGAACATTTTCTCTTAAGATAAGGCTTTACATAAGAATATCTTGTTAAGGATTTTTCTGAGTATATTTTCTTAAGATAGGGCTTTATGTAAGAATTCCTTCTTGTTCTATCATACCTATAATTTCATCAACACTGTGACACGACTGAAATAAAGTACCACTGTGACATGACTGAAATAAAGTACCACTGTGACATGACTGAAATAAAGTACCACTGTGACATGACTGAAATAAAGTACCACTGTGACATGACTGAAATAAAGTACCACTGTGACATGACTGAAATAAAGTATCACTGTGACATGACTGAAATAAAGTACTATTTAAACCGAAGTATGGCAAAGAGATGGGAACTGACACACGCCCCGTCTTGCCTCAGTGACCACGACTCGATTTCAGTTCTCACGAAGTCAAGCGAATCGAGGTGGGGCCCATTGGGTCCAGTCCAAATATTGAACCGACACGAACAGGGCGCCGTCCTCTCCTCACCCCGGATATGGCGTCATCAAAGGGAGAGCAGTCTCCAGGTTTCCGGGCTCCTCTCTTCAAGGTGTTGGAAAGAAGGGGAACGAACATGACTATCGTCACCCTCTCCAGTCAGCCCCGCGTTGTGATGGAGAAGATGAAAGGCTTGAGATGGTAAACATGGTCTCAATAATGACTGAGCTGTAAAGCCCTCGCTGAGAAACAGCCGTCTCTACCAAACCGCTAGTCCCGTTATTTCCTCTCACTTGAATTGATGAGATTCTTCGGCAGGAGTGGAAAGGGCATCTGGGGATCCGTCAGAAGAGTCAGCGGCTGGTCCATGATGATGACGGTGCTGGCCAAAAGAGGTGGGACCAGCCTGAGTCCACTTTGTTACAGAACGAGGAGGAGGAGAGGGTGGCGTCAGAACATCACTTCAAGACTCCGTTGTTGTCGCTGGCCAATCACAGCGGCCACCGCTGATAGAGACCCGCTATACAAACAGGGCGGCTGGGTCTCCCGGGCTGTGTCACCTGCCAGCTAGCGGTTCGTTGAAGCAAAGGACTTGCTACGCCTCAAGTTCCTCTCTCTCTCGTAGCTTTTACTTTAAACGCGCGGCCGCCGTCTTGCTGGGATTAGTTTGGAAATAAAGGAGGGTAAATAAGAAGGAAATGCGAAATGGACACTCTTCAAGAAATTGAAACCAGATGAAAACTGTGCTTGCTGTAGTCCTCGCCTTTTTGGTCTTGTTCTTCCTCTAACAGCAGCAACAGCAACAACAACAACGACAACGACAACAATAGCAATGATGATATTTGATGTGTTGTATTTTCACAGAACTCAGAGCGGTTTCAAACAATGGCTTGGGTATTCTTTGCCTCGTCAACTTGATCATTGTAAATTTGTCTTGTTTATTATACGATTGATCCGGTCATTGTCTAACTGTTTGGTCGTCGCATAATTGTGTTGGTTATTGTATATTTGTCGTGGTCATCTTATGATTGTTGTGGTCATGATATGATTGTCGTGGTCATCTTATGATTGTTGCGGTCATTGAATGAATGGTGCGGTCATCGGGTGATTTCTTTGTTATCGTGTAATTGTCTTGGTCTCGTTTGGTTGTTTTTATCATTGTATGATTCTAAGGTCATCGTATGATTGTTTTCTTTACAGCATAAAAGTTTTTGATCATCGTATAATTCCACTGGACATCGTATGATTGTTTTCTTTACTGCATAATTAAATATGAAATAAATAGAAGATGAACTTTGTGTAAACTGGAAACACTGAAGATATGAAGCATTTAAAATAGAATTGAAAATAGGATGTATTTAAGATGTGAAGTAATACATAGAGCTTACTGAAAATATGACGCACTGAAGACAGGAAGTATAAAAGACAGAATTATGAAGTAGGGCGTTCTAAAGACAGGGGAAAATTTTAAACAACGTATTGAAAATAGACGTACTGATGATGAAAAATAGACGTATACAAAATCAAAGGTATCGACAATAGAACACACTGAACATAGCACGTATATTGAGAAAGAATACATTGTATCAAGTGGGGAATGGACGAGTTGAAGCTATGATGCGTGAAAAGGTCTGACGACTTTCGCCCAATGGCTGATGATCTTTGTCACTTTTAATAGAGCGTTAGTTTACAGAGAGGAACAAGACTTTTTTATAGACTGAATTCTCCCCTTTCATCGGAAGCTATCTTGTTCAATCATGGACGGTGAAAGGCTCTCTCTCTCTCTCTCTCTCTCTCTCTCTCTCTCCCCTCTTGGCATGGGAGTTGATGAATATGTCCCTATATTACTGATTCCAGAAATGTGGAGCTACAACAAAATCTGTTACTGAAGTGCATTGGTTAATACATTGATACGAGGAAATGGGTATGAAATAATTTATCAAATAAGAGAGAGAGAGAGAGAGAGAGAGAGAGAGAGAGAGAGAGAGAGATACAGAGTGGTTGCGGGTTGGTGAGGAGAACAGAGAGAGAGGACAGGGGAGATTATCCTGTTAAATCTCCACCCTATTCTCAGACGGGGAGCTATCCTATTTCTAGAATTAAGAGAGAAAGCCTCAGGTAAAGTGCCATCCCTCCCATGTCACGTCCTGCCGCTGATGCCTCTGATCCTATCTGCCGGGGAAGAAGATCTCTGTCCCTGGTCAAGACACAGGCTGGACAGTCCAACGCTGGCAGTCTGGTGGTCTTCGTCAGGACTGAGCAAAGAAAGGGGGGAAGGGTGGGGTAGAACGAGGGTGGGGGTGGGGTCTAAAAGGGAAGGCTGGGCGGACAACGTGGGGCAGGCAGACTTAATGACCGGCCAATCTGCCCTCCACATCAGCGATCCTTCATCCTCACAGCCACAGCAGGTCTGGGCCCGTCTGGCCCCCTCCATTGTCCCCCCCCTGTTAATGTGGACCCTGTGGGAAAGGGGAAAAGTTTGTGTCTTTAAGATGGCCCGATACGGGCGGAGGGTACAGTAGGGGGCCAGGGCCGGGGCCGGGGCCGCGGATGGACGAGAGGTTCCGTATGTTCGTCATCAGGTCAAGCTCTTTACTGTCCCCTGCCTTTGATGTGCGGCTCCATAAGTCTGCTCTTACCTACCTTCTCCACTACTTTCCTCCATCAATCCCCCAAATCTGACTCCATCCGGGTCCTGTCTTCGCCTCTGAAACCTTCCCAGGAATGCCTGGCTGATCCGTCAGGTGGGGGAGTCTCCATCGACTTTCAAACGTGTGTCTATGTCTCTGGACTACTCTTCCCCACCTCCCCACCTCACCCCACCCCATCCTACCCCCTCTCCCCACAATGACCGCTGATTGGAATAATGACCGCGAATCACTGCCCGCAATCTGTCCCTGGGCTTTGGCGCGAGTGTGTCAAAACGCTGAGCGTGTTTGAAGTGGTCTTTGGTCCTGTCCGCGAAGAGCTGGACGCACCGTGACTTCGGCCAGCAGGTCCACTCGGGGGATCCAGCGGGTCAGCGGGGTTGGGTGTCGGGTGGACTGTCACCGAACCTCTAAGCGCCCAGCAGTAGTCCTCTAAGCTGGATCTGGGGGAACGTTGTCCCTTCTCCGTTTCCTTTCGTCTCTGGCTATATTCTGCTCGATTACATCTATAAAAAAATAAAAAATTAAAAAAAGGAAATGTTGTTTCCTTAATATGTTCTGCTGCCATCCTGTCCACATAATGAAATCTGCGACGTTGTTTTTTTTTAACCAATATCAAAACTCCAGCAGATTCACCATGATCCTAATAGTGTGTCCTGGAGTTCAATGATGTGACTATACCGTGTTGGTGCTAGATTAGCTCACATCATGATGTCATGATCCGTGATGACCGTGTTGGTGCTAGATTAGCTCACATCATGATGTCATGATCCGTGATGACCGTGTTGGTGCTATAGATTAGCATCCATACCTGGATAATGATCATGATCCGTGATGACCGTGTTGGTGCTAAATTAGGTCACATCATTATATGTCATGATCCGTGATGACCGTGTTGGTGCTAGATTAGCTCACATCATGATGTCATGATCCGCGATGACCGTGTTGGTGCTAAATTAGGTCACATCATGATATGTCATGATCCGCGATGACCGTGTTGGTGCTAAATTAGGTCACATCATGATGTCCATGATCCGTGATGACCGTGTTGGTGCTAAATTAGGTCACATCATGATGTCCATGATTCGAAAGAACGAGCGTAACGGGAGAAAGTCGCAGCGCGGTTAGGTTTGAAAGAAACGAGTTTGTTCGAAAATGTAAAATAATCCATAAAAATCACCAAAAGAGAAAAAAAAGGAAGAAAGAAAGAAAAAGGAAAAGAAAAGAAAGAAACCAACAATCATAATTGTACAAAAGTTTATACTCTGGAGCGGACAGAGAAACAGAAACATGGAACGAAAGAGAGAGAGAGAGAGAGAGAGAGAGAGAGAGAGAGAGACAGACAGAAGACAGACAGACAGACAGACAGACAGAGGGACAGACAGACAGACAGACAGATCGACAGACACAGACAGACAGGTGACAGACAGGCACACAGAGAGAAAACAGACGAGCAGAGAGAGAAGAGAGAGAGAGAGAGAGAGAAGAGAGAGAAGCAAGCGAGCCGAGTGTTTCAAAACTCGGCAATGCGTGGCTTGCAATTCATTCTCTGATCAATACAAGTTCTGCTCGATTTCCGCACGGCTTGGACAGACATCTATCATAGAATGGTCCCAGACGGCTCTAATCATGTACACAGTGATATGATCTCATCTTTCTCTCTTTCTGAAAGTCCGACTTTCACAGACTATGGATCAAAAGCAAAGCCATTTGCAAGCAGAAGGATGAAGCAAAGAATGAATGAATGGATGAATGATTATCTATGGCGCTTAATGTTAGATAAGCCCTAAGCGCTTACAAATACAGAAAAGATTAAAGAAAACATAAATGAAACCAATAAGATAAATAATGCAATAAGTACCATACATCTACAACAAGAGTGCATATTGACACACACTCACGCGCACACACACACACCACACACACACACACACACACACACACACACACACACACACACACACACACACACACACACACTCACATGGAGCCCTGTCTTGCAGAAAAGGAGAGTAGGCCTGTGAGCAAACGTGTGCTCGTTTCACAATACTATCAAGTGAACCCATTCCTTTTATTGCGGTTGTTACATTTTGGAAAATATGAATGACATTTTGAAATGTTTGAGCAATACATCCGCCAAACATGAACAAACGAATCACAAGACAAAACACGACGCGTTTCGACCTCTTAGGTTTTCTTCAGGCAAGATAAACAACACTCAGGACAACGAAAGTGAAGAACGAGCAATCACTTAGCTCGCAAAGTTCGGCGCGAATGAATGAAACAAGTTAAATATGGAGCATATTGGGCATGATTGGGTGTTGCAATGATTATTCAAAACAGGACAATTGCTGGTGTAAGGGTCAAAATTATTCTGCAAGTTTATCCAGCTGGGACGCAAAAGGAACAAAAAAAAAGGAAAAAAAACATCAGGGATGGTCGCATAAAAGCAATAGTCAGTATACAGATAGAGAAAGGAACAGTAAAAACCCGAGGCAAGTGAAAATCAACCTTTCCTCCCCTTCTAGCTTCAGAGACCGAGAATGATGTGTGCATTGCATTTCGCTTCTCGCACACTCAAAATAGTCAGAGACACTCACTAGTCTTGGTAGCAGCTTCACAGAGTAGTATATCATAAATATCAATATCATTTCTAAACATGTTTATTTACCAGTGCTCATGTTCGTGGCCGCGCAGTAATATACGTAAAGCAGCACACTCGTATATGTAGTGTGTGTTTCCACAACGTAGTTGTAGAAAAGTGCATATACAGGTATGTCAATGAAATAAACAGACTAAAGTTGAGAAACAGGCAGCCCTCGAACACACATGTACGTCACGGAAAAAGGACAGGAAGAACAACAGGCAGAAGAGACGAGGGAGGGAGGGAGGGAGGGGGAGGGGATGACTGGAAGTTAAGAAACGTGCAAAATACCACACATACCAAACATATAATTAGATATGGTACACTGAACAGATTACAAAAAAAAAGCCATTCCATCAGCATACAAACAGTGTCATAAATCATGAGCTAAGAACTGAAGTATAAAGCTCGTTCATCAACTAATTGTCATTACTCATGCTATCTATGATAAAGACAAGTTCCACCTAACAAAGAGAAGTCAATGACGTTGGAGACAAGTGATTCATATGCCAGCCGTTTGGCACTTCACAGCTCTTCAGTGTGGCAGCCCAGTAACTCCTCACAGATTGAAAGAAGAAGAAGAAGAAGAAGAAGAAGAAGAAGAAGAAGGAGAGGAGTAGGAGGAGGAGGAGGAGGAGGAGAAGGAGGAGGATGAGGATGAGAAAAACAAGAAGAAGAAGAAGAAGAAGAAGAAGAAAGAAGAAGAAGAAGAAGAAGAACAACAACAACAACAACAACAACAACAACAGCAACAGCAGCAACAACAACAACAGCAACAACAACAACAGCAACAACAACAACAACACCACCACCACCACCACCACCACCACCACCACCACCACCAACAACAACAACAACAACAACAACAACGAGAAGAAGAAGAAGAAGCAGATGAAGACGAGACATTACTTCACATCCACATGTTAAAACCTATCTGCCTCGCCGGCTGAAGAACATCGCTGTCAGATGAATATTCCCTGTGGATTCTTCGTCGTCGTTCGCTCAGTCAGAAGTGCCAGGCGGTCGGGAGAAGGCTTCTGTCTCCCAGAGCTCCGTTACAGATCGACATAGCGTCTCTCTGAGTGTCCGCAGACCAGGGTTCTCTACACGAGGTTGTGGAGGATGGGGCAGTGCTGATGGACGCGTTCCACTGTCACCAGAGGAGTGTTCCAAGGACAGGCAGACCAGGGCTCTCTACACGAGGTCGTGGAGGATGGGGCAGTGCTGATGGAAGCGTTCCCCTGTCACCAGAGGAGTGTTCCAAGGACAGGCAGACCAGGGCTCTCTACACGAGGTTGTGGAGGATGGGGCAGTGCTGATGGACGCGTTCCACTGTCATCAGAGGAGTGTTCCAAGGACAGGCAGCAGAGTCATCCATGTGGAACTTGGGGACTATGTGGTGCCCGAGCTTGGATCTGGAATGTTCTTCTCTGATCCCTCATGAAAGTGACCTCTGAGAGAGAGAGAGAGAGAGAGAGAGAGAGAGAGAGAGAGAGAGAGAGAGAGAGAGAGAGAGAGAGAGTCGAGGAGTTGTTCATTCATTTATCTATTTATTTACGTGTCTTTATTTGCATGATTCCTTGCGTATCAATCTAATTATTTATTTTATTTTGCTTATTTATCTATTTATTTGATTTTTTAACGAAAAATCATGTAAGCGTCTTGCATTTTGAAATCTTCTCTTTCCCTGCCCGCCCCCTGAAGTACTGCCCACTCTCTTAAGTACTGTCCTTGTTACCATGTATGGGCGGATTCCAGCGTTGGCCAGATCAGAGATATAAAGAGGAGGAGGAGTTCAAAGTCCACAGCACATGTGCAAGGCATTCATCAATTTCTATTGAACTGATATGTTAATCGTCTGCCCCCATGTCCGGGTTAGCGGTCCGTTCGGCACACTGATAGACTCAAACCGTCAGGCTTGAAGCACACGCACGGCGATTCGCGCGCGGGGTAAAAAGGCAACACGCGGGCAGTGGGCCGCCCTCGCTAAAGGCCCTAGTAAAAACCAGAAGCCTGTGGTTACCTAAGAGGGCAGCTCCGCCTGCTGAACGATTCTCTGGCAGCGCGCGGTGATTGTGGTGCCTGGAAGTGGGACGTGACCTGTGCAAACGAACGGGACGCCGACAAGGGCGACTAGTGGGAAGACGAGGTAAAATATACTTATCCGTCCCCTCCACATCTTTGGCTGAATGGAAATGTAGACATGGCGCTGTTTGTCTGCTGTGCTGCTTGTTTGGCCCCAGCTTCACATTTGTCGTGTTTGACTGTGGCAGTGGTTTCCCTCTGTGTGCTGACGTCATTCCATTGTTTGACCCCAGCTTCACATTTGTCGTGTTTGACTGTGGCAGTGGTTTCCCTCTGTGTGCTGACGTCATTCCATTGTTTGACCCCAGCTTCACATTTGTCGTGTTTGATTGTGGCAGTGGTTTCCCTCTGTGTGCTGACGTCATTCCATTGTCAACATCCCAGTCAGACACTGGTGTATGCTGAACAATCTTCGCGACTTCTAAGGAAGTATTGAAACCAAAGTCTGTTTTAAATGTTTACGATATGTTTCAGAATATATGGACCAACACCCATTTTTTTGCGCCGAATATAAGAAGATAAGTGGTTGCTCGTTCTTGGTTTTCATTGTCCTAATTTTTTTTTTTTTTTTTTTTTTTTTTTTTTTTTTTTTTTTGCCTGAAGAAGACCCAAGAGGTCAAAATGCATTGTCTTTCGTCCTGTAATCTGTTTGTCTGTATCGTCTGGCGGAATTAATACCACTTCTTTTTAATGTTTACGACAGGTCCAGGCAGGTTGACGTATAAGCACATTTATTTACGTAGGAAGGGTAGTGTAATAATCATATCCTTTTTTTTGTAGTCATAAAATGTCTGCATTGGGCAATTACACTTACAATTGGCATATTCTTTTATTTGCTTAATCGCCAGTTGAAAACATTTGTTGTTTAAGATTTGATTCTTGTTTTGTGACAATATGTTGGTTGTTGCTCATCCCTAAGGCCGGATCAAACGATGAAATTTCTTGACTCTTGGCAGCATTCCGTTACGATGACACCATTATTTTCAGCTCCTTGGTTTCCTTGAAGTGCCACACGAGGATAAAAAGATGAGTGATCAAAGTTTTGTGGTTGACAACAACAAAAGAAATCATCATATCTACCAAGTAAAGGTGAACTGTATTTTGCTGCATAAATCCATTTTCATACCAGATTTCTAGTTCCTGTCACGAAATGTGATTGTCAGCATTCAGCTGTAGAATTGTGGAACGCCTGTCCTAGATGATGGCACTAATCCCTTTCCTGATTTCCCAACTGCCTTTTATTTGTCTCGTGGAAACGTTTCTTTGTAATACCAAGGTTGTGTCCAGTACTGGTCCAAGGTTGTCGTATCTCTGCAAAACAAGGTGGAAAAGCGTCAAAAACGGCTCAAACTTTCTACGCCTTTTGTCTCCAGCACACAAGCCAATTCCCGTTTTCTTTGTTAGTCCACAATTTCATGGTTAACATTCACTATAACTGGATTGCAATATATCTACATTTCTTGGGTTTAACTATTTTTGGTCCTAAGCTTCCCACGTCTGTCTGTCTGTCTCTATCCCCCCCTCTCTCTCTCTCTGTGTGTCTCACACACACACACACACACACACACACACACACACATTCAGAGAGGCGCGCGCGCGCGCACAACACACACACACACACACACACACACACACACACACACACCACATACACACACACACAGTGGGGGTCACCGTGGGCGTGAAGGACGTAGAAACTGAGAAGAGATCACACACAAAAATGGAAAACCACCCTAAGCCCAAATTACCGTAAACCCTCCATCCTTCTTATAGCCGCATTAGTCTCTTCATCGTGAAACCTAATCTGTCATTTATGACCCATTCTGACAGCCATACGTCCACCTGCAGCCCTAAGTGCAGGTCACGGAGGGTCCCTCAGACACCCAACCCCTCATCAGACTGGGGAAGGTGCCGGCGAATCCCGCGGAATGAATAGCTATGGTTTGCAGAAAGTGTCAAAACTGTTAATTTTCTGCTCGCCGACGCCGTGCGAAAAAACGAAACACGAGAGAGGATGATAAAAGAGCGGCGCTGATTGGGTGACGGGGTAATTGGAAGGGAGGCGAGTGATGCGCCGATAGGACGGGCAAGGGAGATCACTTCCTGGCTACTGCGTTTCCTCTCCCTTCTTTCTGCGAACCTTTCTGACGGACAAGGAAGATCACTTCTTAGCTACTGCGTTTCCTCTCTCTTCTTTTAGCTAAGTTTCCTTCTTTCTTCTTCTTTTTTTCTGTCCATTCTTTTCAAACTCCGCGGTCTGATAGTCTGTCTCCTTCCTTCTTTATAACATTACTGAAGTCAGCTACCAACAGGTTTTGTTTTGTTTGTTTGTTTTTTTTAAGAAGAAGAAGAAGAAGAAGAAACGTGAGAACTCATCTCAGGAGGCTTCAGACTCTGGAATGAGTCGCTGTCAAGGGAAGGATGGCAAATTCAGTAGTATGACTGATCTGAAAACAATTCCAATGAAAGTCGAGCATATCAATGCCAAAGAAGTCGTCAGACTGTCGGTAGATAACCAAGCGAGGAAAACATGGTCCACATGAAACCGCTCGTGATCGCTCAAAGACCTTATATGACAGCTTATTCAAGATTTCTACACAGAGACTTCCATGGAAAACCGGAACTTGAAGCACCCCCCCCCCCCCCACACACACACACACACACACACCTCCCCTCCCGGAACAAAGTTAAGGACGAAACTAGACAGACGGGATTTTCAGTTCAAACTGCACGAAGCACACAAATATGAATGCGAGCTAATTACCGACAACTTGTGACAGATTCACATTGGGATTTTTCTTTTAGTCTGTTTTTAGTGTCGTCTACTATTTTTCTGCCTCAGCAGATTTTCCCCCCTGTTTTTGTTTTGTTGTTCTGGGACTTTTTCAAACATGTTTATGATCGCAACTTTGTTGAAATATGCCGATTAGGTATTAGGTCCACAGACAATACAATCTTTCTATTCTGCAGTGTTTTGGGTTACATTAACATTTTGTTTAAGCTTTTCTATTGTCTGGTGTGAGAAGTCAAACAGGATGGCTGTACCTCTCAGCTCGGCGCTGTCTTAACGTCGTCAATAGTTAATGTACCATGTCATTGATTGTTTTTGCTGTGTGTTGTTTTGTTTTAACGTCGTCAATAGTTACATGTCATTGATTGTTTTTTTTTGCTGTGTGTTGTTTTATCTTAACGTCGTCAATAGTTACATGTCATTGATTGTTTTTTTGCTGTGTGTTGTTTTATCTTAACGTCGTCAATAGTTACATGTCATTGATTGTTTTTGCTGTGTGTTGTTTTTGTTTTTTTCACGATGAAACGCATTTTTCAGGACGTGACCTTAGAATTTCTCTCCTGTTTCAGTTTGACGTTCTTCCCTGTTTCAGTTTGACGTTCTTCCCCGTTTCAGTTTGACGTTCTTCCCTGTTTCAGTTTGACGTGACCTTAGAATTTCTTCCCTGTTTCAGTTTGACGTGACCTCAGAATTTCTTCCCTGTTTCAGTTTGACGTGACCTTAGAATCTCTTCCCTGTTTCAGTTTGACGTTCTTCCCTGTTTCAGTTTGACGTGACCTCAGAATTTCTTCCCAGTTTCAGTTTGACGTTCTTCCCTGTTTCAGTTTGACGTTCTTCCCTGTTTCAGTTTGACGTTCTTCCCTGTTTCAGTTTGACGTGACCTCAGAATTTCTTCCCTGTTTCAGTTTGACGTTCTTCCCTGTTTCAGTTTGACGTTCTTCCCTGTTTCAGTTTGACGTGACCTCAGAATTTCTTCCCTGTTTCAGTTTGACGTTCTTCCTTGTTTCAGTTTGACGTTCTTCCCTGTTTCAGTTTGACGTGACCTCAGAATTTCTCCCCTGTTTCAGTTTGACGTTCTTCCCTGTTTCAGTTTGACGTTCTTCCCTGTTTCAGTTTGACGTGACCTCAGAATTTCTTCCCTGTTTCAGTTTGACGTGACCTCAGAACTTCTTCCCTGTTTCAGTTTGACGTTCTTCCCTGTTTCAGTTTGACGTTCTTCCCTGTTTCAGTTTGACGTGACCTTAGAATCTCTTCCCTGTTTCAGTTTGACGTGACCTCAGAATTTCTTCCCTGTTTCAGTTTGACGTGACCTTAGAATTTCTTCCCTGTTTCAGTTTGACGTTCTTCCCTGTTTCAGTTTGACGTGACCTTAGAATTTCTTCCCTGTTTCAGTTTGACGTTATTCCCTGTTTCAGTTTGACGTTCTTCCCTGTTTCAGTTTGACGTGACCTTAGAACCTCTTCCCTGTTTCAGTTTGACGGCCCTATTAAAAAAATAAGGCCCTGATTGTTCGGCTGCGCTTTTATAGACCTGATATATTTAAAGAAACAAAACAATACACTATCCGGAGATGTATTAAAAGTACAGCCCACTTTCTACGTTTCACCTGACTGGACTGAAGTGACCGTGTGGCTGTAAGAGCAAAGGAAAAAACAAATATGGAGAAAGAACAGAGTGATTCACATAACGCGTATCAGATTAATTCCCTTGCGGTGTGGAGAAAGAACAGAGTGATTCACATAACGCGTATCAGATTAATTCCCTTGCGGTGTGGAGAAAGAACAGAGTGATTCACACAACGCGTATCAGATTAATTCCCTTGCGGTGTGGAGAAAGAACAGAGTGATTCACACAACGCGTATCAGATTAATTCCCTTGCGGTGTACTGTTCATATTTTGTCACGTTTGGCTATTGTAAACAAAAAGTGTTAATAGCTCAATGAGAGAGAGAGGGGGGGGGGGGGGGAGAGAGAAGGGCATGGAGGGGAAGGGTTCGTATCTAACCACTTTGCATATGTACCTTCACATGCACAAGCATATGTGTGTGTGTGTGTGTGTGTGTGTGCGTGTGTGTGTGTGTGTGTGTGCGCGGTGTGTGTGTGTGTGTGTGGTGTGTGTGTGTGTGTGTGTGTGTGTGTGTGTGTGTGTGTGTGTGTGTGTGTGTGTGTGTGTGCGTGCGCGCGCGCATGCACGCGCTCCTTTCTAAATGATCATAAATGCGTTCACTTTCTTTCACGGCACATACCTACCGAAATACAGCTCTTATTTCTGTGTTTCTTATCGGATTCACGAGGCTTCATGCTCATTCCAACGACGTCAATTTTGTAATCTGGCCAATGAGTTAATATTACCTCCGATAGAAACTAATGGGTCCTTCGCTTCTTCAGTCATTCACTCATGCATTCATTCATTCGCACGCACGCCCTGACCTGGCGATACCATTTAACCCAAACACATTACAATATTAAGTACCGCTGATGTGAAAGTCGAGGTGTATCTACGATTCATCCCTAACCTGTGATCAATGAATCCGGTCCTTTCTATCGGCTGCCTTTCTTTGTGGTCCGTTCTCCGTGACCGGAGAGAGAAAGAAAGAGGCCCGGCAGATAGCATTGTCAGCACTCCGCAGCAGCTAATGGCCCCAACACCTGGATAATCAGTCACAAAACTTGCCTTCGATTAAAGCCACCCCATAAGAAACCTTTTTACCTCGTCCCTCCAGATGGTATCTTTAAAGACACCAAGGGAAAAAAGTGGGAGAAGGCGCTGGAGTGATAAAGAAAGGAGTGTTAAAAATACATACTGTAAATATCAGGACAGGAAAATGCGCTTACACCCACGCCGTGTGACCAATGGCGACCGGCTTTAAGTCCTTATCTGGCCATCTACACAGCCAATAGGAAACAGCTTTACATCTCTATCTCTCCATCTCCGCGGCCAATAGGAAAAGCTTTTAGTCGGGGTGAGAAGACTCTTTCAAAAGGTGCGAGGCTTTTCATGTCGGCCGGGAGAGTTCTTTAACAGATAGAGAGACAGAGAGAAACAGGACCCGGAACCTCGCTTACTCCTGGGATGGGTGCTTGGGGCACGGCGGGCACAGTTGGGCAGGGCACGGAGGGGCTTCCCGTTGGCACAGGGGTGCCATCAACATGGGGTACTCATTATGGCCAAGGTCAAGAGGTTCGATGGGCGTACAATGAGACACTGGATGTTCACAGTTTCTCAGCTTATCACTAGCATGGTCACGCGCATTGGGCTTCACAGTTGAGTATCCACTTACTATGCTTGTAATGACCTGCTTACTCATCTAAGTACACACACACACACACACACACACAGATTGAGAGAGAGAGAGAGAGAGAGAGAGAGAGAGAGAGAGAGAGAGTGCACACGCGCGCGCGACCCCAAAGAGAAAGAGAGGGGAGAGGGAGAGATATATAGTAAACACATACATAGGCCTACTCAGAGAGAGAGAGAGAGAGAGAGAGAGAATTTCGTTTCATGTGCAAGTTCTTTTTTTTCTTTTCTTTTTTCGCATACCTACAGAAAGTTTTTGTGAGAGTTCATTTTATTGCCTGTTATCAAATGAGCAATGAAGAAATGTCTAGAGGGAATGTGAAAAAGCGAATAAAGTAAGGTTAAGATTTAAGATTGAGTCACAAATGCATACACTATATTGTATTGCATTGTATTGTATTGTATTGTATTGCGTTGCGTTGCGTTGCGTTGCATTGCGTTGCGTTGCGTTGCGTTGCGTTGCGTTGCGTTGTGTTGTGCTGTGTTGTGTTGTGTTGTTGTAGTTTACTTTGTTCTCATGTTGTGTGTGCTGTATTGTGCACGTATTCTTATATAGTGTTGTATCGTCTTGCATTGCATCGTGTTGTGCCGTAGTGTAGTGTAGTGTAGTGTAGTGTAGTGTAGTGTAGTGTAGTGTAGTGTAGTGTAGTGTAGTGCACTGTGTTATTGCAGGTTACTTTTTCTCCAGTTGTGCGTGCTGTATTGTGCACGTATTCTTATGTATTATTGTATCGTCTTGCATTGCATCGTGTTGTGCCGTATTGCATTATATTGTATTGTGCTGTGCTGTGCCGTGCTGTGCTGTGCTGTGCTGTGCTGTGCTGTGCTGTGCTGTGCTGTGCTGTGTTGTGTTGTGTTGTTCTGTGTTGTGTTGTGTTGTGTTGTGTTGTGCCGTGTTGTGTTGTGTTGTGTTGTGTTGTGTTGTGTTATGTTGTGTTGTGTTGTGTTGTGTTGTGTTGTGTTGTGCCGTGTTGTGCCGTATTGTGCTGTATTGTGTTGTATTTTGTTGTGTTGTGTTGTGTTGTGTTGTGCCGTATTGTATTGTGTTGTGTTGTGTTGTGCTTTGTTGTATGGTATTGTAATGTAATGTATTGTATTGTAATATTTTGTATTGTTTTGTAATGACGTATTGTATTGTAATATATTGTATTGTAATGTAATGTATTATATTGTAATGTATTGCGTTGTGTTGTGTTGTGCTGTGTTGTATTGTATTGTATTGTAATGTATTGCGTTGTGTTGTGTTGTGCTGTGCTGTGCTGTGTTATGTTGTATTGTATTGTATTGTGTTGTATTGTACTGTGCTGACTTGCATTGTACTGCCTTGCGTGGTATCTAGTCGTATTGTATAGCGTGTTTTGTATTGTATGGTATAGTCTTGTATTGCATCGCATCGCATCGCATCGCAACGAATCGTATCACAACGAATCGTATCACACCCACTACACTGCATTGTACTGTACTGAATCGTGTTGTACCGTATTGCATTGTACTGTGTTGAATCGTCCTATACCGTATTACATTGCTCTGTCTTGAATCGTATTATACCGTATTGAATTGTACTGAATTAAATCGTACCCTACCGGTTTTTTTTTGTTTGTTTTTTTTCTTTGTTTTTGCTGTCCCAACCTCTGTGCCACCTCAGAGGCATTGCACTCACGCCGCTCATTCCGACACCCCGTCCACAGCCACATACAGCCCGGTTGGCCCCGCCGCAACCCCGGCACCGGCAATCCACAGGGAGCAGTCAATGTCAAGTCGTCAAGAGGCAACCCACCGGAGGAGACACTGCACTGCTGCCGAGTCACTTCGGTTGTGTTCAGTGGCGCCTGTTCTGATCTAACATACGCAGGGCACCACCTACTAAGCCCCCTACTGACGACAATAATTGCTTAGTCGCGGAGCCGGCGTGAGCGAGCTCTCCTCCCGGAGGGCGCCACCACGTCCGTCCAACGACAGCCCCCCATGGACTCGCCGATACCGGTGACCCCGACGGAACCAAACCCAAGACCACAGACGCGGAGAGGACATCGAAATTGAGGTCACCATGAGAGCAGGGCATGAAGGGCCACAGAATTTGAGACTTTTTTTTAATGCTGATCGATGAGAATGAGGATGATTGTACGGATTTCCATTTCGGTCTGAGACTACATGACAGGGCTGTACTCTACGCTTCCTTTCATAATATATCCTGGCATCAACCAGGCCCGAGAGATACAAACACCTGCAGTGTTGGTCAGGAAATTTGAGCAACACTCTCAGAAACGCATCCATTAAGTGGATGAAACTCGACTGTGTGGTCCCAGTCTTCCCAACTGAGTCCGCAGCAAACTCAACTCTGGGTAGGAGCCGGTCGGGGCAGAAAACCCAACCCACATGACTCTGATGGGATTCGAACCCACGACCTCCCAACCAGGAGTCCGCGACGCTAACCACTTCGCCACGGCGGCTGGGTACCCTACCGTTTTGCATTGGACTGTAATGAACCGTATTGCACCGTATTGCATGGTATTGTGTTGAATCATATTATACCGTATTGCATTGTACTGTACTGAATCATATTATACCGTATTGCATTGTACTGTACTGAATCATATTATACCGTATTGCATTGTACTGTACTGAATCATATTATACCGTATTGCATTGTACTGTACTGAATCATATTATACCGTATTGCATTGTACTGTACTGAATCATATTATACCGTATTGCATGGTACTGTACTGAATCCTGTTATACGGTATTGCATTATACTGTAATGAATCATGTTATACTGTATTGCATGGTACTGTGTTGAATTGTATGGTACTGTACTGCATTGTACTGTATTGAATTGTATCGTACCGTGTTGCATGGTGCTCTATTGAATCATATTTTACCGTATTGCATTGTACTCTATTGAATCATATTATACCGTGTTGCATGCTACTGTATTGAATTGTATCGTACCGTGTTGCATGGTACTGTATTGAATCATATTATACTGTATTGCATTGTACTGTTGCATTGTACTGTATTGAATCATAATATACCGTGTTGCATGGTACTGTATTGAATCATATTATACCGTATTGCATTGTACTGTATTGAATCATATTATACCGTGTTGCATGGCACTGTATTGAATTGTATCGTACCGTATTGCATTGTACTGCACTGAATCATATTATACAATATTGCATTGTACTGTATTGAATCATATTATATCGTGTTGCATGGTACTGTGTTGAATTGCATCGTAACGTGTTGCATGGTACTCTATTGAATCATATTATACCGTATTGCATTGTACTGTACTGAACCATATTGTACCGTCTTGCATTGTACTGTATTGAATCATATTATACCGTACTGCATGGTACTGTATTGAATTGTATCGTACCGTGTTGCATGGTACTCTATTGAATCATATTATACCGTATTGCATTGTACTCTATTGAATCATATTATACCGTATTGTATTGTACTGTATTGAATCATATTATACCGTGTTGCATGGTACTGTATTGAATTGTATCGTACCGTATTGCATTGTACTGCACTGAATCATATTATACCGTATTGCATTGTACTGTATTGAATCATATTATATCGTGTTGCATGGTACTGTGTTGAATTGCATCGTATCGTATTGCATGGTACTGTATTGAATCGCATTGTACCTTTTTTTATTTTATTATTGTACTGCATTCTATTGTACTGCAACGTATTGCATCGTATTGCATGGTTCTGTATCGCACTATATAGCATTGCATCGGCAGTTTTGTATCATGTGCCATCGGATCGTATCGTCTTGCATCGCATGCCACTGCATCACAACGTATGTATTGTATCGCGTCGAAGTGAATCGTTTTGTAGTGCATTGTACTGCGTTCTATCATACTGTATTTTATTGTATTGCATTGTATTGTAATGCACTGTTTTGTATTGCATTGCACTATATTGTATTGCACTGTACAGCACTGTGTCACACCATTCATCCTAATGAATTGTATTGCTGTGCATCATGTTGTACCGTTCCCTATTGCATTGTATGGCATCATATGAAATGTATTGTGTTGCATTGCATAACTATGATACCACCAGAGATTGCTTTACGTGAAAATCGGGTCGCTGTCCCCGGTGACAACTTGTCTGTCACCACACTACACCGTCTCCCGCAGTTTTCTGCCACCACAGACGGTGTATTGTGGTGACAGACAGGTTGTCACCGGGGAACAGACAGGTTGTCACCGGGGACAGCGACCCGATTTTCACGTAAAGGAATCTCTGGCGGTATGGAATTATAACCGACTTTGCCCATTCTGATGGAAAAAATCCATTTTCAAATATCAGAAACAAAAGCAATAGTCCTCCAAAGGGAAGAAAACAGTATAGAAAATCACAGTGCCACTCTTCTAATTTTCGGCCACGTGGCCTTTTTCAAGAGAAAAAAAAACAAAAACAATGCAACTACGTGATGTCCATCTTTGTATCATCAAACTTAAAACGAGTAAAAGCGCTGGTCCAGACCATGGAAAAAATGACCATACCATCGTTTAATACTAGTATGAGAATGAATAACCGGACATCACGTAGCTGCATTGTTTTTGTTGGTTTGTTTTTCTCTTGAAAAAAGGCCACGTGGCCGAAGATTAGAAGAGTGGCATTTTCAAATAATTTATTGAATAGAATGACAAGAAAATTCACCGCAGAATTGTCCGCATTTTTTAACATCTCGCTGACAATGTGGTCTGGACCGGCGCTTTTACCCGTTTTAAGTTGGATGATGCTTGTTAGCACTTCCTGCTTTGAAACTGGATCATTGAACAAACGTTTATTGCCCATGATTTCTTCTTCTTCAGTTATTAAATCAACATATTCAGTATCCCCGTCGCATGCATAAAAAACATGGAAGAAAATGATCATACCATTGTTCAATACTAATATCAGAATGAATAACAGGTTTTCTGTTTACTGATCTTATTATTGACCCAAACAACTGTGAATCATAAACTGAATCTCCTAACTTTTGTAGTTTTTCTCCTTCATACTCACATTTTTTTTTAGTCTTCTTCAGTTCTGCATACTCTTTTCTTTGGTTTACATGTTCTTCTTTCGTCTGTGTCCTGTTCACAGCTTATCCACATCTTTGAAATCTTTGAAGAAACCTCGATCTTGACCTTCTTTTTTTTAGCTGACCAAGTCAAACCAGTCACTGATATCCCTTGTTTTTCCAACTGTCCGTACCAAGCAGGCTGCCGCCCCATACACAGCTTTGGTAAAAGAATCAACTGACTGGTTGACATCAACTGCCAACATCTGCTCAGCTTTCACTAGCAGCTCCTGAAACTCATTGCTACAAAGTTCTTCTTTATATGACTGAGTTTTCTCACAATCTCACAAAATTCTCTTGTCACCCACACATGCTTCTTTAGCTTCCTGAAGAGAGAGAGAGAGAGAGAGAGAGAGAGAGAGAGAGAGAGAGAGAGAGAGAGAGAGAGAAGAGAGAGAGAGAGAAGAAAACTATTCCTTGTGAGACTCCAAGCACAGGGTCCCAGACTTGCTGTCCTCCTAGAAGGGCGTGTTCCCAACAGAGCCTTCCATCTGACATGCACTGAGACATGGGTACGTGGGCAAAGACATCAACACAGGCTTTCGGACATTCCCTCAGAGTTCATACCAGATCGGCACGCAGAAGAATACGGAGCTCCAAGGTTGAACCGTATCTGGATCCGTCCCTTGATCCGGATCCGTAACAGAGATCCACACGCAAGTTTAACAAAATCCGTTCTTTAGCATCGGTTCGGTGGTGTAAGCGGTCCGATGGTTAGAGCGTTTGCCCGAGGAGCTAAGAATCGCGAGTTCGAACTACCCATGGGTTGGATTTTTAGGGTTCGAAAATCATCCAGCAGTACATGTGTACCTGGTTCAGGTCAGGGAAGGTTAAGGCGGCGGAAGGAGAGGGATGGGCTCCGCTTCCACCATGCTGTGTCTCGGACACTGTGAACATCTAACAGTACACTGCCCATACGGCCATCAGGCTATGGATCTTAACGTTTTATTAATGAATGGATTTATTTATTTATTCATTCATTCATCTATTTATTTATTAGTTTTTGCCCAGTCCCCTGAATTACAAGCAAACCAACAAGCGGAGGAGCTAGGTGATTAAGATACCCTACCAGAACGCTGTTTAGAAAGAAGAAAAAAAAAGTTTTGAAGGCAATCGGTCCACCCCGATAGAGGTCTCTACCCTTTGAGCTGGCACTTCAAAGCCCCTTGATCACCCAGCCTCTCGCGTGTCACTTTCAACCTCTCTCCATTCAAAATGGCTGTCTCAGGGCCGATAACGCAGCTTAAACTTCCCCGTGAGAGGCCGTAAAAAAAGAAGAAGGGGGAAAAGGAAGCTACGGACAGACAACAGAGGGGAGAAGGTGGAAGACAGGGGGGGGGGGGGGGGGAGAAGGTGGGAGACAGAGGGGAGAAGGTGGGAGACAGAGGGGAGAAGGTGAAAGACAGGGGGGGGGGGGGGGGAGAAGGTGGGAGACAGAGGGGAGAAGGTGGAGAAAGGAGGGAGACAGGGAGGGGAGAAGGTGGAGACAGGGGGGGGTGGGGGGGGAGAGGGGGGAGACAGAGGGGAGAAGGGGAGACAGAGGGGGAGAAGGTGGGAGACAGAGGGGAGAAGGTGGGAGACAGGGGAGGGGAGAAGGGGGGAAGTGGGAGACAGAGGGGAGAAGGGGGAGACAGAGGGGAGAAGGTGGGAGACAGGGGGGAGAAGGTGGGAGACAGGGGGGGAGAAGGTGGGGAGACAGAGGGGAGAAGGTGGGAGACAGGGGGGGGGAAGGGGGGAGAAGGTGGGGACAGGGGGAGAAGGTGGGACAGAGGGAGAAGGTGGAGACAGAGGGGGAGAAGGTGGGAGACAGGGGGGGAGAAGGTGGGAGACAGAGGGGAGAAGGTGGGAGACGAGGGGAGAGGTGGAGACAGGGGGGAGGTGGGGAGAAGAGGAGAGGAGACAGAGGGGAGAGGTGGAAGAAGAGGGGAGAAGGTGGGAGACGGAGGGGGGGAGAAGGTGGGAGACAGAGGGGAGAAGGTGGGGAGACAGAGGGGGAGAAGGTGGAAGACAGAGGGAGAAGGGGGAAGAAAAGGGGAGAAGGTGGAGACAGGGGGGGAGAAGGTGGGAGACAGAGGGGAAGGGAAGACAGAGGGGAGAAGGTGGAAGACAGAGGGGAGAAGGTGGAAGACAGAGGGGAGAAGGTGGGGAGAAGGGGGGAGGGGAGGGAGACAGGGGAGAAGGTGGGAGACAGGGGGGGAGGGGGAGACAGAGGGGAGAAGGTGGAGACAGGGGGGGAGAAGGTGGGAGACAGAGGGGAGAAGGTGGAAGACAGGGGAGAGGGGGAGACGAGGGAGAAGGTGGAGACAGGGGGGAGAAGGTGGGAGACAGAGGGGAGAAGGTGGAGACAGAGGGGAGAAGGTGGAAGACAGAGGGGAGAAGGTGGGAGACAGGGGGGGAGAAGGTGGGAGACAGAGGGGAGAAGGTGGAAGACAGGGGGGGAGAAGGTGGGAGACAGAGGGGAGAAGGTGGAAGACAGAGGGGAGAAGGTGGGAGACAGAGGGGAGAAGGTGGGAGACAGAGGGGAGAAGGTGGGAAACAGAGGGGAGAAGGTGGGAGATAGAGGGGAGAAGGTGGGAGACAGAGGGGAGAAGGTGGGAGGATACGGGACGACAGTGAGACGAGGGAGCAAGTTGGAGTAGTTAAACAAGAAACAGCGGTTGTAGAGAAAGTGGTAGTAGTAGACACGGCAGATTTAATAGACGCGGTGGTGATGGTGATAGTAGTAGTAGTAGTAGTAGTAGTAGTAGTAGTATAGTAGTAGTAGTATAGTAGTAGTAGTTGCTGCTGCTGTAGTAGAAGTGATGGTGGTGGTGGTGGTAGTAGTAGTAGTAGTAGTAGTAGTAGTAGTAGTAGTAGTAGTAGTAGTAGTAGCAGTAGTAGTCTTTTCTTCTTCCTAAAATACTGGTTCACTCAAAAACGAGTAGGTCACCAGCGCGCAAGTACTAGTAGTAGTAAGAGTAGGAGTAGTAGTATAGTAACAGAAGGAGAAGTGGCAGCACAGTGCTAATAGTAGCAGTTGCAGAAGTAGTAGTAGCAGCGGAGCAAGCTGCAGCTCAAGCAGAAATTGTAGCAGTAGCAAAACCAGTGGCAGCAATACCAACAACACCAGCAACAACTTCAACAACAACTGGCAAAATCAGCGACAATATCAGCAGCAACATCAGCAACAAATCAGCAGCAACATCAGCGACAGCATTAGCATGCTATAGCAGTGAGAGGATCAACACCAATGGCAGCAACATCATCAGCAGTAACATATGACGGTCAGCAAAAACACATCAAAATGGCATCAATATAACACCAGCAGCAGCAGCAGCAGTAGCAGCGACACCATCATACTATCAGCAACAACATCAGCAGTGGTATCAGCAGTAACAGCAGCAGCAGCAAGAGTAGAAGCGACATAATTATCAGCAGCAGCAGCAGCAGCAGCAAATTTGGCTCTATCAGCAACAACCTAACAGTAACAGTGAAACACTGTCAGCAACAATGCAACAGCAACACCAATAATGTCAACAGCAGCACCAGCAACGATATCAACAGCAGCATGAGCAGCAACGTTAGTGGTGACGTCACCGACAACAACAACGACAACATCGGCAGCAACATCGGCGGCGACATCAGTAGCAACATAGTGACATCAGCAACAACATCAGCAACAACATTAGCAGCAACACAAATGACAACATCAGCAGCTACATTAATCAGCATCAACTTCAGCAACATCGACAGCGATATCAACAGTAGCAGCAGGAGCACCGACAGAAACAACATCAACGGCAGCATCAGCAACATCAGCAACACCATCAGCAATGTAAGCAGCAACATCAACAACATCAGCAGTAATATCTGCAACAACTTAAACGGCGTCAGCAATAACAAGAGGGGCATCGTCAGCATCAACGTCAACGGCAGTGTCAGCCGCAACATCAGCATCAGGAAAAACATCAACAGTGAAATTGTGAAATTGTTAGCAACATCATCTGCACCATCAGCTGCAGATACATCAGCAGCATTAACGGCATCAAGCAGAACATGTACAGGCCAAAGACAACGCAGCACAACACACAGCAGTGCCGTGGACGGATCTGGCTCCTTCGCTGGATTGACTTCGCCACAGAGAGAGAGCGAGAGAGAGAGAGAGAGAGAGAGAGAGAGAGAGAGAGAGGAGAGAGAGAGAGAGAGGAGAGAGAGAGAGAGAGAGAGAGAGAGAGACTCAGACAGACAGACAGACAGACAGACAGACAGACGGACGGACAGGCAGACAGAATACAGACAAACAAGCAGAGAGAGAGAGAGAGAGAGAGAGAGGAGAGAGAGAGAGAGAGAGAGAGAGAGAGAGAGAGAGAGAGAGAGAAAGAGATTCGGATTGTTTATTCACATAGGCATAGGCCCCTTATGAAGGGGTATGTATATAGTACATTTGAAACAAATATACGCGACATGTAACAAAGTATATCAAATTAAGACAAAATCATTTGTATCCTTAAAGAGGTAGCTATTTCTCTAATTTTAAATGCCTTATACAAAAATAGCGAAAGGTTTTGAACATCTTTTGTTGAAGTTGACGACATCAATAGTGTCAATCTAAATAGGGAAGGCTGTCTATAGAATTTCGGCTTAATCAATTCATTTTTAATGTCCATAAGAGCTGGACAACAAAGAACAAAATGCATTTCATTTTCTTGTGACACTTTACAAAGAGGACAAAGCATATCATTGTCATCAACATCGGTTTTGTATCTAAATTTATGTATTGCTAAATCCGATATTCTAAGTCTAACTTTGAAACAGAAAGAGAGAGAGAGAGAGAGAGAGAGAGAGAGAGAGAGAGAGAGAGGAGAGAGAGAGAGAGAGAGAGAGAGAGAAGGCGAACATAATGCTAAAAGTCATTTTCTTTTTTTCTCTTTCCTTTTTTAATTTTTTTTAAAATTTTAATCTCTAATCCTGTCAGAGATCATATATCTTCCTGATAATGAAAACGCAAGAGGATTTGAAACAGAGAGAAGCTGACTTGAATTCAAGATTGTGATAAACTTCGTTTTCCATCTCTACCCCTTTTGTGAATAAATATTATGATTGTATATGTGCAACTGCGTAAGTCGTCTAGTTCCGATCGGGAGGACGAGACCACATCGTTCACGTGCTGAAGGGTGATAAAGATCACGACTCGGACGTTGTCAAGGGAAAGTAAGCGTCGCGGCAGTGCCAGGGAAAGGGACATTACCGCTCGGCGGTGACAGGCTGATTGCGGGCCCTGGATTCATTGTTGGCGCAGGGGTTGGGGTGTGAGGTTGCGCCTTGAGGGGCTAAGGATCTGTGCCTGTTTGTCTTGGCCGGCCCATTGAGGCAGCCCGGGGGGATGGCGTGTCACGGGCGGGCCCCGGAATTAACTCATTAACATAACACAATTGAATGGGGGAACATCTAAGGAACACAAAAGAAACGGGAACAGCTACACGCGCGTGCCCCTTTTTTTTTTTTTTTAAAGATGTAGTGAGAACAGAGCAAGGGGTTGAGGGGTGGAAGGACGGAACTGGGGTGGGGGTGGGGGTGGGATGGCTGGTGTAGGCGATACACCCACGGTTAAAAAAAAAAAAGCTTCATGGATTTGCTTATCCTGTAGTTCTCTTTTGGGAACTCGGGGTACATAAATAAAATTATTGATAATTAAACAATAAAAAAAAATTTAAAATCACGCAAATACACACTGTATGGAACTGTGATCTAAGCGTGGTTGGCTGGATGGCATAATGAAGGAGACTGAATGGCATAATGAAGGAGACTGAATGGCATAATGGAGGAGACTGAATGGCATTATGAAGGAGACTGAATGGCATAATGGAGGAGACTGAATGGCATAATGAAGGAAACTGAATGGCATAATGGAAGAGACTGAATGGCATAATGAAGGAGACTGGATGGCATAATGGAGGAGACTGAATGGCATAATGAAGGAGACTGAATGGCATAATGAAGGAGACTGAATGGCATAATGAAGAAGACTGAATTGCATAATGAAGGACATTGAATGGCATAATGAAGAAGACTGAATGGCAGACCAAGTAGACTGAATGGCATAATGAAGAAGACTGAATGGCGTAATAAAGAAGACTGAATGGCATAATGAAGGAGACTGAATGGCATAATGAAGGAGACTGAATGGCATACTGGAGGAGACTGAAGGGCACAATCAAGGAGACTGAATGGCATAATGATGGAGACTGAATGGCATAATGGAGGAGACTGAATGGCATAATGAAGGAGACTGAATGGCATAATGAAGGAGACTGAATGGCATAGTGAAGGACATTGAACGGCATAATGAAGGAGACTGAATGGCATAATCAAGGACATTGAATGGCATAATGAAGGAGACTGAATGGCATAATGAAGGAGACTGAATGGCATAATGAAGAAGACTGAATTGCATAATGAAAAACATTGAATGGCATAATGAAGAAGACTGAATGGCAGACCAAGTAGACTGAATGGCATAATGAAGAAGACTGAATGGCGTAATAAAGAAGACTGAATGGCATAATGAAGGAGACTGAATGGCATACCGGAGGAGACTGAAGGGCACAATCAAGGAGACTGAATGGCATAATGATGGAGACTGAATGGAATAATGAAGGACATTGAATGGCATAATTAAGAAGACTGAATGGCATTATGAAGGACATTGAATGGCATAATGAAGGAAACTGAATGGAATAACGGAGGAGACTGAATGGCATAATGGAGGAGACTGAAGGGCACAATCAAGGAGACTGAATGGCATAATGAAGAAGACTGAATGGCATAATGAAGGACATTGAATGGCATAATGGAGGAGACTGAATGGCATAATGAAGGAGACTGAATGGCATAATGAAGGAGACTGAATGGCATAATGAAGGAGACTGAACGGCATAGTGAAGGACATTGAACGGCATATTGAAGGAGACTGAATGGCATAATGAAGGACATTGAAGGGCATAATGGAGGAGACTGAATGGCATAATCAAGGAGACTGAATGGCATTATCAAGGAGACTGAATGGCATAATGAAGGAGACTGAATGGCATAATGAAGGTGACTGAATGGCAAAACTAACACACGAACGACTTGATTTAATGTGTAAATTCCCTGAAAATTACGATTTTTTTTTTCGACCAGTAAGATATCCACAAAACTGTGAACGGCTTATACACACGTGTGCTTTCCTTTTACGTTCTTTAACCTGTATGTTCGGACCTTTGCGGAATGAAATGGAATTCGCCTCATGTCCATTATTTATTACATTCCCTTCAAAAACATCCCTCGCAAGAGAGTCCAAAATTTTGTCGACCTCTATCATGATGTTATCACTACTACATCTAAATTTGATGCATGGAGATAAAAAAAAAAATTGGAAACACACACACACACACACACACACACACGCGCGCGCGCGCGCGCGCGCACCACACACACACACACCTCTCTCTCTCTCTCTCTCTATCTCTCCCCTCTCTCGCACGCACGCACACACACACACACGCGCGCGCGCGCGCACACACACACACACACACACACACACACACAACACACACATCTATATATATATCTGTCTATCTATCCATGATATCTAGCTAGCTAGCTAGGAAGCTAGCTATACACGCGCGACAAACAAGACTGATACATACTGAAAGGTTTGGTGCTGGCCAACTTCAGTGTCAGTGGTCACACTGAGCACGTTCCTTTATCATCCACAATCACGGGCACACAATCCACACCTGGAACTATAAGGATGTTTTCGCTGGTACAGTGAACTATGGCCGTCACAACACAAAACATCTAAGTGTACAGAATGTCACACACTGTCACATCCGTCGTGCACTCTTTGACCTTTGCACCACGTGAACCAATTTTCACTGATCTCACGGAGGCAGAAAAGAGTCCTATTCGCGTTTTCCACTGGCAGACTTCGATCATGTTTAGTATCGCACTTCAAGACCGAGTTGTAATTGAATCACTGAATGCATAGAATGGTTTCAATATACAGAACTTAAAAACACGTAGCGAACAACCAACCACAGAGCTTTCAAAAACAAAGTTCACTTGCCGCCATTTTGATCTTGACGCCCCCCCCCCCCCCCCCTCTTCCCTCCCTAGACTAGCCAGAAAAGTATTTATTCGTTACAACACGTAAATGGCATAGAGACATCTTCGCTAGATGTAGAACCAGAACCATGGGTCTTTACCAGGATCAGAAACCGAAAAGATTGGCCAAGTTTGCACGCTGATGCTGTGGAAAAACGAATATCATTTTCAATTCAAATGCAAAGCTAATGACAACGTCCGAAAAAAGTACATCATTTCAAGCCCCTGTTGTACATAGTCCGAACGTATAGGAGATTTGATGGCTTGACAACTAGATCTAATTACATGTCTAGGTAAGCAGTCGCAGAATCATATAAGAACAGACAATCTTTAATTTCAGTTTACAAATTGTTTGTTGTTTGTTTTTCATGTGCATATGATTTAGTGCAACTATTAAGCGAATCCCTGGTGGTGGCTAGGATTTCCACTGCTCAACAGTGTTTTTGTCTGAGTCAGGCACAGGGGGCAGTGAGCCTGGGCGCGTGTTTCGGTAGATAAACACTGACAGATGAATAATGAATGTTTCCTGTGCATATTTGCTGATGCAATATCAGTGATGATTTGATTTCTTGTTTGTTTGAGATCATGTACCTATTCCATGACATTACGGCTACCCAGCTATTAAAGTTTGTTGTCATTGTCACTGTCATTGTATCTGTCTGTCTGTCTGTCTGTCTGTCTATCTATCTATCTATATGTGCACACACACACACACACACACACACACACACACACACACACACACACACACACACATGTATATGTCTGTCTGTCTGTCTGTCTGTCTCTCTCTCTGTCTCTCTCTCTCTCTCTCTCTCTCCTCTCTCTCTCTCTCTCTCTGTCTCTCTCTCTGCACACACACACACACACACACACACACACACACACACACACACACACACACACACACACGCACGCACGCACGCACGCACGCACATACACACACACACACACACGCACGGCGCGCGCGCGTGCGTCCACCCATCCCTTCTCGCTCCCTCCCCCCCCCCCCCCCACACACACACACACACTCCAGAGAAAGAAAACAGAGCAATTGCCGTCTTC
>CM031605.1:79093227-79095727 GCA_018398815.1 Conus ventricosus | reverse complement strand
TGAAAGCAGCATATTGAAACAGCCATACTTGTTCCCAAATATTCATATTTCATATTTGTGGCGAATGAAGCAAACAACCTGCATGAAAGCAGTTATATTGAATCAAACCAAAGTTATTTTCCTTACTCAGAGATCTTGTATGCAGATGTAATTGTCTTGTATGCAGAAGTAAGAGATCTTGTATACAGAACAGTAGTAACTCTTACTGTTGATGTGAGAACGGTCTTT
The DNA here is from genome assembly GCA_018398815.1 of Conus ventricosus. Lineage (NCBI taxonomy): Eukaryota > Metazoa > Mollusca > Gastropoda > Neogastropoda > Conidae > Conus > Conus ventricosus. Next base: position 79,095,499 of record CM031605.1, on the reverse strand, counting down.
GCAGTGCACATGCTGCTCGTGTGTGTGTGTGTGTGTGTGTTACAGTGATGAAAAATAAGTTGTCAACACCGCCCACGGAGTTCATTATATATATACATAAAATGTTTACAAAGCCTCTGGTCCCCCAGTCCTCCTCGAACCACACAAAGATGGAACACGAGTGTGTACAATAAAAAGTCAATACAATCTTTGTTGTTCATCTCTTGCCACTTTTATTTTTATTTGCCAAATTTTCGTTCACATGAGCTTTCTTAGGGCAGCTGCGAGGCATAAAAGGACATAGCATTATTATTCTGTACAACTTCATATAAGAACTTCATATAAGAACATGTCTAAAACTTCCATTCAGCCCCGCACGTGCACACTCACACATACATACACACACACACACACACACACTCTCGCTCACACTCCTCCGCGCGCGCGCGCGCGCGCACGCACACACACACACACACACACACACACACACACACACACACACACACACACACACGCACACACACACACATTCACACACACACACACACACACACACACACACACTCGCACATATGCAAACACATATGCACACGCGCGCGCGCGCGCGCACGCACGCATGCACAGCCACATCATATAATGGATAGACCTTAAACATATGTTCTCTCCCCCCCCCCCCCCCCCCCCCCCCCCCCCCCCCCTTTTTTTTCCACATTCACCCGAACCCCCAACCTCACACTATCTTCATACATAAGCTAAAAGACAGGAATAATTAGACATAAATGATTACACAAAAAAGGCATGAAACATTATCAAGACTGTCATGATATGAATACAAATATAATATATATATATATATATATATATATATATATATATATATATATATATATATATATATATATATATATATATTATATACTTAGTTAGTTAGTTAGTTAGATATAGTCACTGCAGCCATCATGTAATAAATCAAATCAATCGAGAAAATTCCTCCTCCTCCTCCGCTCTCCCCCAACCTCACCACCATCATCAAAATGCTAGCTGCAAAGAATAACATGATGTAGGTATAAAATCTACGCATAAATCTAAAACATAACGTTATGAATAATATCTTATTTTAACTGTCTAATTAAAAGCAAACATATCTATATAAGTTTAAAAGATGACGTCAAACTTTTGGAACATTGTGGGTGCTAAGAAAAAAGTGCAAATAAATCAAAGAATAAAGAAACAAACAAATAAATAACATAAATAAATAAACGAAATGGGTCTATGTCGAAAAGACGGTGGCCTCAGTTTGAACCCAGATGTAGAAGGAGAAGGTCAGCATCTCTGTTCACTCTGTCCGGTGTCCCGTTCGCTGTCCGGTGTCCCGTTCGCTGTCCGGTGTCCCGTTCGCTGTCCGGTGTCCCGTTCGCTGTCCGGTGTCCCGTTCGCTGTCCGGTGTCCCGTTCGCTGGCGCAGGTAAATTTGAACTACCCGCCAAGAGAATCAATGGACTATGCTGCCCCCTACAGAAAGCATGTATGTCAGCTCTTTGTTGTGCAATACAACAACAACAACAACAACAACAACAACAACAACGATGCAAACACACGATTCTCTTTTCCTGATAGGCGAGGAAAGAATGGAGGGGGGGGGGGGGGGGGGCAGGGGGGGGGGGCAAGATGGAGGTGGAGAGTGTGGAGGTGGGATACAAATATGTGGAAATTATCGAAATAAATGGGAAAAGAGCAAGAACATTTGATGTCTTGGTGGTATATTTCATTAGCCATGCACATGATTTCTTCTGCTGTTAAAAAAAAAACAACAAAAAAAAATACCGGCGCTAGTAATTATCATCCGAGTCAAATATTTTACATATCTATGCATGCATAGGAAATTACTTTGAAGTCTTTTTGATGATGTGGCTGGTAAATAGATACACTTCTGAGCTCTGCCACCTCGTGATGAGCAAGATTCTGAATCTTTAAAACAAAAAACAAAACAAAAAAGCAAAGGTTCTACCAAAGAAATGTCACAGACACTCTTTGAGATCGTTCTATTGTTTTGTGTTGTTTGGAAATACTCAGTTTATAAAACAACAAACTACAGTTGGACTTTCCAAACAACCAGAACGTACAACTGCGAGAATTGCCCGTCTCTGACTTGGCCAGTGAGGGTCGATGAATGGTAGCATGACACTGTCTGGCTTACATTGTAATAGATTACTCCCGCCCTCTTTCCATCCAGCTGCTCCCTCCTACCCATCCCTTCCCCTCCTTCCTTTGTCAACCGTCTGACGACTGAAATG
>CM031605.1:79048227-79088227 GCA_018398815.1 Conus ventricosus | reverse complement strand
CTGTGGTCACCATGACAGCAGAGCATGATGGGGACAGAATTTCACACTAACTACCCACCTGCCAACTGTACCAACAAATAAAAGCCGCCACCTAGCAACCAACCAACCAACAAAACTAGCAAACTTGTGCTGGAAGAGGAACGAGGTTTGGGGTTGGGTAGGGGATGACAACGAGGGGGAGAGGGAGGTGGGGAAGGAGAGGAGGGGGATTGGGGGGAGAGCGAAGGCGGTGAACAAAAAGTGTGCCCCCCCCCCCCCCCCCCCCACACTGACCAGTCTGCTGGGGCTGAAACTGAGGAGCTGTCTGGAAATGATGGGGGTGGGCCGTCACACTGTCATCACGGGGCAAGAATGCTGGGTGGAAGAGGGTGGACAAGGTGGGGATTGGGTGGGGGAGCAGGGGTGGGTGAGGATGGGGGAGGGGGGGAGGCAGCAGGGGGTTGGATAATGATATACGCGATGATACCCTTCGCGAATAGATCCCACTCACTCCCCCCACTCCCGCCAGTTCCTACCCAGCCCACCACTCTCATATCAGAGGGGATCATGTAGCCCCCCCCCCCCCCTCGTGTGTGTGTGTGTGTGGTGTGTGTGTGTGTGTGTGTGTGTGTGTGTGTGTGTGTGTGTGAGAGAGAGAGAGAGAGAGAGAGAGAGAGAGAGTGTGTTGTGTGTGTGTGTGTGTGTGTGTGTGTGTGTGTGTGTGTGTGTGTGTGTGTGTGTATGCATGCGTAGGTGCAGATTTAACACGGATGTTGTGTACAGATGGCACCAATTTAGAGAAGAATTGCTTAGCTGTTTCTGAGCAATGATAATTTATACATTCCTAGTTATTGTCATTCATTAATGGAATAAATGTAATTTTCGGAAATCTGAAAACTGTTTTTTCATTTGTCTATTTAGTTAGTTAGTTGGTTAGGTAGTTAGTTATTGTTACATAGGTAAGCATTTTTTTGTGTGTTTTACATGCATTGTCTATCCACACTCATACTTTATGTATACGATCATGCATGCAGTCGCATACCTACACCTTACATGGTATGAATGAATCAGTGCTCCATACAGCAGGTCACACAGAAACCCTGGCTTGTTTTGTATCACCCCCTAAAATGTAAAGTATATTCCTGTTGTACATGTCTATAGAGTACACATACATCATCATTATACGAAAGCGAGCCAACAAGGCACGGAGACAGAGTATAACAGTCAAACGGAATGAATGAGTTAGTGCACAACACATTAAGACGAACAGAAACCCAGACTCTTTTATACCATAAAATAACACTAAACGTTGGCCATAAATGTCCTTTGTAGAAATTCAAACAAATAGATATGTGTGTGAGAGAGAGAGAGAGAGAGAGAGAGAGAGAGAGAGAGAGAGTTGGTTAAAAATAAAAGACCGCCTTTACAGAAAATAAATTTGAAAAAGAAAAAAAAAGAAAAAAGAAAGAAATGAAATAAAATAAGACACACACAAAAAGGTGGAGGTGGTGGAGGAAACAAAGATTCAAGCTGGTGTTAAATTCGCCATTTACGTTAACATCATACACACACTGTACGCACACGAGCGCGCGGCTATACGCCCACCCACCCACCCACCCACCCACACACACACACACACACACACACACACACACACACACACACACACACACACACACACACACACTGTACGCACACGAGCGCGCGGCTATACGCCCACCCACATCACACACACACACACACACACACACACACACACACACCACACACACACACACACACACACACACACACACATACACACACACACACACTGTACGCACACGAGCGCGCGGCTATACGCCCACCCACATCCACACACACACACACACACACACACACACACACACACACACACACACACACACTGTACGCACACGAGCGCGCGGCTATACGCCGACCCACATCCACACACACACACACACACACACACACACACACACACACACACACACACACAAGCACACAGAAGAGAGAGAGAGAGAGAGGAGAGAGAGAGAGAGAGAGAGAGAGAGAGAGAGAGAGAGAGAGAGACGCACACACACACACACACACACACACACACACACACACACACACACACACACACACACACACACACGCGCGCGCACGCACGCACACACACACACACACACACACACACACACACACACACACACACACACACACACACACACATCGCATTGGAAAACAAACATCCCAAGTTTCTGCGAACTAATGGAAGTCTAGTATACATGCTATGTGTCTGGAAAAACGTCTAAAGATCACTTCGATCCAATTCGAACTCGTTGCTGCGTGGCGACAGGCCTTCTCATCTGGCGGAGAGGCGTGAGGATCAACACCATGGAATAGCTGGTGTTACCTAGCTGTCGGCGAATGGTGTCAAAGCTTGAACGTTCCCCTATCCGTCCCACCCCCACCCTCTCCCTGATACCCCTGACAACATGAACAGAGGGGGATGCACCCCCACCCTCTCCCTGATACCCCTGACAACATGAACTGAGGGGGATACACCCCCACCTTCTCCCCGATACCCCTGACAACATGAACTGAGAGGGATGCACCCCCACCTTCTCCCCGATACCCCTGACAACATGAACAGAGGGGGATACACCCCCACCCTCTCCCCGATACCCCTGACAACATGAACAGAGGGGGACACAGCCACCATCACAACTTCAACCTCTTTTTCTGTCTGTCTGTCCGTCTGTCTGTCTGTCTGTCTGTCTGTCTGTCTCTCTCTCTCTCTCGCTCTCTGTCTCTCTCTCTGTCTGACTGTCTGTCTCTCTCTGTCTATCCCCCTCCTCTCTCTCATCACAGCCTCTCTCTCCCTCTCTCTCTCTCTCTCTCTGTCTCTCTCTCTCTCTGTGTCTCCCCCCCCCCCTCTCTCTCATCACAGCCTCTCTCTCCCTCTCTGTCTCTTCTTCTCATCACAACCCCTCTCTCTCTGTCTCTCTCTTTCATCACAGCCTCTCTCTCTCTCTCTCTCTCTCTCTCTCTCTCTCTTCTTCTCTCTCTCTCTCTCTTCGTGTGTCACTCTCTCTCTCTCACCACAATCTCTCTCTCTGTCTGTCTCTCTCTCTCATCACAACCCCCCCCCCCCTCTCTCTCTCTCCGTCTCTCTCTCTGTCATCACAGCCTCTCTTTCTCTCTCTGTCTCTCTCTCTCTCTCTCTCTCTCTCTCTCTCTCTCTCTCTCTCATCACAGCCTCTCTCTCTCTCTCTCTCTCTCTCTCTCTCTCTCTCTCTCTCTTAATTAGACAACGTGTATGCTCTGAGGAAGGGTAGACGGGGTGGAACAATGGGTGGAAGGGTGGTAATGGAAAGGCGGTGGACGAATGGTCAGGGACAGTGGGGGGGAAGGAAGGGGGGAGGGTCACTTAATGAAAGGTGTTGAGGTCCTGCCGGGTATCAGTCCGTGGCTTTGTCACACTCGACACCCCGGCAAAGAAAGCGTGTGGAGAGAGGTACGGGGGAGGGGGGGAGGGCGAGGGGAGCGTGAAGAGGACGACGGGGGTCCTGGGAAGGATGAAGCTGGGGGTAGGGGGTGTATGTGTGAAATACTGGTCAGTGATACCATGTCAACCAGGGTCTGATGGAGCCTGCCAATTTCGTTACGCTCTGTGGACATGCGCATCTGATGGAGAGAGAGCTACAACTCTGAAACCTCTTCCCACCAATCCCACGACGTACCGTTTTCGGTGCATGTGGGGGGGGGGGGGGGGGGGGGACAATGGATGTATCTGATTAGAAAGGATTTCTTTTCAGGTCTCTGATCTTCCAAGACAACGTTGTTCTTGTTTGTATGGAAGATGAAAGGGATTTGAAACGGAAAGAAGCCAAAGTAGATTGAATGAACTTTGCCTTCGTTTTTTGTCTGTGTCTCTTTTCTTTGGAAACACCAATTTATCTATCTATCTATCTATCTAAATATCTATCTATCTGTCTAAATGTATGTCTGTCTATCTACCTACCTACCTACCTATCTATCGATCTATCGATCTATCTATCATCCATCCATCCATCTATCCATTCATCCATCCGTCTATCCACCCATCCATCTATCCATCCGTCCAACTATCTATCCATTCATTCATCATCTATGTACCTATCTATCTATCGATCTATCGATCTATCTATCTATCTATCTATCTATCTATCTATCTATCTATCTATCTATCTATCTGTCTTTCTGTCTATCTATCTATCTATCTATCTATCTATCTATCTATCTGTCTATATGCATCTGTCTGGCTATCTATCTATCTATCTATCTATCTATCTGTCTGTCTGTCTGTCTATTTATCTATTTATATCTTGACTAACCTTCTGGCCAAATTTGGTAAGCTTCCTTATGATTTTTTTAGGAAGAACGGTGGTCAGTTAGGGGGTGCCACTGTGTCTGCCTCTGTGCTAGATGTTGCCCTACTCCCAGTCCAGACACAGTCTGACCAGAGCTTCCCAGTGGGCTAGTCAGGCGTGGAGTATACCTTGCTTAGCAATGAGCATCTGTCCCAACGCGTGCTTCGTCTTTGTGATTTGCGTTGTATTGTACCATGTTTGTGTGATCGAAAAATGGAACTGTGATTAAAAATGTATGGTGTATGTTGTGGTAAGCTACGGGTTGTAATCTGAAGAAAACAACAACAACAAACAAAGAAGGGTGGGATGACTGCAGGCGGTCACTGAAACGAGACAGCAAGCGTAGGTGTATTAGGCCGTCAACAGAATGAAAGAAACCAGTTACAGAACAAACACAACATGTTTCGACTGACTGGTCATCTTCGGGTAGGGCAGCAAAGAAGTGAAACGAACATAACTGCGTTCTTGAGTCGACTTAAATTGTGGAATGGAACTGAAGAGAAATGGGAACAGGAAATTGAGGGAGAGAATCTTTTGTTAAGACGACGACGACGACAACAACAATAACAGCAGCAACAACAACAATAATAATAACGATCATCATCATCATCATCATCATCATCATCATCATCATCATCATGGTTATTATTATTGTCTCTCTCATATAGATCATACGATGATGATGATGATGATGATGATGATGATGATGATGATGATGAAAGTGATCATAATAGTAAGTCAGAAAACATAATGGAATATAATGCAAAAGAACATGAGATACAAAAAGAATAAAAATTAACAATACAAATTGATAAAAAGAAATTTGAAAGGAACTACTAATAAAGAAAAAAAATAACATTGATGATGAACAACAATGGGAGAAAGGACGAATAAGTGAATATATGAATGTGTGGAAGTAGACGCAATGGAATAGAATTATTCTATAAGTGAACAGATGGAAGTAAATTTCAGAAAAAAAGTAATTGAACGGAGGACATAAAACAATAGATAGATAGATAGATAGGTGTGTGTGTGTGTGTGTGTGTGTGTGTACAGAAATAAGGATATACAGCAATTTACGAAAACAAATGAAGAAAAAGAGGGTAACTAAATGGGTAGATAAAAAAAAAAAACATGTATCGCTCATGGTAAACGAGTTTCAAAAAAAAAAAAAAAAGAAGAAGAAGAAGAAGAAAAAGAAATGGTTGAGAGGAGAAAAATTCCAAGAGAAAGAAAACAAAACAAAACCGGAACTAATAATGAAAGTAAACAATCAAAACGAAGTCCGATCAGTAAGTGAAGAAAGCAACAGTGCAGAGGGGTGGGGAGAACAGGTGCGTGTTGATGCCGTACAGATGGACAGTGCCAAGTGGGCAAAGGGTCCCTAGTCTGGCAGTGAGATGAGATTCCCGCATTGCACGCTGTGTGTGTGCGTGCGTGCGTGCGTGCGTGCGTGCGTGCGTGCGTGTATGTGTGTGTGTGTGTGTGTGTGTGTGTGTGTGTGTGTGTGTGTGTGTGTGTGTGTGTGTGTGTGTGTGTGCGCGCGCGCATGTTCAGTGGTGTGTGCGTGCGCGAGTGTGTGTGTGTGTGTGTGTGTGTGTGTGTGTGTGTGTGTGTGTGTGTGTGTGTGTGTGTGTGTATGTGTGTGTGTGTGTGTGTGTGTGTGTGTGTGTGTGTGTGTGTGTGTGTGTGTGTGTTGTGTGAATCGCTGTTATCTTGCCATCCCTTCCCCTCAATAGCATGAACCGGACACTGCTCATCATGGTTGCCCCAAACACAGCTGCATCCAGAATTTCCATCGCAGCCTAAGCACTGCAGTACAACACACACAATTCAGATCAGGTCGTCATGGCAACCCGCCAGAGGAGACACTGATATACCATTCAGTCACTTCAGTGGCGTTCAGTGGTGTTCAGTAGCGTTCAGCGGTGTTCGGTGGCGTTCAGTGGTGTTCAGTGGCGTTCAGTGGCGTTCAGTGATGTTCAGTGGTGTTCAGTGGCGTTCAGTGGTGTTGGCTGGCGTTCAGTGGTGTTGGCTGGCGTTCAGTGGTTTCAGTGGTGTTCAGTGGCGTTCAGTGGTGTTCGCTGGCGTTCAGTGGTGTTCAGTGGTGTTCAGTGGCGTTCAGTGGTGTTCGCTGGCGTTCAGTGGTGTTCAGTGGCGTTCAGTGGTGTTCAGTAGCGTTCAGTGGTGTTCAGTGGTGTTCAGTGATGTTCAGTGATGTTCAGTGGTGTTCAGTGGTGTTCAGTGGTGTTCAGTGATGTTCAGTGATGTTCAGTGGTGTTCAGTGATGTTCAGTGATGTTCAGTGGTGTTCAGTGGTGTTCAGTGTGTCTCAGTGGTGTTCAGTGGTGTTCAGTGTGTCTCAGTGATGTTCAGTGGTGTTCAGTGGTGTTCAGTGTGTCTCAGTGATGTTCAGTGATGTTCAGTGATGTTCAGTGGTGTTCAGTGATGTTCAGTGATGTTCAGTGGTGTTCAGTGATGTTCAGTGATGTTCAGTGATGTTCAGTGGTGTTCAGTGATGTTCAGTGGTGTTCATTGGTGTTCCGAGGTGTTCAGTGGTGTTCGGGGGTGTTCAGTGGTGTTCAGTGATGTTCATTGGTGTTCAGAGGTGTTCAGTGGTGTTCAGGGGTGTTCAGGGGTGTTCAGTGATGTTCATTGGTGTTCATTGGTGTTCAGAGGTGTTCAGTGGTGTTCAGTAGTGTTCAGAGGTGTTCAGAGGTGTTCAGTGGTGTTCAGTGGTGTTCAGTGATGTTCAGTGATGTTCAGTGGTGTTCAGTGATGTTCAGTGGTGTTCAGTGGTTTTCTGATCCAGCACAGGCAGGTCCTCACCTTCTATGCCCTCTGCCTACTACACTATTTGCTTAGTCGTGGACCAGCATGTGTGGGCTTCCCCTCCAGTGGGCGGCATCATGGCCTTCCAACGACAGTTCCCATGAACTAACCGATACCCAACAACTTTAACATGAATTTCATACCCAACAACTTTAACATGAATTTCATACCCAACAACTTTAACATGAATTTCATACCCAACAACTTTAACATGAATTTCATACCCAACAACATTAACATGAATTTCATACCCAACAACTTTAACATGAATTTCATACCCAACAACTTTAACATGAATTTCACACCCAACAACTTTAACATGAATTTCATACCCAACAACTTTAACATGAATTTTATACCCAACAACTAACATGAATTTTATACCCAACAACTTAAACACGAATTTCATACCCAACAACTTAAACATGAATTTCATACCCAACAACTTTAACATGAATTCCATACCCAACAACTTTTAACATGAATTTCATACCCAACAACTTTAACATGAATTCCATACCCAACAACTTTAACATGAATTTCATAGGCATAGATGTGGAGGGGGATTCAAAATTAAAGACACCACAAAAGAAGGTCCTAAAGGCCCACCGAGTTGAAAAAATGTTCAAAAGAAATTTTCAAAGCCTCATTTGATCTTAAGTAACAAACTCTTGCTCTCATGATGAACTAAAAACATGCCCGTAACTTCAAACGAACGCTGCTTACGACACCGAATCGCTGGAGTTATGGGCGTGTATCTATTTCATCACGAGAGCAAGAGTTACGCTACTTGTTCTTTATTTACTGTTTACTGTTTTCTACCTCATTTAAGATGTCCTTAAAAGAAAGTGAAAAAAAAAAAAAACATTCTCATTTCGTCCCGGATGCATGACTGGACAGTAAAGGCAAGACTGCCCGAGTGTCTGGATCAGGGAATCATTTGTGTCGGGCATGTGATGAATGCTGCGACCCCAACCCCCCTCCCCCTCCCCCCCACCCCCCCCCACCCCACCCCCCACCCCCACCCCACCTCCCCGCCCCCCAGGGCATGGCAGTCATTGTTTGTAATCACTTGCTGTGAAGAAATCAGAAGTGCAGCTTGACTGAAGAATCGTCGCGATAGCCTGGGACTTCACTTCGTGAATCTACCAAATCATGCCGCTGTTTCCGTTATCGACATCAGTTTAGTTTGCATGGTGCCAAGTGAGTGGCTGAGTCAACAGAGGGCTGTGGCGTACAAAATACCCAGCATCAATGCAAGGAGCCGGTTGTTTGGTGTGTGGCAAGGGTACTGTAGAGATTTTTAAGTAAGTGTGTGTGTGTGTGTGTGTGTGTGTGTGTGTGTGTGTGTGTGTGTGTGTGTGTGTGTGTGTGTGTGTTGTGTTTTGTGTGTGTGTGTGTGTGTGTGTGCGCGCGTGCGTGTGTGTAAGTGAATGAGAGAGAGAGAGAGAGAGAGAGAGAGAGAGAGAGAGAGAGAGGGGGGGGGAGGGTGCTAGTGTTCTGTAACTCATTGAGATATTCGCGTAATCAACAATTACAATTATTCACAATACCGAGCCGCTATTCAAGAATTTCATTTCATAAACAAATCCTCTCTTACAAAGTAAAAAGAAATTACAACCAGCAGCTCAAAAATAAATCAACGACTCTGGTATGATATGTATGTATGTGCATTTCAATACATGAGCAACATATTTATCAGGTGACCATTGACATAGACGACACTGTAGCAGACATGTGATGACAATAATACTAGTATGAATGAACATCAGGACAAGGGAAAAAAAGTGCACATGTGGTGTTTTCTTTCACTGAAGTGCTCCACTCACAAGCAAGAGTGGCGAAAAGAACATCATTTACAGAAGAAACGGTCATGAAACGTCAATTTCAACACATTTCTCCTGCCGTAATCAATTGCCAAAGTTTCTGTTTTGTGTGTGTGTGTGTGTGTGTGTGTGTGTGTGTGTGTGTGTGTGTGTGTGTGTGTGTGTGTGTAGTTGTGTTTGAGTGTGTGTGTGTGTGGGGGGGGGGGGGGGGGTGCGCGCGCGCGCGTGCGTACGTGCGCGCAATAACCTGGGAAGTGTGCCAGCACATTTAAAAGAATGGATGACATAAGAGATGAGAAACCTTTGTCAAAATACCAAACAGTTCCCAGATAGCTCTGATAGGGAAAATCTGCCCACTGAGCAAAGAAGAGAATCATCATTTAACACGCTGCAGAGACATGTCAGTGGCACCATAAGATGCATGTATGTATGTATGTATGTATGTATGTGTGTATGTATGTGTGTATGTATGTATGTTTGTATTGTGTATGTATGTATGAATGTATGTATGCATGTACGTATGTAGCCTGTATGTATGTATGAATGTATGTATGTACGTATATATGCATGTATATACGTATGTATGAATTATTACGTATATATGTGTGTATATATGTATACACAGAGAGAGAAAGAGAGAGAGACACACACACACACAGGGGAGGAGAGAGAGAGAGAAGAGAGAGAGAGAGAGAGAGAGAGAGAGAGAGAGAGACAGACAGACAGACAGACAGACAGACAGACAGACAGAGAGAGAGAGAGAGAGAGACAGAGAGAGAGAGAGAGAGAGAGAGAGAGAGAGAGAGAGAGAGAGAGAGACAGAGAGAGAGAGAGAGTGAGAGAGAGATTCAAGACTCGAGATGATTTATGATATCAGGCCTCAGCCCATCATGAAAGTGAATGTGAACATTTAACTGGATGAGGATATATAGCAGATTCAGATTAGAACAAATGATGATATTAATTGTAATCATGTACATTTCGGTCAGTCGCAACACCTCTTAGTTCTGATCCTTTAAACAGAAACAAAGAAGGTTACGTACGTCTTCGGGTATAGTCAATACAGTGAAGGAGGTCTATAATATTTGGGCTTAATTAACGCTTCACGTATATGTCTGAGTGCTGGGCAACAGAGAACAAAATGCACCTCATTTTTCTTGGCTCTCAGTGCATAATGGACAACTGAAGTCATTAGACAAAAACATTTTATATCGATATCGATGTACTGCCAGCTCAGAAATCCCCAGCCTAAATCTTGTGGTAATATATTTCAGATGCTGATCAATATCAAAATGCAAGTAGGGTTTTAAACTGTTATCACTGCAAAACATTCTGTATAAGGCGAATCTATCCTTAGTTTGGATATGATCGAACCAGGTTTGCCATCGGCAGTCAATAAGCCTTTGACGGAAGCAACATATAAATTTATGTACACTTCCGACACCTTGACTGGCCCAAAGAAAACCCAGTCCGTAGTTAAATAAGGATAAGCGAACATTTGTGGTCCAGTTTTTCTTACCTCTTGCATCCAGGTCATACAACATATGCATTTTACGTGGAATCTTGTAGCTCTCCATCTGGATCAGCTTAAGCCTGTAACGAATACACTGAACAGCAGAATCCATATGTAATGGATATCGATTCGTTTCACCGTAGATAAGGTCATTCGGTGTTCGCCTGTCCACCCCATAAATTTTCTTCAAAGCAAGTAAATGGACTGATTCACAGTGAATAACAGCATTATCTAGACCCTACAATTCAGAGCCATGCTGCACAATTGGCTGTATCTGAGAATAAAATGATTTTATGAACAAATTAAAAGAATTGTTATCTAACACACACAACCCTTTCAGAAGATAAATCAAAACACTTTTAGCTCTGCTTGCAAGGTCTTTGCATGCAGTGGTAAAACTCAAGTGCGTGGAGAAGAATATTCCTATGTATTTATACATATTTACTACAGGCAACGTCACACCATTATATAGCCATCTTTCTCTCACACTCAAATAGCCACCCTTCCGAAATACTATAATATTGCTCTCAATCATATTAATTTTCAACTGAAGAGATGTTGCGGCACGGTGTAAGCTATTCAATTGAGTCTGCAAACCTGTAACTGTTTCAGCCATCAAAACGACATCGTCGGCCAACAATAGAATAAACAGTTCAAATGCATCTAACGAGAATCGAGCACCATGTCTTCCATTGTCAATTACTTCAACCGCTAATTCATTAATGAAAAGAGAAAACAGAACAGGACTGCACGCACCTCCTGTCTTAAACCAGATGTGCAGGCAATGTAAACTGTTGTCAGAGAACCACATCGAACTCTAGCTTTAACATCATTGCACAGGCTCTTAATGCATTTGAATGATTTACCTTTTATGCCATTTTTAAAAAAGAAGTGGCCAGAGAAGATTTCGATAAATCGTGCCAAATGCTTTTCGAAATCAGTAAAAGCAACATAAAAATTTCCGATTGTAACAAAACTGTTTCTGAATGACAGCTAGTAAAGAAAACATGTGGTCGACTGTTGAGTATCTTTTCTTAAATCCAGCTTGATAATCACCTGTGATGTTGTTTTCTTCCACCCATTCTTGCAATCTGAGCCAACATCGCTCAAATAAATCCCTCTATAATTGTTTGGATTATTGATATCACCTTTCTTGAAAATAGGTTGAATAACAGATTCAGACCAGCTATCAGGGAATTCACCGTTATCAAATGATTTGTTTAAATAACTTGAAGAAAAAATGAACTACTTGATCGTTTGAATTCTCATAGACTTCTGCTGTAATGCCGTCGGAACCAGCTGCTTTTTTTTTTTTTTTTGGTTTTCTAAAAGCAAGCAGAATTTCTTCTTTAGAAATCGGACGATTCGTGTAGCCTTCTGTTTCATCCTCGACGGAATCCTCATTTAACGTATTGTCAGTATCCGTATCCAGCAAAGCTTTAAGATGTTCAAACCAGGAATCAATAGATATGTTATTTCTAGGCCGTTTCCTTTAGAAATATGCAATATGGACAACGTCCCAAAATTCTTTTTGTTTTTTCACTGACATTGTAAGTTTTGTCTAACAATGCTTGGTTGAACTGTTTTCTCTTCCGCTTCAATACATTTTTGTATTCACGTCTTGCAATAACATATTCATCTTTCTTTTCAGTTACTGGCTTTACTTTTTCTTGAGATTTCACTGCACGACGAAATACCCACAATCTTCTAGTGTTTCTTTTACAAAGTTTACATTCTAAATCGAACCATTTACCTGAAGTTCCATTGCTATTAAATGATGTTCGTTTTTTCATGGATTCAGCACTCTCCCTGATACAGTCATTGAAAACTGTCACAGCATCATTCACGTTAACGTCAATTAAATCAATGGCAAGACCAATTTTGGTGTGTATGTCTGTCAACCTCGGTGTAATGTCAGTGGAGGAAGGACTAGCGCACAGCCCAAACACACTCACAGCTTGCTTACAATCTCATTCATATATCATGCATTCGTCACATCAAACCACTAGTAAAGTCTATAACTTTACTACACATGTTCATCGAACGAAACATCAATGCATATGGAATCAAATGAAATAAAACATTCTCTCTTTCCTGAACTTCACAAAATCATTTATCTAAAACATCATTAACTAACCCGGGTATAAACAGATTTCTACTTTACCTGGCCAGGTGATCTTAACTATTCACGAATCACTGTCTTTTCTTTTCTTTTCTTTTTCTTTTCACTGTCACTTTCACAACACGACACAACTGCCGGCACTGGTGTTGGTCTGATGGCGCCTGGTCAGGTGAGACTGTTGGCGTTGGTCTGTGGTTCTGCTTGGCGAAGTGACGCTGCCAGGTATGAGGTCGAACCCCCGGTTAGGGTAGAACAGTGACTATCAACATCGATCTGTTCTCCTTTCTTTCTTCCTGCATTAATCGCATTGCACTCTCTCTCTCTCTCTCTCTCTTCTAGTCTGCTCTTATCAAATGGACATGGTTGCTTTTCTTTTCTTTTTTTTTTCTTTTCTTTCTTTTCTTCTTCATAAATTAGCAACTTTTCTCTCTCCACATCTCTCCTCAGTCCTTCCTCTGCAGACTATCTCATGCTAATCTCTCAACTTGGTTCTCTTCTCTCCTCATCTCTCTCCCTCTCTGCCCTTCTCTCCTGCAGAGCTCCACTCCGAACCTCTCTCTCCCTCTCTCTCTGTTCGTTCTTCCCCTCGTTTCCTCCTCTCTTCATCTCTCTGCCTTTTCCCTCGTGCAGAGACTACGCCTAAAACCTCCTCATCTCTCTGACTCTGTTCGTTTCTCATCTCCCTGCCTTCCTGTAGGCGAGAGCCTACTCTCCCCGAGCTTCTCCCTCTCTCTCTCTGTCTGTTCGTTTTCTCCCCTCTCTCTCTCTCACTCACACATTCCTTTATGCTCTAACCCCGTGTCCAAGGGCCAGTACCATTGGTCAGTATTTTTACCGCCCTGACAACCGAAGTTATCTCCCTCTAATTCCATTGGACATTCAAACCACGACAGTCACGCCGACACGCCTTACTCTCTGTGGTGGTCAATTGGTCATCTAATTGATTAGCTAGATTTCACCCCCACCACACACTACCTTCCCCCCTTTCCTACTTAACTGGTGCCGTGTGGCTTAAGTGGTGGACACTGGTCAATCTAAATTGGCCAGCTGAGTCTGGGTAGGCACCACGACGTCCGAGTAACAATGACGTTGGTTCCACAAATTGGCTAGATGAGCTTGAGCTCGGCTCTGCGACTCGTCTCGCTAGACATCGAGGCGTCGGTCAAAGCTGATTAGTCCGTCTAGCCGGACAGACCGTCTCTGTGGAGGATGAGGATTAGCCTCCCCCTCTGCTTAATTGCCTGGATCCGAACCATGGGGCCGTCCGCCTGACGCCCAGAATATTTGCGTTAGGGCTTAAGTCCAACTGGGCTGGTGGCGATTGACCACGAATTTGGTTGAGTTGAATTTTGACCGTGACAATTTCCCCCTTGCAAAAGACTATGCTCCGCATTGTCTCAAAACAACGGTACAAAAAAGACAACAACCGAATTTGCTGACACACAGCTACACGCGCAAAGTTTGGAAAATACTTTACAACCAACGGTTTATAAATTATAAAATATACCATTAGTGAATACCACTCCAATGAGTTATCATTGACGTGCGCTCTTGCGTTATTTCAACTCATTTTATAACGACCTCTGTGCGCACTTATGCAATTCCCCTACCTGCGGATTTGCCACATCTTCTCTTCACAATTATTATGAAAAGCACAATATAATATGATCACGATCCATGACACTTCACTGAGGAATCTCCATCCTCGCTTATTGCAATAATGCATCACTACACAAGCGACTGTATGCTCCAAGTATAACTACCTCCACATGAACAAGTCTCATAAAGAAAATATGAACAAGTCTCACACAAAAAAAATATGAACCATAGCCAACTGGGAATGAACCCATATCCAATCAACATAACTGGAATCAACACATATTATCAACAATGCACCCTGGATATGACTGACTTCCTCTGAGTTGCAGCTTGCTAGACTACACGACTTAAATAGTCAGCTCCGACATTCTGTCGACCGGGAATGTACTGCACTCGGTACCTGTAGGGCTGCAGTGCCATTGCCCAACGCAGCACTCTGCTGTTTTTCAACTGCGCCTCCTGCAGGAATTTGAGTGGTTGATGATCCGTCTCGATCACGAACTCTTTCCATACAAGTATTTGTGGAACTTCTGCACGGCCCACACAACAGCTAAACACTCCTTCTCTACAGTTGCATACCCTTCTTCACACTTCGTCAACTTCCTGCTAGCATATTCACAGGAAACTCGACCCCTTCATGCTCCTGCAACAATACTGCCACCTATCCCACCACCTGATGCATCTGTCCCGCAACAAAAATGGTTTGGACATATCTGGTAGCTTCAGATGGGACGGGAACCTAGTCTTTCCAGCACCGTCTGCAGTGCTTGCTCTGCAGCGTCTGACCATTCGACCACTGCCGGTTTCCCTGCCTTGACCAAATCACTGAGAGGACTCGTGATTGCAGCAAAATTTGGGACAAACTCCCTGTAGAACCCAATAAAACCTAGCAGACTCCTGACTTCTGTTTTGGTCTTTGGTCTCTCTGAATTCATCATCTTCTCCACCTTTCCTCTTTCTGGCTGCTTTGTGTCGCCTCCGACAACAAAACCTAGGAACTCCTACTGTCTAGCCCTTCATACAGTGACACATCCCTGTATGACTCTTCTGGAAACTTAGTAACAAAATCTCCCCTTCTTCTGCTGAGTCTCTTTCACCTCATCAATGATTGCTGCTGCGCCTATAAAAATCATCAAAGATTCGGTCAGCTGTTTTGCTGGTGCCGAGATGACTCGCCATGAGCGACTCGTGACCCACTGACATGACAGTGTCACGATAACATGCTGGTACCTCTAACTGAGTGGTCACCGTTACCTGTCTTCCCCTTGGTGAACACTCGGTACAAACAGCCCGCCTTTCACAAGAAATTCCGTCTCACCTCCTCTAACCTCCTGTTTCTCTCCACCTCTTGCCAACTCCCAAGACTCACGAGCGAAGGGTCTTGTTCCTGTGCTGTCCTAAACTCATCAGGCGACACGTCTATGCCCGACTTCCTTCCTGGAACAACTAACGGTTTAACA
Source organism: Conus ventricosus (assembly GCA_018398815.1). NCBI lineage: Eukaryota > Metazoa > Mollusca > Gastropoda > Neogastropoda > Conidae > Conus > Conus ventricosus. The sequence continues at coordinate 79,072,497 of CM031605.1, read as the reverse complement.
ACCTTTTCCTCCTTCTTGCTCCGTGTTTGAACTGCTGCCCCTGTAGCAGCCAACAACTCAGGATCCCCTGGATCCTTTGCACCTGGAATATTTCCAATGATCAAATCGTGAAGGGGTTTCTCCATCACCAACGCAGACAACCCGCCTGAGAAGTAGGGGTACGTACTTCTATCTTAGCAACTGGAAACTCCCTCACAGTGCCATCGATTAGAGTACAGGTCTGGATTTGCCCTGTCAAATCCCCTTTATCGACCAGCGTTGTTCGTACTACACCGCATGAACAACCAGTGTCTCGTAACACTTTCCCCCTCTGCTGGCCAATCCACCCTTCTTCCACTGGTAACGAACCACTCAGCCTAGTGCCCTCCATCCCTGACACTGACTGCTGTCCAGTGCTAGCCATAGGCTGCACTTCACCTCTTCAGACTGAATCCCTTTTGGTTCCACTGCAGGTCGTTTCCCTTGACGACCCTTATCCACCTCTTGCAAGGCTGCTGCCTTCTGGAACCTCATGCGACAATCCCTGCCACATGTCCCTTCTTGTGACAAATGAAACACCTAATGTCCCTTTGCCCTTCCTTCTGCCCCACCACTGGGTTTGCAGACTTTGCAGAAAACTCCCCTGGTCTCCTTGCACTCTTCTCACCTGTGCCTAGCACCTGTTTCTCCTGCACCTTCGTGCCCAAACGTGCCTCTCTATACACCTCTGCGAACTTCAACAACCCCCCTGCTGTCTCTGGCTGTCTCTCTTTCAAATGTATGGTTAACTCAGGGCCGCAGCCTGACAAGATCTGTTCTTTCATAACTAGCTCTTTCAATTCAGCGAACTCCTTTTTCGTACCACTCAACTCTAATTGTTGTTCAATAGGGGTGTTCTTTTCTTCCGCCATTATATCTCTTTTTTTTTTTTTTTTTTTTTTTTTTTTTTTTTTTTTTTTTTTTTTTTTTTTGAACAAGATTTTATTACTACGACAGCCAAACTGGTGGTTTCCGACACGAGTGACGTAATAGCACAATCCTGTGAATGATATATATTAGCTTGGGACAACGTAGTTAGTTTTTATAAGACGCCCAGCGCCTGACCCAACTATGAGAGCGAATTATAGGCAATCTGTGCGAAATGAGTACTCTGGGCTGAAATGCCAAGCCTAGTATTAACTATCTTGGAAGCAATGCCAAGCCTAGTATTTAACTATCTTGGGAACATACAGTAAGACAACCCTTGTCTTAGGATTACAATACTTGAATCCCACCAGCTTCCTCTCTGAGAAGTTGAACAATTATAATAAATGGGCCAGAATATCCTGGCAGGCTCGCCAATAAATTGTCAACCTCGGTGTAATGTCAGTGGAGGAAGGACTAGCGCACAGCCCAAACACACTCACAGCTTGCTTACAATCTCATTCATATATCATGCATTCGTCACATCAAACCACTAGTAAAGTCTATAACTTTACTACACATGTTCATCGAACGAAACATCAATGCATATGGAATCAAATGAAATAAAACATTCTCTCTTTCCTGAACTTCACAAAATCATTTATCTAAAACATCATTAACTAACCCGGGTATAAACAGATTTCTACTTTACCTGGCCAGGTGATCTTAACTATTCACGAATCACTGTCTTTTCTTTTCTTTTCTTTTTCTTTTCACTGTCACTTTCACAACACGACACAACTGCCGGCACTGGTGTTGGTCTGATGGCGCCTGGTCAGGTGAGACTGTTGGCGTTGGTCTGTGGTTCTGCTTGGCGAAGTGACGCTGCCAGGTATGAGGTCGAACCCCGGTTAGGGTAGAACAGTGACTATCAACATCGATCTGTTCTCCTTTCTTTCTTCCTGCATTAATCGCATTGCACCTCTCTCTCTCTCTCTCTCTTCTAGTCTGCTCTTATCAAATGGACATGGTTGCTTTTCTTTTCTTTTTTTTTTCTTTTCTTTCTTTTCTTCTTCATAAATTAGCAACTCTTTCTCTCTCTCCACATCTCTCCTCAGTCCTTCCTCTGCAGACTATCTCATGCTAATCTCTCAACTTGGTTCTCTTCTCTCCTCATCTCTCTCCCTCTCTGCCCTTCTCTCCTGCAGAGCTCCACTCCGAACCTCTCTCTCCCTCTCTCTCTGTTCGTTCTTCCCCTCGTTTCCTCCTCTCTTCATCTCTCTGCCTTTTCCCTCGTGCAGAGACTACGCCTAAAACCTCCTCATCTCTCTGACTCTGTTCGTTCTCATCTCCCTGCCTTCCTGTAGGCGAGAGCCTACTCTCCCGAGCTTCTCCCTCTCTCTCTCTGTCTGTTCGTTTTCCTCCCCTCTCTCTCTCTCACTCACACATTCCTTTATGCTCTAACCCCGTGTCCAAGGGCCAGTACCATTGGTCAGTATTTTTACCGCCCTGACAACCGAAGTTATCTCCCTCTAATTCCATTGGACATTCAAACCACGACAGTCACGCCGACACGCCTTACTCTCTGTGGTGGTCAATTGGTCATCTAATTGATTAGCTAGATTTCACCCCACCACACACTACCTTCCCCCTTTCCTACTTAACTGGTGCCGTGTGGCTTAAGTGGTGGACACTGGTCAATCTAAATTGGCCAGCTGAGTCTGGGTAGGCACCACGACGTCCGAGTAACAATGACGTTGGTTCCACAAATTGGCTAGATGAGCTTGAGCTCGGCTCTGCGACTCGTCTCGCTAGACATCGAGGCGTCGGTCAAAGCTGATTAGTCCGTCTAGCCGGACAGACCGTCTCTGTGGAGGATGAGGATTAGCCTCCCCCTCTGCTTAATTGCCTGGATCCGAACCATGGGGCCGTCCGCCTGACGCCCAGAATATTTGCGTTAGGGCTTAAGTCCAACTGGGCTGGTGGCGATTGACCACGAATTTGGTTGAGTTGAATTTTGACCGTGACAATGTCCACTGTACAAAATACTGGTAGGCTATATATATCCGCACACTTCTCATCCTACACAAATTTGTGCATGACATAATCCTCTTCTTGCATACGGAGATCAGGAGATTGCACCTTCGGACAAACAACACATGCTGTCACTGGCAAATGGTCAGAATCAATACGATCAACAACTGATTATTCACAATAGTCGAACAGTATCATAAAAAATTCACGGGAAAAAACGAAATAGTCTGTGACATTGCTCTCAGAATCAGATATAAATGTGTAGTAACCTTCATAGTCGCCTTTGCACACGTCATTCAAAATGCTCAGATCTAACGCAGTACACATATTCAACAAAAATTTCCCATAGTTATTCAGAGTATGGTCATTTGATTGTCGAGTCAAATTAAGAGACAAATTATTGAATTGTGGATAAAAATCATTTTTACAGAATAATCATGAGAAATATGAGAAGTTCTACTGTTAAAATCACCATTTAGAATAACATACACGTCATTCTGCAACAAAAAAATCAGTTAAACAGTCTTCAAGCATGCTAATTCCATTGTCAATATCAAAATGAGTGTAGAAAGGAGATCCCTCTGGAGGTATATATGTACAAACATACAAAATATCTTTACCTTACCCAAATAATTCTTTATCAATCAAAAAGATGCAACAGTTGATACCATCCGTATTAATACTTTAAACATAAGGCAGAAGATCACTTCTTATTAAACAAACAAGTCCTCCAGACGGTCTAATATGTTTAGTGAATTTTACAGCAGCTTTGCAAAACAAGATGTATCCAATAAATGCGTCAAACTGACATTCCTCAATGAATGTCTCAACTAAGCAAACAAAATCAAATTCACAAAACAAAGAAACGAAACTAAAATCACATAATTTTGATAGCAATCCATTTACATTCCACAGCAAGAAAGAGAAACAATTACGTTTTGCGAGCGGTGAGTGCTGCACGTGCTTGCTCACTCTGTCACCTGATGGCACGACCTTACTGTCCTGGTCAACACAGCGGCGCTCATGTGTGTCAATGACATGTGGGTCGGGTGAACGCACAAACGGTATTCGGGAAATTTTGTTCCTTCTCTTGCTGCTTTCAGAGGGAAAAGTACATCTATAAAGTGGCCGGCCAATGTCCTATTTGGATTCGCGCAAGCTGTCCCCATCACCAAGGAAGTACTTCTTACGATCTGTAAGTAGGTGGTCTAAATCCATCGTGGCTCTCTTCCCATCACTTCTGGCTTTTTTTTTTTTTTTTTTTTTGCTTTTTTTTTTTAATAGATAGGGTGACAGTTTGCAGGTAATTTCCTCACTCGCAGAGAGAGAGAGAGAGAGAGAGAGAGAGAGAGAGAGAGAGAGAGAGAGAGACAGACAGACAGACAGACAGACAAACGGAGAGAATTTGTATACATCGTATCTGATCAGGCAGTTGACATTGCAGCACGCTTTATGGCTTGCCAAATTTCCTGGCTGCAAGTAATTCAGAATAGAGCAACGCGACTCTTCCTTAATCAAAGAAAACGAGTTCACGTGACAGCACCGCTGAGAGAGCCTTGTGCTTGCTCCAAGAACGACGCGCGACACGCTTCTGATCTGACCCTGCACTGGAAGAGTCTGGTCACGTGTGACTCCTCGATGTTTGACCGTCGGTTTGAAATTAATGAATCACCACCAATGTTGACTAACCCACTGCCTACCCGCTTGATCCGTGACAGAGTGCCAACAAGCATCATCTCAGTGGTATCAATGTTTAGCATGAGTCTGCTGCTCTTCATCCAGGTGTGAGCAGTGTCAAATGTTCTTGCAACTTAGCCGCCATCACCTCAAATCGTAAATATCTTTCGATTGATGCAGTAGCAAGACTTGTCAATTCACTGGTTACTTTTCAGCTTGATTATTGTAATGAAATACTCTATGGCTTGCCAGCAGGACCAATATTCCGGCGCCAGCTAATTCAAAACAGAGCAACTTTATTTAATACAAGATGCAATGCATATAAACGTACTCCCAGTAAGTAGTACAAAAAAAAGAAGAAAAAAATATATATGTATATATAAATCAGTCACTATAACACTTTCTCCCCTTTTGGTGGTAGAAATTTTGTATGTAAGAGAAAAAAAAAACCGCAGCTCTCCCCGGCGGGGTAATGAACTTTGGTCGCCCGCGTGACAGGCGGGGATACTAACCACTATACTACCGAGGAGCTTACAAAATTTGGTTACACTTAAGTTTATAAACCGTTATTGCTTAAACTGTACATCACAAAATTATCATTTATAGCCGTTAGTAACGGCTACACTGGTAAAATAAAACATCGGGCATCATCCGTAACCCATAATAAACATATCTACAAATTTTTGGAAAGATCGGTCCAGCAGTTTTGTCTGGAGTGAGTGGAACACATTTTGACCACGGACAGACAGACACACAGACAGCATTTCTTCGTTCCCATTCTAAAGTACTCCCTGTTCTATAAGAACTGGGAGTACAAAAGAAAACGAGATCGCTGAGAGAGCTTCATTGGTCGCCTGTTCAATGTCAGCAAAAGCAAAATGCAGAATTACTGCGCTGCCAAACGAAAAAAAAAAAAATTGCAAACAAGTACAACGCGTTTCGACCTATTTTGGTCTCTTTCAGGTAAGCCAACTAACATTCAAAACAACGAAAAGGATGGACGAACAGACAGTCCCTGCAAAGTGACTGCTAAAAGACAGCGGAGTGGACCCGAAGTTAAAGGGTAGACAATGCCGGTTAAAGAAGAAGAAGAAGAAGAAGAAGAAGAAGATGATGATGATGATGATGATGATGATGATGATGATGATGATGATAAAGAAAGTAATAACAATGATGATAGTAGTGACAATTATTACTATGATAAAGATGAGAAGAAGAAGAAGAAGAAGAAGAAGAAGAAGATGATGATGATGATGATGATGATGATGATGATGATGATGATAAAGAAAGTAATAACAATGATGATAGTAGTGACAATTATTACTATAATAAAGATGATAAGAAGAAGAAGAAGAAGAATGGTACACTAATCATAAAACGATTATACTAAATTTAATGCTAATTAGTAATCGTAGTAATGTTGATAGCCACAATGACCGAAGAAGAAGAAAGAGAGGAATGGTCGAGAGTTACAACAACAACAACAACAATAACGACAACAAAACATTAATAATAGTCATGTTTAAAAGAGTGAGAAGAAAAAGAGTGGAGAAGAAGAGGAAGAAGAAGAAGAAGAACGAAGAGTAGGGGTAGAAGAAGAAAAAGAGAAACAGAAGGAGGATGTTGATAATGGCAACAATAGTTATCTCAAAAGTATACCCATAGTTGTAATAAGAACCATAACCATAAATATAATGATAATGATAATAGTGATTCAGGAAATGTGGGAAATAGGAAGACAAATTTAAGAAATATTCATGTGCAGGAAGTGAAGAGTGGGAAGAAGGGGAAACAGCTGCAGCATCTGTACCTGAGGTAAATGATGAGCAGTGTGGTTGTGTGGACTGCGGGCTGGTGTTGCGGGGGTGGAGAGGCACGTACTATTTTTTGGGATGTTGATACCAAGTGGGCAGAGGGTCCCTAGTCTGGCAATACAACAGCATTTCTGCGTAATACGCTTACAATTGTCACTCTGTGCTTGCTACAGAACTAGGATTTTGACATGATTGATGCTGTGTTAGGATGGTTGAAGTGCAGAGTGACTGGTTTGGGTTGAGGTTGGCGGCTGTCAGCCAGGTGTTAAAAAAAAGGAAGACGTGCGTCTCAAATGTGTGGGATGTCTCACTCATAACGACCACACACACACACACACACACACACACACACACACACACACACACACACACACACACACACACACACACGCACTCACGCACGCACGCGCGCTTGTGGCACGATTGCGCCTTTATTCTGGCATGAATCGCTCTCAGTGGCTTCCTACACTAATTTAATATGGCGATTTGCAGTTTAACTGTTTTATTTGTAATATACCTTCAAATATAGATCACCATAGAGCAAATCGTAATTGTCATGTCTGGGCCCTACAAGTCACCTGACAGTCTCCTAGATGACCATAGAGCTCACATAAAGAGTACTGTGAAAGAAGTGCTTACCCCGGAACACCCTGTTAGTTAGAGTTCCTGCTTGCTCCCTGTGTTTTGTATTGTTTCCTTGGCAAAGTTTGATGTCTGTATTCGTACAGGTCCACAGGGCATAACAATACGCGTTTGTTGTTTTTGATTTTGTTTCCAGCGAACCTAACAGTCATATAATGACTAGCTCGAGATGAAACACACACACACACACACACACACACACACACACACACACACACACACACGCACACACACATACACACATACTCTCACGCACGCACACACACACATACTTCTTCTTCTTCTTCTTCTTCCTAAAATACTGGTTCACTCAAAAACGAGTAGGTCACCAGCGCGCATGTTAAAAAGTAAAATAAAATAACATAAAATAATGCGACTCAGACTGTTGGCCCCTGGAGCAAATTTGGCAACAAGGGGTCGCATTCGATATTCAAGAAGTTAAAAGCAATGGCCAAATTCAGGCCCAGTTAACAGTAAAATATTGGGGAAGTAAAAAATAGAAAAACATCAATATGCAGATCTCAAAACTGTTGTATCAATTTGTTTTTTAAAAGAGATTGCATTTGTGGCAATCTTGATGGCACCCGGCAGTGAGTTCCACAGCCGTACAGAACTGGGATAAAAAGAATGTAAGTGGCTGTCAACATTTGATGCAGGTATGGTATAACACTGACCGCCACTCCTGGTGCTACTTTTATTCAATACTAGTTGTTCCATTGGAATATCAATTACTTTAGCTCTGCCTTTGAAAAAGGTGTTAAGTTTAATAAAAGCTCTTCTCTCTTCTAAGGGTTTCCATTCTAATTTCCTCATTTACTTGCATGCAGGCACACACTGCATTCATTCTCTCAGACACATACACACAAAGACACGCGCTGGTGCGCACATATAAATTCACACACACACACACACAACACACACACACACACACACACACACACACACACACATATATATATATATATATATATATATATACATATATATATATATATATATATATATATATATATATATATATATATATATACGCGCGCGCGCATGCGTGCACACACGCATACACACACACACACACACACACACACACACACACACACACATAAACACGCGCGCGCGCGCGTAATTTGAGGGGATGGGAGGCTATCAGGTAGGCCTTCACCATCATTCGGGAATGTAAAGCAACATGGCTTAGACCAAACCCGCACACAAGGCAGTGGAGAAAGACTGCCGTGTTCATCAATAGTGACAGACGATCTCCATCAGCGGCGACAGATGGTTTAGCTCTAACACGACCTTCGTGGTCGGCTGAGCTGCACAAAGCGTGATTTGACGTGACACAACAGTTTGACTGGAAGTTCTTCTTTCTTCATCATTAGGAAGAAGCGAAAGACATAAGAGAGGAGAGGAATTTGAGGGAGGAAAAGATATGAGAGAATGGATTTCATGTTAATCGATGTAGTGAAAAAAAAGAACCTATAGACTCACCCTAGATGTATAATGGGTGTCCAGAACGGGGTAAATCGTGAAAAAAGAACCTATAGACTACCCTAGATGTATAATGGGTGTCCAGAACGGGTAAATCGTGAAAAAAAGAACCTATAGACTCACCCTAGATGTATAATGGGTGTCCAGAACGGGGAAAATCGTGAAAAAAGAACATATAGACTCACCCTAGATGTATAATGGGTGTCCAGAACCGGGTAAATCGTGATGGTATGGCTTAAGTGAAGTATGTGCGATGTTAACACACCAAAAGTATCTCTGCATTCATTCACGCATATGCGCACTCATGCACACCACAAATATTCCACTCTCTCTAGGAACAGGCTGTTGTGCATACACTTCTATTCTGACACGACTGAGAACAAGAAATATAGTTTCTGCTGTACCTGTGATATACACATGAAAAATCCACATGCACCAAAAAATATATAATCGAAACACAAGAGATCAATACTTACTAATCCCGGGCGCTATGCTGTAATTGTCTCCTTACTTAGCCAGCCCCCCCCCTCCCCCCTCCCCCCCACACACACCACACTGCACACCACACAACAGTTCTCAAACAGGTCACTGCCAAATGCCTCAGCAGCAAGTGATGGTGACGCCTGGGGTTGTCTGGCACCAGATTTCAGGACTGCGTGTCCGTGGTAGTCCCTGGGGACTCTTCTTCGACGTAGAAGTCTTCTTTTCTTCTTCCCCCAACTCCGGATTTTAGACTTAGGCCTAGTATATAGTCTCTCGCTCCGTCTTTGGCGTCTTTCCCCGCAAATCTTATAAAGTTTATGTAATAAATCCGCCAAACATGAACAAACGAATCACATGATCCCTGCGTTAAGGACCTTGCTTCTGTACTGCTGAATCTCTCTCTCTCTCTCTCTCTCTCTCCTCTTCCCCTCTCTCTCTCTCTCTCTCTCTCTCTCTCTCTGTGCCGTGTCGTTTATCCTCCACTGTCTTTTTCAACATCTGCTTCGGTCATGTTCACATCTACAATGAATCTCTCCAACTACGTTCTTCCGAACACCAGCATTCACACACAGTTCCTACGTAACAGCCTAAAAAACAACAAAAAAACACTCACTTCTCATCTAAAGGACCTCGAAAACTCCCGGCAACGTTTGAGGGGACTTGCACAAAAATCATCCTGTAGAAAGCTATGACCACTTCATCCACTCGCATTCAAACCGCCATACAATAGCACCAGCACAGAGCTTTTTACAGCAATAGCAGTTGAACAAGTCAGTCTCCTGCTCTGTAAGTGAATTGTCATGGGCTTCGTCTGTTCACCGTGACTGAGCAAACTTCAGCTGACTTACCACGTGCACCACACATGATGCCCCGAGGGCTGAGTGGATAACGTGTCCCTCTTGAGTATTACAGGTTCGAATCCAGGAATGATCTCCACCTTCGATGATTACTGTCATTTGCCGGTGAATACCCGTCAGCTTTGACTCCCTCACGCAGCTCCAAGACCTGTGCTAGGTGAAGGCTCTGATGCGATTTGGCTTGTTATGCTCTTCTCTACCATACTTTCAATAGTTGTCATTTAAAGCACACTAAGCCCTCTGCGAGAGGCTTCGCTCCCTTTACAATGAGCGTGAGTGTGTGTAAACTTAATAAGAGGACATAAGCATATATGCATTAACATACACTCACTCTCTCTCTCTCTCTCTCTCTCTCTCTCTCTCTCTCTCAGGCAGACAGACGGACAAACATATAGATTAACAGAGAGAGAGAGAGAGAGAGAGAGAGAGAGAGAGAGAGAGAGAGAGACAGACAGACAGACACACAGACAGATAGACACAGACACAGACACAGATAAGACTGACGTATTCAAAACTGAAAATTTATTATATGTAACTGAACTATGTAAGTTCTGTTGTTTTTGGATGAATTGTTACTTGAATGGCAGTCTTTCTTTAAGTCATCAAGCAAATTTTGCTTGAAAAAAAAAGAACAAATGAATGTACTTCAGATGAAAAAAAGGCTTAGTGCATGACAGGAGCGAAAGGAATACGACAGTGGTGATTCTTAGCCTATTTAGAACTAGAAAAATATGGCAATTTTGACCATCTTTAGTGAACTGGGATTTCAAAAAGAGGTGCACGACTTGAATGGTGTTAAACATACCAGGAGCAAAAGGATCACAAGTCTAAGCCACACCTTCTAACGGGATTTCCGTAAGTATGAAAGTGCTCATGACATGCAAATGAGTCTGACGTCACAATTTCCACACAGAGTGACCACACACGTGTCTGTCATTTTGCCACACAGGCGCCAATGACTGATGACCACATGGCGTTGACCGCCTGAACAGCGGGCGCCGATCAGGTCCAGCTGACGGTGGAAAACAGTAACGGGTCCCAATCCCCACTTTAGCCCCCTCCCTCAGCTTCACCACCAGATATGCCCCGCCTACCTCCCCACCCCCCACCTCCCTACTCATCATACTTCTTCATCCTACTACATACCCCCAACACACCTTACTCCACAAACCCCTCCTACCCACCCCCCGACCCCGTCCACCTTTCCCTCAGCCACTCGGAATTAGAACGATTTGACCCCAGGTGTTGCTTTTCGCAAGATGGCGAGATACCACCCTCGACAGGGCGATAAGCCTACGTCACAGCCTCGTTTTCAATCAGATTGCATTATGGGGGCCGAGGCCTGGGCGTGAGTGTCAGAGCGGGTTCATTAGCCGATCCTTGGCTTTGGGGCAACAGGCTACGACCATTTCTTTCTCTGTCTTGTTGGGACAGATGTCGACAGGTCATCTTATGTCCCGCCACGAGATGTTCTGTCTGATAGAAACATGGCTGATAGCCATCGTTGGTGTTGTCTGTGTGGGTTTTTTCTGTTTGTTTCCCTCGTTGCTTACGTTGTTGCAGGTTAATTGATAGGAGTCGCGTGCGTTGCCTGCAGATATAGGTCTTCACGTGAGGTCTGTTTCAGCGAATGATGGTGCATTAATTTACCCAGCAATGTGTTTTGCTGTGTGCTGTGATTGTTATCGCCTGCAGTTTGATTCTTTGCCTCCATCTCCCACCCCTCTCTCTCTCTCTCTCTCTCTCTCTCTCTCTCTCTCTCTCTCTCTCTCTCTCTCCCTCTCTCTCTGTTTGCCTCTCTGTCTCTGTCTCTGTCTCTGTCTCTCTCTCTCTCTCTCTCTCTCGCTCTCTCTCTCTCGCTCTCTCTCTCTCTCTCTCTCTCTCTCTCTCTCTCTCTCTCTCTCTCTCTCTCTCTCAATTAAGTGATCCTACAAACTACAGGCCTATACTGCTATTATCTACATTGTCTAAACCTCTTGCAGACCATATTAAACGAACATTTGAATTTCATTCCAACAAATTATTTCACCCTTATCAAAATGAATATAGAAAGAACTACGTTTATAACACAGTGTTTGCCAATCTTATAGAAGAATGGCATCAAAACACAAGGTGAGTTACTTACTGGTTCAGGTTTTATAGATTTTACTAAGGCTATTGATACTATCGCTCACAATCTTCTCTGTAAGAATCCGCTTATGTATGGCTTAACTCCTCACTCCGTAAGCATCATATCATCCTTTCTTGACTAAAGACAAGCTGTGTTTCAAGATTTTCTATTAGTATCTCGCGTGCTTGTTGAATATAGTGTTTCCCATGGATATGTGCTGGGTCCTATTCTATTCTGTGTTTAAATTAATGACCTTCCCTTTCACATGAAAAGCTCTTGTGAAGTTTTTGCTAATGATACTACCTTTCATTATAAATATCAAAACCCAAATGAACTTTACACTAACTTACAGAATGACTCTAATGGACTTGTTTCCTGGACTGAAGGAAACCATATGGCAATAATCTTTAGAAGAGGAGGTTGGTTTTTATAAACTACTAGGCCTCACTATTGACACAAGTCTGCCAGTGTCCAAACGAATATCTGGATTCCACAAAAAAAATATCCAAAAAGTTTAAAGTTACAGCTTAATAGATTGAAACATTTTCTTGATCAGCATACACGCAAGTTTCTCTACCATGCATACATTAAAGTTAGATGTAGATTATATATGAACATGCTGGGATCATGCGAGTTGTAGCTGCTTAAAGCCGGTCAAAAAAATTATAGAGACGTTCTCAAAAAACTCTTTTCTCTCTAATCTTCTCTTCTTCCAGGGATTGTAAACAACTTGATATCATCTTGTTTAATCTTGAAGGCCTCTTCAACAAAGCTGTTCTTTTGTATATGAATAAGTAAACACCAGTTTTTGTCTGCGTAATTCCCAGTAATTATTGTTCATAGCAAAAGTACCAATTTACTCCTCGCCCGAAGACTATACTCTTTTCATGTCATTCTTCGTTTACTATGGAGGTAAATTATGGAATGAAATGCAGGACCTCAAAGACAAATCTACTTTGTTTTCTTTCAACAAAGCATACCACAGACAGCTGATAGGACAGCTGTGGATATTCAGATATTGAACTTGTGTTTAAAGAGCACTTGATGGGCGGGCCTTCTTTCTAGTCTGCTGCATGTTAGCATTTTGTTCTCGCTCGCGTGCGAGCATGTGCAGGTGCGCGTGCGGGTGGGCACACATGTGCGTGCGTGCGTGCGTGCGTACGCGCGTGTGTGTGTGAGTGTGAAGGGTCTTTTTTTTTAACGCACAACCCTCTGTTTTCATGTGCCTTTGAAATTTGTCCATGCAATTGTTTAATTCAGTTGTCCTTTTGTTTCACTTTTTTTTCTCTTTGCTTTTTTTAAATTTCTATTTTTCTGTTCATCCTTGAGATTATTCGTTAACCCTCGTTGCGTTCCCAGTCATTTTAACACGCATCTCCCAGCTCCAGATGATGCAAGCATCCATCTTTGAGCTCCAGGCGATACTCCTAACATCTCTCTGCTCCAGACGACAGTGAGATTCATCTTTCACCTCTGGGTCATATTACTATACATATCTGTGCTCCATGCCATACTACCGTCCTTGATCTGTCCAGTACGCTAATCAGTCACTATGTTAAGTCTGGAGAAAGTCAAATGAAAGCTTGGAATTTGCATAGGGATCAAGGAAACCTACAGACACACAGAACACGGCTCATACATATTATTCCCAAGCATTTCATTCAAAGAGAAAAATAAGAACGTGTTCTCTATTTACAATGCTTATCTGGGAACCATCAGTGATAGTAGAATGATCCAAACCAGAAATCCTCTCGGGGATAGCAAAGACAGCCACAGCGCTGTCCCGATTTTAAAAAAAAAATGTATAGAAGGACGAGAACATTTCCATGAAACAAGAGCTGTATAGAAGGACGAGAACATTTCCATGAAACAAGAGTTGTATAGAAGGACGAGAACATTTCCATGAAACAAATTATCGAGCTTTTCCATGCGCTGGTATATTTCAACTTCCTGTGCGAATGCGAGACATGGACCCTCGAAGCGGATTTGGAAAAAAAAAGACTCATGGAAATGAGATGTCACCGTCAGATGTTAAACATCAGATAGACTGATCCTATCACCAACCAGCCAGTGTTGCAAACCATCAGACAGCACATAGGACCATACCAAACCATCAGACAGCACATAGGACCATACCAAACCATCAGACAGCACATAGGACCATACCAAACCATCAGACAGCACATAGGACCATACCAAACCATCAGACAGCACATAGGACCATACCAAACCATCAGACAGCACATAGGACCATACCAAACCATCAGACAGCACATAGGACCATACCAAACCATCAGACAGCACATAGCACCAACCAGCCAGTGTTGCAAACCATCAGACAGCACATAGGACCATACGAAGATCTACTGACCTCGGGCAGGGAAAGAAAACGACGATGGTATGGTCATGTAACAAGATCCAGTGGCCTTGCTGAAACAGTTTTCCAGGGAACTGTTGAAGGAGGCAAGGGAAGACTGGACAAAAAAATCATTGACTGACCCCAACACACAACCAACAGAACTGGAAGAGTCTGGCAGACTGGGGAAGGTACCCCCATGGCTCTCCACAGAGTTAAGAGGAAACAGAGAAGAAGATTTTACGATAGAGAAAGCAAATGAGGAGTCGTGGACTGGCTCTGGGCTCCAGGCCCTTTGAAGACAGTGGGAGTCTGATGACCCTCGTGAGTTCTGTTCGTTCTGAGGGTCAGATGACTGTTTAAACGAAACAGTTAGCGGGAGCCCTGCGTTGTTAACGAATGATGTGTGTAATCAGTGCCACAGCATGACTCAAAAACAAACAGACCCACACACACTTTTCCCTTTCCTTTTGTTTTCCGTTCCAGTTGATAAGAAATATTCAGATCATTTGGCGGAATTTAACTTTTTATGCCAGTTAATGCTTACACGCTCATATATAACATGATGTGTGTTCTATCTCTGCTCAGTAGAATCCCAAAATTATCTGCGGGTGTAAAGACAGAGGGGTACGACTCTGACCGGTGACAGGGACTGGACCGAAGCGAGAGAATCTCACTCAGTGCCCACTGCCTCTAGCTTTCTCTCTCTCATCAGCATCATCACCACGGCTCGTGTTCTTCCAGGTGCCATAATTAATCCTGTCCCCCACGTGTTTTGCTCCTTGACCAGCTTAATATATGCTTTGCATGAGTCTTGAAGCTGCTGGCATATGCACTTAGAAAATGATGATGGTGATGGTGACTTTCTTCATAACACGATGACGGCAGCTTCGGTTGTGGTAGTAATGAGGATGATAAACAAGTAGAAGAGAAGAGGAAGAAGAAGAAGGTGATGATGATGATGATGATGATGATGATGATGATGATGATGAATGATGATGATGATAAATGATGACGATTGTGGGATGGCAATGATGATGACGAAAGTTTTAGGACTATGCATATTGAATTGTGACGGACCATTTTTGTCCGGTCCCAAATTGTGGGGACAGTTCTGAAGTGGCATAATTTTGCCTGTTCACCTGTTGACCTGTTTACCTGACAGCTACTCACCCGCGTTTTGTCGTCAGTCAGGTGAGCGAGGATTTCCTTTCAGTCTGCAGATTTGCCGGCCTGGAAACACCCCCACGGTGCCGAAGAGAGACTGGCAGCTTAGTTTTGGTAGTAATCAGGTATGTGTGACTAGTTAACTGGAAGTTAGGGTTAGTACTAACGGGGTTGGTTTTTCCTACAGATGGTTTCCAGTTCTTAGTGAAGGCCTAAAGGATTTAATTGTTCCCTTGATCGATGTTGTGATTGACAAGACTTGGCGAGACATAGGGTGACTGTAGGAAGTTGGGGCTAGTGAATGTGTGAGTGGCGAGGTGGAGGAGAAGAATGGAGTGTTGATGGAAGGGAGAATGTGTATCTTTATATGTGATAGGGGGAAAGTGATCACATTAAATCCATGTGTTATTGGAAAAAAAACGTTGTTTATCTTTTCCCTAAAGTATTATAATGGTGTGAGTGTTGGTGAGCTCTGGAAGTGAGGAATGAAAATCATTGTGTATGAATTATTGGAAAGTGTGGTCTGATCCCTGTTGTGAATACGTCAAGTGATGTTCATGTGAAAAAATAAAAACGTTTTTTTTTTCTCGATAAAAAGGGACAAATGGAAATCGTTCCTGTATCTGTAATAATTACATTCTTGGTACTTTCAAAAGGGTTACGTGAGGAAATATTTTCAAAACCTCATGGTGCTAATCGAGGAATGTTTCTATTGTAATGCACCCATTGTCTTGAAACTTATCAGACTATATTATGGGTATTTTCCCCCAAATTCCAGTGAAATGTATTATGTGAAGAGTGACTACTAGTGACAAAACAAGGACGATAAATAATTAAGTAGTAGGCTAGGTAACCAATGTATATTATCAGTTCCCCAGGTGTCGGTGAGGCCTCTGAGTCCGGCCTGGAACTGGTTACCACCGGGTGTGGGGGTACAGACCGCGCCCCCAGTGTGCTGTCTCCGTCAAGACGACGTGGAGAGGCTGACCGCCAGGTCAGTAGTGGACTTGGCTAGTAAAGGGCCGCAGGATTTTCCGTCAAGACGACTCTGAGAATCTGACCGCCAGGTCGGTAGTCCGACGTGATTTTCTGCTGTGTGTGGGGTGTACTCTGTAGGACTCCACTTCGAACTATATTTGTGAGCGGCTCTGCTTGCCGTGTGAAGACTGTGACTGGGGCTCTTGGCAGCCAGCTGTGTGGACTGTGTCTGTTGGGACACTACTGACGCAGTGAGAACTGTGCCAGAAAAGAAACATTTAATGTGCCAGTTTTGAGAGCGACGGGTTGAAGGTTGCTGGTGGTGGCGTGTATTGATTTTGTGCCGATTTTATGTTGATATGTGTTTGTGTTTTGATGGTTCAGGCAGCTTACAAAAGAAAGAAACTTAATTTGTGTGTTGCCTGGCTGTCCATGTTCGTGTGGTGTGGGTGTGTGTAGGGAATAATCGGTACACGCATCCGAACTTTTGAAAGTGAGAGTCAGAGAGTAATACACACAGCACCACACCATCCGTAACATCAATATTCTATTTGTTCTTCAGCATAAAATCCATAACAACAGTGGCTCAAAGGGTCCAGAGAACGAACTGACCATAAGACACTATATGACTACACCCAAGAAATACAAATTCGGCCATTTACAAAACGGTTTCTAGACATCAGTCACCAAGTTCTATGTTTAAGTATATTAATACATGATTCGAAACATGCATGTAAAAGTAATGAATACAAATGAATAGAGGAATGAAGGAAGGAAGGAAGGAAGGAAGGAAGGAAGGAAGGAAGGAAGGAAGGAAGGAAGGAAGGAAGGAAGGAACGAACGAACGAATGAATGAATGAAAGCTAAAACGGCTCTTCACTGGAAAGCTGGAATTCAGTTGCCAGACAGGCAATGATATTGTTTATCAGCTGTGTACGCTTCCAGTCGAGACGACTGGGTCACCAGCGTGAACTACAGTGATTTGATTGTTTTATTTGTCCATCGTGAACTACAGTGATTTGATTGTTTTATTTGTCCATCGTGAACTACAGTGATTTGATTGTTTTATTTGTCCAGCGTGAACTACAGTGATTTGATTGTTTTATTTGTCCATCGTGAACTACAGTGATTTGATTGTTTTATTTGTCCAGCGTGAACTACAGTGAGTTCATCGTTTTATTTTTCCATCGTGAACTACAGTGAGTTCATCGTTTTATTTTTCCATCGTGAACTACAGTGATTTGATCGTTTTATTTGTCCATCTCGCTGATGCCTTAGCTATGTCAGTGCCCACATCGCATCTCATTTCTTTACCTTTATTTCTCTGTCTTTTTCGCCCCCCCCCCCCCCCCCTCCTTATCCTCCCCACCTCCTCTTTCGCACCTGTTCCTCCTGTGTGTGTGTGTGTGTGTGTGTGTGTGTGTGTGTGTGTGTGTGTGTGTGTGTGTGTGTGTGTGTGTGTGTATGCGCACGCGTGCGCATATTTGTGAGTGTGTGTGTGTCTGTCTGTCTGTGTCTGTGTCTGTGTGTGCGCACGCGCGTGCGCATATGTGTGTGTGTGTGTGTGTGTGTGTGTGTGTGTGTGTGTGTGTGTGTGTGTGTGTGTGTGTGTGTGTGCACATGTACACCTATACAACAGGTATTCATCGGACGAGCAAGCGATCGTTGTTTCGCTCTGTGGAGGGCCGATCAGGACTGCTACGCGACTCCCGTCAAACCGACAGAGGACTAAGAGCTCGACAGCTTCTCATCAGCAGACTGTGTAGACGCCCCTAGTGCCGCTATCTGCTCATAGGAACTTGCCATCAGCAGACTGCGTAGACGCTCCTAGTGCCGCTATCTGCTCATAGGAACTTGCCATCAGCAGACTGTGTAGACGCCCCTAGTGCCACTGTCTGCTCATATGAACTTGCCATCAGCAGACTGTGTAGACGCCCCTAGTGCCACTGTCTGCTCATAGGAACTTGCCATCAGCAGACTGTGTAGACGCCCCTAGTGCCACTGTCTGCTCATAGGAACTTGCCATCAGCAGACTGTGTAGACGCCCCTAGTGCCACTGTCTGCTCATAGGAACTTGCCATCAGCAGACTGTGTAGACGCCCCTAGTGTCACTGTCTGCTCATAGGAACTTGCCATCAGCAGACTGTGTAGGCGCCCCTAGTGCCACTGTCTGCTCATAGGAACTTGCCATCAGCAGACAGTGTAGACGCCCCTAGTGCCACTGTCTGCTCATAGGAACTTGCCATCAGCAGACTGTGTAGACCCCCCTAGTGCCGCTATCTGCTCATAGGAACTTGCCATCAGCAGACTGTGTAGACGCCCCTAGTGCCGCTATCTGCTCATAGGAACTTGCCATCAGCAGACTGTGTAGACGCCCCTAGTGCCGCTATCTGCTCATAGGAACTTGCCATCAGCAGACTGTGTAGACGCCCCTAGTGCCACTGTCTGCTCATAGGAACTTGCCATCAGCAGACTGTGTAGACGCCCTAGTGCCACTGTCTGCTCATAGGAACTTGCCATCAGCAGACTGTGTAGACGCCCCTAGTGCCACTGTCTGCTCATAGAACTTGCCATCAGCAGACTGTGTAGACGCCCCTAGTGCCACTGTCTGCTCATAGAACTTGCCATCAGCAGACTGTGTAGACGCCCCTAGTGCCACTGTCTGCTCATAATGGCAGACTGTCCCATCAGCTGTAGACTGAGCTGTGTAGACGCCCCTAGTGTCACTGTCTGCTCATAGGAACTTGCCATCAGCAGACTGTGTAAACGCCCCTAGTGCCACTGTCTGCTCATAGGAACTTGCCATCAGCAGACAGTGTAGACGCCCCTAGTGCCAGTGTCTGCTCATAGGAACTTGCCATCAGCAGACTGTGTAAACGCCCCTAGTGTCACTGTCTGCTCATAGGAACTTGCCATCAGCAGACAGTGTAGACGCCCCTAGTGTCACTGTCTGCTCATAGGAACTTGCCTGTCTGCTCATAGGAACTTGCCATCAGCAGACTGTGTAAACGCCCCTAGTGCCGCTATCTGCTCATAGGAACTTGCCATCAGCAGACTGTGTAAACGCCCCTAGTGCCGCTATCTGCTCATAGGAACTTGCCATCAGCAGACTGTGTAAACGCCCCTAGTGCCGCTATCTGCTCATAGGAACTTGCCATCAGCAGACTGTGTAAACGCCCTGGTGCCGCTATCTGCTCATAGGAACTTGCCATCAGCAGACTGTGTAAACGCCCCTAGTGCCGCTATCTGCTCATAGGAACTTGCCATCAGCAGACTGTGTAAACGCCCCTAGTGCCGCTATCTGCTCATAGGAACTTGCCATCAGCAGACTGCGTAGACGCCCTAGTGCCGCTATCTGCTCATAGGAACTTGCCATCAGCAGACTGTGTAAACGCCCCTGGTGCCGCTATCTGCTCATAGGAACTTGCCATCAGCAGACTGTGTAAACGCCCCTAGTGCCGCTATCTGCTCATAGGAACTTGCCATCAGCAGACTGTGTAGACGCCCTAGTGCCACTGTCTGCTCATAGGAACTTGCCAGGCCGTACGTCAGCTATGGGCCTGAGCTGAATCCCAGCCTTGGTACCAGGCCGAAGAGAAGCACTTCCCTACACACACAATGAGCCACTCCCACCTTCCCCACCCCCATTGTTAGGTAGGTAACTCTCATTCGCAGGGAAGAAGTCTCCGAAAAATCAATAATGAACTGTCAACGAAAACAAAGAAAGGAATTTTAAACCAAAACACGACTACCCTGGTGGTAGTATAAAAGTCGGTGGCAAAATTGACCCGGGAATCTTTTTAGCTACCACAAAGACTTCATGCGGTATCTACACGGCAAAAGAGTCCTCCGAGGATTTTGCTACCCCCAGGGTCTCATTCTTCCTTTGATGATAAATCCCCGGGCAGTCCTGACCCTGATAGGACGGAGAAATCATCTGGCTAGCATCCTAATTCAATGGAAAATCTCACACCTGCCCTGCGGGCGTGCTTTTTGATGGTGGTTTCTGGGGACCTTCTTTCAGGTTGGACCGATAATCCCGTGGCTTTCCCATCTAACTGCGTGGGTAGCGTTCGTCCCTCTGCAGGAGACAATATGTTTTATTACCCCATAAACAGAGAAACAGTCGTGCCATACATATATAAGAAGTAGGACAGTCATTGCTGGTTTAATGTGAGCATACAAACGTACATGTAATAATCTAAATCACAGGGGAAAAAATGATACTGGTCTGATAAAGAGCTTCTATCCAAGTATGTCTTTGCACATGCGCACCCACACAACGCCCGTGTACACATGCACACAAATGTACACGAATGCACGCGCGCGCACACACACACACACACACACACGCACGCACGCACGCACGCACGCACGCGCACGCACGCACGCACGCACGCACGCACGCACGCACGCACGCACGCACACACACACACACACACACACACACACACACACACACACACGCATCTCTCATAGGAAAACACGACCATACACACTGAGTAACATACACGAGGTTCATCAGCATGGACATTCGCATTTACTGTCCAAGACAGTTTGAAAAGGAACTCAAGGCAGAAAGGGGACACGGGGTAAAAGTATGGTACACGTACAACGCAACGTCAACCACAGCTGTCTCAGAGCTGGACAGATATGGAAATACAACTGCTTTGGGGATTGAAGTGTTCTGATGTTTGGGATGCTGAAACGTTTGCCTGAAGGTCACAGTTCACACAATATTGCAAGAGCATGGCTGCCATCGTTAACAACGTGTGGCTTCCTGTTGCTCTCTCATTTCCAGCAGTTCAATCTGATCCTGTCGCTTCACACCCACAGCCTTGCCACTCACATTCACCATCCTGTTTCAGAATGGTCATTTTTTTTCTTTCTTAATAAGAGTCTTTATTAGCTTCCAATCCATCCGATAAAAAAGACAGTCACCACGGCCTAAATGAAACTTACAGAGCATGGTTAGGCGACAGCTCAAACATGAAGTCTTCAGTCATACAGCCATTGTCGATGAGGAAGACAACCTTACGAGGAAAGTGACTGGGAGGGGCAGGAGGGCTGGACGGGTGGTGGTAGTGGTGGTGGTGGTGGTGGTGGCGATGGTGGTGGTGGTGGCTGTTCTACCTAACTGTTCACTAATATGAAACGAGAGACACGTTACTAGATGGACAACGAACATAGTAATGTTGTCGTTTTTACTATAGGACGCCAAGTCAAGATTGGAATTCGCAACACCTGAGAGCAAACAGGTCATGGTTGTGTACGTATGTGGTGTTTGCATGACGCCACGTGGCACTGTGTAGTCTATGCACAGTCTGTTCCCACCGGTGGTCATTTCTGAATTGATTTCGTGTCATTTCACGTGTGTGTGTGTGTGTGTGTGTGTGTGTGTGTGTGTGTGTGTGTGTGTGTGTGTGTGTGTGTGTCCAATGGAATGCTCTGTTTCACAAGTTGATCCAAAAAATCGTTTCGTCGTTTCACGTTCCTGATACTTCTCTGTATCAAACATTCTCTCTCTCTCTCTCTCTCTCTCTCTCTCTCTCTCTCTCTCTCTCTCTCTCTCTCTCTCTCTCTCTGTGCTGCCTTCAATGGTGCTTACACGTATCTACAGCTGTTTTTTTAAAAATAACATTCTAGACATTAAAAGATGTGTGTCCTTGTTTCGCACAATGAACGTCGTCGTATTTGTTCTGCAAAAAAAAGGCTTTTATAGACAGATCCTATCATGAAGTTATAACGTGAAAACCAAGACTGTTTGGATCACTGGGCACAGTCGGTGGTCGTTGATGTCGCGAGCGTGCTTATTTGGGCTTATGTGTGCTTTCATGCATGCATGCAAGCATGTGTATGTGTGTGTGTGCGTCTGTGTGTGTGTATGCGTGCACGTGTGCAGTGTATGTGTGCTTGTGTCTGTGTGTGGAGGGGTGGGGGTGGGATGGAGGTGGATGGTGGGGAGGGGGGGGGGGGAGGGGACGCTGAGAGACTGGGAGTGTACAGGCATTCACTTTCACGCAGTATGCATTTAACAAGATGCAACTCCACTCCAAATTACTCCCCACCTGTGCCCCTCCCCTCCCCCCCTTTTCCAACATTCTCCCCGACTCCATTCCCTCCCCTTCCTCATCTCCACCTCCCACTCGGCAACCCCCTCCTTCCCCTACCCCCTTCTCCTGTTCCATCCACCCACGTCTGTTCATGCCGATCATGGCGAAAGGCACAACTGATGTGTCGGGTTCGCCTGAGGCTGCGTGGCGTAATCACGACCATCTACACGAGTCGCGACATGATCAACGCCTCAAGGGGGGTAACCTCACGTACCGACAGTCGACACAACTTCATAAAGACCCCCAGACGAACCTGCTTCTCTCTCTCTTAGCGGGACGTCCGGCTAGGAACACGTCTTTTGAGCGAAGACTGGGTATAAGAGGGGAGGGGGAGGGAGGGGATGTAGGGGCTAAAGCGAGAGGGAGCGTGGAGGGCTTTGGGGAGGAGAGGAGGGGGGAAATCATAGGAGGTAAGAAGAGTTAGATAGGAATCAAAAGGACAGTTAGTGAGATGTAAAGTTTTCCACACGGGCCGATATCCATCATGGACCGGGCCAGCGTTCCTGCAGGTGCTGGGGTTGCCCACAGTCGCGGGGGCTGTAAAAGGTCAAGCTGGGAGCTATGAGTCTCGGCTTTATCGTCCTGCAGATAATCTCCCCGGCCACTTACCGATTTCACGTGCTCTTGGTGTTTTCGACCCCACTGTCTTTGATCTGCCTGGGCCACTGCCAGTGGCTTTTGAAAACTTCCATGAGATGAGAACAGATCTGATGAGAGAGAGAGAGAGGGAGGGGAGAGGGAGACAGAGAGAGAGGGGGGGAGGATTGGAATGAGAGAGGGGGAGGGAAGAGAGAGAGAGAGAGAGAGAGAGAGAGAGAGAGAGAGAAGAGAGAGAGAGAGAGAGAGAGAGAGAGAGAGAGAGAGAGAGCAAGTTCAGACTTTCATTCCGAAAGGGTCAATTCCTGCAATAAATATAAAAGTATCATAGATTTGGGGTACACGATTTTTTTTCTAACTGCAAAAATAAGTTATTACCAATATTTCTGTTGTTTCCGAGTCCTCTATGCGCCAGACAAAATCAGTCAGACAACGCTCATGTCTGCGCGCGCGCGTGTACACACACACACACACACACACACACACACACACACACACACACACACACACACACACACACACACATGTCCTATAATTCATCTATCCTTTATATTTGTTCTATGTAACCACATCGTCCTCTTCTCTTCTTTTATGATAATAGTCTAAAATTGTAAACACTATGTTATTTAGACGTCTGCAATCACCTATATGTGTGACGAGATGTAAAACGGAATTCCTTCCTACACACACACACACACACACACACACACACACACACACACACATATATTACATATATATATATATATATATATATATATATATATATATATATATATATATATATATATATATATATTATATATATATATAAGCCAAGGCTTGAAACAAATTTGTAGATTTTTAATACCTCTTTTAACACTTGTCTTACCTATATATATATATATATATATATATATATATATATATATATATATATATATATATATATATATATATATATATATATATATATATATATATATATATACGCACGTACGCACGCACGCACTCACACTCACACAGACTGTTTTACACACTCTTTGCTCTCTTGAATTACATATAGAACAAATCAGTCGTGGGGGGATTGAAAACT
>CM031605.1:79038227-79043227 GCA_018398815.1 Conus ventricosus | reverse complement strand
CCAGGCATCATGGTCCAGGACGATTCTCTCCAGCTGGTTCCAGGTTTTCCCCAACGCTGTCACGTCTGCCTGCATGTCTCGGCGCCAGGAGTTCCTTGGGCGGCCTCTCTTTCTCTTCCCCTGTAGGTTCCAGGATAATGCCTGCCTGGTGGCGTTGTCGGCAGGCTTTCTTTGGGTGTGGCCTATCCACTCCATCTCCTTTGGAGAATCTCTCCATCGGCTGGCTTCTCATTCGCCTGTTGCCACAGGTCCTCATTGCTGATCCTGTTTGGCCAGTGGATCCTCAGTATGCGCCTCAGACAGGAATTGATGAAAGTCTGGATCTTGTTGGTATTGGTGACTGTGGTTCGCCACGTCTCAGCTCCATAAAGAAGTACTGATTTGACGTTGCTATTGAATATCCTTATCTTGGTTTTCTTGGAGATGACATTTGAGTTCCAGATATTCTTCAGCTGATTCTGGCTCTGACATCAGCATCTGTACCTCCTTGTATGTCGACGAAGCTGCCAAGGTAAGTGAAGTTGTCCACCTCCTCCAGCACGTTGCCTTCTAGCATGATGGGGTCTTGGTTTGTGGCATTGACTTTCATGACTTTGCTCTTTCCTTTGTGGATGTTCAGTCCAATGTTGGATGAAGTTTCTGCCACTGTTGTGGTCTTGTTTTGCATCTGTGGCTGGGTGTGGAAAAGAAGGGTCAAATCATCGGCAAAGTCTCGGTCGTCCAGCTGCTTCCAAAGAGTCCACTGGATGCCATTGCGCTTGCCTGCAGTTGACGTCTTCATGACCCAGTCTATAGCGAGAAGGAACAGGAACGGTGAGAGAAGGCACCCTTGTTTCACCCCTGTTTTCACTTAAAAAGCATCTGTGAGTTGACCTCCATGTACAACTCTGTAGGTCATCAAGAATTTCATCAAGAATTTCGAATAATGTTGATGAACTTCTGTGGTACGCCATATGTCGCAGCAGCTTCCAAATGGATGGTCTGTCGACACTGTCGAAAGCCTTCTCGTAATCGATGAAATTGATATACAGTGGTGAGTTCCACTCCGACGACTGCTCGAGGATGATGCGGAGTGTGGCAATCTGGTCGGTGCAGGATCTGTCCTTGCGGAAACCCGCTTGCTGATCTCTGATAATGTGCGTCTACCTGGTCGTTCATCCTTTCCAATAGGATTCTGTTGAATACCTTTCCTGGGACTGGCAGCAATGTGATGCCTCTGTAGTTGGTGCAGGAGCTGAGGTCACCTGTCTTCGGCAGTTTGATCAGGTAACCTTCTTTCCATTCTGTCGGGACCTGTTCTTCCTCCCAAATCCTTGCCAAAAGAGGGTGTAATATCTCTACTATGGTTTCTGTATCCATCTTCAGAGCCTCTGCAGGTATATTGTCTGGGTCTGCAGCCTTTCCGTTCCTTAGCTTCTTTATCGCCTCTCTGATCTCTTTCTGGTAGGTATGCCGCAGTTGATGGGAAGATCATTCTCAGCTGGCTGGATGTCAGGTGCATATGCTGGCATTGGCCTGTTTTAGTAGCTCTTCAAACTGCTCTTCCCATCTCTGTTTCTGTCCATCTTCCTTCACCTTGTATTGCCTTTCCCTGCTTGTCTTTCACGGGTCTCTCTGCTTGCTGAACTTTCCTGACAACTTCTTCGTGGTGTCGTACAAGTTCTTCATGTTGCCAAGTCTCGCTGCCTCTTCTGCCTCCACTGCTAGATTCTCAAATAAACTTCCTCTTGTCTGCCTTCACACTTTTCTTTACTTCTTTGTTAACTCCTGTATACTGCTGCTGAGCTCTGGTTTTCCCTGTTCTTGTCCGGCTGTTGTTTGACTGCCGCCTTCTCCTGCTTTCTCTCTTCTATTTCTTTAAAGATTCTGCCGAGATCCACTCCTTTTGATTCTGTTTTTTTTTATGGCCTAGAACAACTTTACAGGTTGTAACCCAGGCCTCTTTCATTGCTCCCCACCTCTCATCAATTGTCTCTTCTTCCTCAAGCAGCTCTTGCAGGATCTGGTAGCGGTTTGAAAGTTCAGTTTTGAATTCCTCTTTCTTTGTTTGGTCTTTTAGAAGGACTGTGTTGAATCTCTGACGATGGGGGATTTCCCCCGTCCAGTTTTTCTTCAGTTTCAGTTTAAAGCGCCCTGTGAGCAGATGGTGATCCGAAGCGACATCTGCTCCTCTCCGGACGCGGACATCCAAGAGCGATCTTCTGAACTTCTTGTAGATGCATATGTGGTCAATCTGATTTTCAGTTGTGTGATCGGGAGAAACCCAGGTGGCCTTGTGGATTCTCTTGTGCGGGAAGATGCTTCCTCCTATGACGAGC
Source organism: Conus ventricosus (assembly GCA_018398815.1). Lineage (NCBI taxonomy): Eukaryota > Metazoa > Mollusca > Gastropoda > Neogastropoda > Conidae > Conus > Conus ventricosus. The sequence continues at coordinate 79,040,909 of CM031605.1, read as the reverse complement.
TCACTTGTGGTGCACAGGTCTGCAAACCTCTCGCCATTGCCCTTCATGTCACCTAGCCCATGCCGCCCCATGATCTCCTCATAGCCTGTGTCGTCGCTGCCAATCTTGGCGTTGGAAGTCTCCCATGGCAACAGTGATGTCTCTTCCAGGGAAACTCTGAAGAACTGTTTGGAGTCTACTGTAGAAGTCATCCTTGTCATCCTCCTCACTGTCATTCGTCGGAGCGTAACATTGTACAATGTTTAGGTTGAGGCGGCGTTTTTTTTAGTTCTGAAGGACGCTGTGACGATCCGGGAACCATGGGCCTGCCATCCAGTCAGCGCTCTCTGTGCAGTCTTGGACAGCATCAGGGCGACTCCGTGGGTGTGCGGCGCACTGTCCTCCTCGTGGCCCGAAAACAGCAGCAGCTCTCCTGTGGTCGGTCTCCTCTGTCCTGCTCCTATCCATCTTTGTTTCGCCCATGCCCAAGACGCTCAGTTTACTGTTCCTCATTTCTGTGGCCACTTGAGCAGTCTTTTTTTTTTTTTTTTATTTGTTGCTGTCCCAACCTCTGCGCCACCTCAGAGGCAGTGCACCCACGCCGCTCATTCCGACACCCCGTCCACAGCCACAGCCCGGTCGGCCCCGCCGCAGCCCAGGCACCGGCAATCCACAAGGAGCAGTCAATGTCGAGTCGTCAAGAGGAATCCCACCGGAGAAGACACTGCATTGCTGCCGAGTCACTTCGGTGGTGTTCAGTGGCGCCTGTTCTGATCTAACATACGCAGGACACAATTCAATTCAAATTCAAAATTTTTATTTATAGATGGAAACATTGAATAAGCGAACTAAATCACTTTTTTACATCAAGCCATCTTAACAATGCTAATAATTATAATAGAAGAAGTGGATGGGAGGGGGAAAGGGAATGCAAACAATGCAATGGATAAGGGGGAAAAAAACAAACAATTCTGCGTATGTACGTATACAAAGTAGCATATACACGCATACAAAATTATGTTTAAACATTATCAGTACATATGCATCAAATACAATCATTATTGACAATTTTAAAAGACATGCCAAGGAACAGCCATTACAGCAATGTTGGGAAAACAATTATAAGTCATTATTTCTGTTTTCTTTGAGATAAACTTTAAGATTTCTTTTGAACGTTTTAAGGTTTGTCATACTTTTAAAATTTGGTGAAAGACCATTCCATAACGTTCCACCAGAATAAAGGAAACTTCATTTAAATAGGTTATTTCTAGGTCTTGGAAGCATAAGTAAATGATTGGTCTGAAATTATTTATTATGAATGTGTTCATTATCTTTTTAGGAGCATCTCCGTTTAAAGTCTTGTGCATCAAGACTGCCTTATTGAAAAAAAGTCTATTACGGAAAGTGAGTATATTCAGTTTTCTATAGTCTTCAGTGGTTAGAGAATTTGATTTTAACAACACCAACTTTACAGCTCTTTTATACATGCGATGAATCAATTTCAAATTTGTCTCACTGCAGCTGTCCCATAAAGTTGAAGCATAATCAACAATGTGTAAAACATGGGCACTAAAGAATAGTTTACGAGAATGAGCATCAAGAAAGTTTTTTATTTTACTTAATTGAAAATTTATTCTAGACAAACGCTTTCCCAAGGCTGTAATGTGCTCTGTCCAAGACAAATCTTTGTCGACAATGACTCCAAGAGTTTTGTGTGATTGTACTTCGTGTATTACTTTTCCATCAATAAATAGTGGTTGAAAATGAGTCTTCATCTTTTTCGTTTTTGCCTAACACAGGCATACATACATTTAGTTTTCTGTGTGTTTAAGGACATGTGGTTGAATTTTGTCCAGTCAATTAGCTTTTGAATGTTTTCTTGAAGATCCTCTGTTAGTTTGTAAGGATCTGAATTGCTAGCATGCAAACATTTCACAATTGCATTTTACAAAACAAGGCAAATCATTGACATAAATGGAAAATAACAGAGGCCCTAAAACAAAACCTTGTGGGACTCCGTATTTGACGGGCATAAAACTTGAGCTGTGGTTATTTACAAATACTAACTGTTTTCTATCTGAAAGAAAAGATGACATCAAATCTATGACATCTGTTGTTAAGTTATAGCACAATAGTTTTTTGTAACAAAAGATCGTGGTTTATAACGTCGAAAGCTTTTTTCGAAATCAACAAAAAGTATACCAGTGAATTAATTTTGGTTAATATTGTTTAAAACACTATCAATGAGTTGTATTAGAGAAGTATGACATGAGTGGTTTTGACGAAAACCAGACTGATCTTCATGAATCAAGTCATTTTTCATAAGATAGGAGTACAACAAATTTTGAACGTGCTTTTCTAAAGGTTTTGAAAGAATTGATAAGATTGAAATTGGTCTATAATTACAGGGATTAGAAGTGTCACCTGATTTGTAAAGTGGTATAACTTTAGCTTGTTTAAATTTCAAGGGGAAAACTTTTTTTTTCGATACACAAATTGTATAGATATGTTAATGAGTCAACAATAACTGGGGAAGAACGTTTTAAATATTTTCCCGTCAATCTCATCCAAATCACGAGTACCAGTCTGTTTCAAAAGAGATAGGCTTTTGTTTACATCTGTTATCGTCATGTAAGGTAGGTGAAGGGACAAAGAAAATTCTTGGAATCAATATATTGTTTTAAATGAAAGAGATCATTTTGA
>CM031605.1:79030727-79033227 GCA_018398815.1 Conus ventricosus | reverse complement strand
GGTGTAGGCACACACAGGCATTGCATTAAGAAGTCAATAGGTGTAGGCACACACAGGCATTGCACTAAGACGTCAATAGGGTGTAGGCACACACAGGCATTGCACTAAGACGTCAATGGGGTGTAGGCACACACAGGCATTGCACTAAGACGTCAATAGGGTGTAGGCACACACAGGTATTGCATTAAGACGTCAATGGGGTGTAGACATACACAGGCATTGCATCAAGACGTCAACAGGGTGTAGGCACACACAGGCATTGCATTAAGACGTCAATAGGGTGTAGGCACACACAGGCATTGCACTAAGACGTCAACAGGGTGTAGGCACACACAGGTATTGCACTAAGACGTCAACAGGGTGTAGGCACACACAGGCATTGCATTAAGACGTCAACAGGGTGTAGGCACACACAGGCATTGCACTAAGACGTCAACAGGGTGTAGGCACACACAGGCATTGCACTAAGACGTCAACAGGGTGTAGGCACACACAGGCATTGCACTAAGACGTCAATAGGTGTAGGCACACACAGGCATTGCATTAAGACGTCAATAGGGTGTAGGCACACACAGGCATTGCATCAAGACGTCAACAGGGTGTAGGCACACACAGGCATTGCATTAAGACGTCAATAGGGTGTAGGCACACACAGACATTGCACTAAGACGTCAATAGGGTGTAGGCACACACAGGCATTGCATTAAGACCTCAATAGGGTGTAGGCACACACAGGCATTGCACTAAGACGTCAACAGGGTGTAGGCACACACAGGCATTGCACTAAGACGTCAATAGGGTGTAGGCACACACAGGCATTGCATTAAGACGTCAATAGGTGTAGCACACACAGGCATTGCATCAAGACGTCAACAGGGTGTAGGCACACACAGGCATTGCATTAAGACGTCAATAGGGTGTAGGCACACACAGACATTGCACTAAGACGTCAATAGGGTGTAGGCACACACAGGCATTGCATTAAGACCTCAATAGGGTGTAGGCACACACAGGCATTGCACTAAGACGTCAATAGGATGTAGACACACACAGGTATTGCACTAAGACGTCAATAGGGTGTAGGCACACACAGGTATTGCACTAAGACGTCAATAGGTGTAGACACACACAGGCATTGCACTAAGACGTCAATAAGGTGTAGACACACACAGGTATTGCACTAAGACGTCAGTAGGTGTAGGCACACACAGGCATTGCATTAAGACGTCAATAGGGTGTAGGCACACACAGGCATTGCACTAAGACGTCAATGGGGGTGTAGACACACACAGGCATTGCATCAAGACGTCAATAGGGTGTAGGCACACACAGGTATTGCACTAAGACGTCAATAGGGTGTAGGCACACACAGGTATTGCACTAAGACGTCAATAGGGTGTAGGCACACACACAGGCATTGCATCAAGACGTCAATAGGGTGTAGACACACACAGGCATTGCATCAAGACGTCAATAAGGTGTAGACACACACAGGTATTGCACTAAGACGTCAATAGGTGTAGGCACACACAGGCATTGCACTAAGACGTCAATAGGGTGTAGGCACACACATGCATTGCACTACTAAGACGTCAATAGGGTGTAGGCACACACAGGCATTGCATTAAGACGTCCAGGACGTTTCAGAAGAAGAAGAAGAAGAAGAAGAAGAAGAAGAAGAAAGAGGTTTAGTCAAGAAGTGCAATGGAATTTTGTATTTGCCTAGATAATTGCTGTCCAGTACTTTCTCACAATAGAAATGTAATTTAACCGTTGACCTGAAGTTTATGATTTATCCAGAATTATCGGCTAATGAATTACCATTTTAACGCCGCAAAATCCTGAATAGGGTACATTTTTGTGTGTACAAAATACAAGAGTGAGAAAGGGGAGGGGGGGTGAAATTCAAATCTCGAGAGTTTCACGCACACACATGCACACACACATGTACAGATAGTCTAATATCACATGATTTTTGTGAAAGACGTTAAAGGAAGGTACTTCTCCTACATGTACAAGAGAGAGAGAGAGAGAGAGAGAGAGAGAGAGAGAGAGAGAGAGAGAGAACACTATGTCAGCAATGTCCAGCCATTAGGCCAGAAAGAAATCACTTAAGCGCAAAGGTGAGCCCCTAGGGTCTGATTTGTGATCAATCAAACTCAGTAAACGAAAGAAAAGGACAGGTGGAGGGGGTCGAAGGGAGGGGAGAGGAGAGGGGGGGGGGCAGTCTTTACCAGTCTAACTTAATGACCAGGCCGTCCATCCCCGACTCACAGTATCTGGTCATCTCTGTCACCGGCCTAGCGGCAACGCCATAACACGGCCAGGGGGATCACTCTCTTCTGTCCCTTTGTTCTTAACAAGTACTCTCCCTTGCTGCTGTTGCCCACTATCAGGAAACAGGTACAGGCGGGATAAAAAACGGTCATGCACACAAAACTCCACTCCGTTTGTACGGTAGATGGATTAATACTTGTCTGTCCATATAGGGAGTGTCCGC
>CM031605.1:79020727-79023227 GCA_018398815.1 Conus ventricosus | reverse complement strand
GGACGAATGGTAAGAAACAGTCACGGCTCCAGTGAAAATGTCCTTTGTATTAAAAAAATGGCTAAGTGGAATGGGTATCATGGGAGTATGAGCGTAGTGGTTTGTTTCGTGTTTGTTTTCCATGGAAGGAATTTAAAATAAAAGAAGTGGGAAACTGGAATAGGAGACCAACTGAAAACTTAACTAATCATACAGTAACAGTTAAACAACTGAAAGACGTCCTGACATCGCTTCACAAGGAACGGTAACTTGTGTCATGGGGTCACTTCACTATAGGTATTTCTAACGATCAGCTGGTTTTCTCTGGAGCCGTTAACAGATACCCGGCAAGATACCTTCATTCCATCATATGCACAATCAGTAGATATCAACAAAATGATCCAACTGCTATTGAAATTTAGCGAAAGAACCTCTATGTCACATTTTCTTAGCAGCAAGCTGTAAAGCAAGTCGAAGTACATTATAACCAGGTTCATGCTTTTTCTTTTTTTTTTTAAAAAAAAAAACGAAAACGAAATTTACACATGGCTGTGACGGATTGGAACCTGCGATCTCACAGCCATTAGTCTTTGATATTGACCACTGTGCCACGGCGGTCAGTAGTGAAAGATCCAAGGAGTTCAGACGGGTTCATTGAAATTCGTTTGACCCCAGCATGTATAGCCAGTCAGGAGAGACTTCACCGGCACAAAAGCTTCCCAAACCTTCACACCTCATGAGGGGGCAGGAGAACCGGGTGCGGTATAATTCGATTCTCACCCAGCCCGACACGGCCCCACCGTTTAAGGCCACAGAGAAAGGTGGTCCTTAATGATGCTCCAATCTGATCGTGGCTTATCCTGACTTATCTCCGCTGACTTTCGGCTCTTCCTCCTGGTCCGGCAGTAGCGGCCAGGGCACATTATGATGGCTATCACTTCACCAGCCGTCCATACTGGATCCGCCATGGCTCCTCGCTCTTCGTCAGCCTCTCGTTAATGACGTAACAAGATGGCCGGGGTCAGAGTAGATGGGAGGCCAATTGTGTATCCCTGACTGTCTGGTAATTCAATGATGTCAACGAGTTCGGGAGGAGAGAGAGAGAGAGAGAGAGAGAGAGAGAGAGAGAGAGAGAGAGAGAGAGAGAGAGAGGCGGGGAGTGGGGGTGAGATAGAAAGGGGTAGAGGGGTGGAGTGGGGGGAGTTTTTGAAAGTAGGTTCACTTCTGATTTGTTTGTCTCGTGACGTTGAGGTTACAAGCTCTCCAAAACGAGCTCTGCAACCAGACACAGATCAGCTAAGTGAATGTGAGCTGATGGGACACTGACACTGGGTTGTGATAAAGACAGGTCAGAGAACAGTCAGTGTTAATTGATGGGACACTGACACTGGTTGTGATAAAGACAGGTCAGAGAACAGTCAGTGTTAATTGATGGGACACTGACACTGGGTTGTGATAAAGACAGGTCAGAGAACAGTCAGTGTTAATTGATGGGACACTGACACTGGGTTGTGATAAAGACAGGTCAGAGAACAGTCAGTGTTAATTGATAGGACACTGACACTGGTTGTGATAAAGACAGGACAGAGAACAGTCAGTGTTAATTGATAGGACACTGACACTGGTTGTGATAAAGACAGGTCAGAGAACAGTCAGTGTTAATTGATAGGACACTGACACTGGGTTCTAAAAGACAGGTCGGGGAAAAGTCAGTGTGGGCTGACAGGACTCGAACAATGGACTCATATGTAAAGAGGTCAGATTTGTTTTTCTTTTTTTTTCTTTTGTTTCAAGTATAGTAACAGAATAACAGAAACACAAATGAATAGACAAACATTACAGCCAGGTGTTGCATTGTCAGTAGACTGCGGCCATGTACACAAGATGCATACTGCACTATAACGTTATGTACAGATATACAAGATTCCCCTTTGTCTCCACCCCAATCCACATCCCACATCCCCCTCGCTCTCACCCTACCCTTCTCCCAATCCACACCCCACATCCCCCTCGCTCTCACCCTACCCTTCTCCCGGAACATCCCATCACTATCTCCATAAAGTCCAGGAAAGGGGGAAATGGCGGGATTGTGAACATGTAAGCAATGACAAGGGAGAATATACGCATACACATGCAAAGGTAAATACCGATTATAGTAATACTTCCCTTGAAAAGTTGAATGAGTATATGAGCTGGATTTCCCAACTGAGAATAGGTAGCTGTGAATTGTTCAATCAGCAACAGAATCCATAAACTGCTCAGAGAAAAGTTAGCATCCGTTTTAGGGAACGATGACTCTGCATCTTGCAGACACAAGTCAGAAAAGTATGGCTTAAGAGACCGTACAAATGGTTCAGGTGAAGACAGATGAAGATAAACGCGGATCGAGAGTACATTGACAATGGATACCAGTGAGGACAAGTAAGAAATAACTTGCTGAGGATTGAAAGGACGTTGACTCTGGTTTTTGCAGAAAGGCCGGTCAGAGAAGAGTGTGGATTAAGAGGACACTGAACAAGGC
>CM031605.1:79007855-79020627 GCA_018398815.1 Conus ventricosus | reverse complement strand
CGTTTTCCCTCCTCCGGGTCCGGCAGTAGGGGGCCGGGGCACATTATGATGGCACCTTCACCACCCCCATACTGGATCCGCCATGGCTCCTCGCTCTTCGTCACCTCTCGTTAATGACGTAACAAGATGGCCGGGTCAGAGTAGATGGGAGGCCAATTGTGTATCCCTGACTGTCTGGTAATTCAATGATGTCAACGAGTTCGGGAGGAGAGAGAGAGAGAGAGAGAGAGAGAGAGAGAGAGAGAGAGAGAGAGAGAGAGAGAGGGGCGGGGAGTGGGGGTGAGATAGAAAGGGGTAGAGGGGTGGAGTGGGGGGAGTTTTTGAAAGTAGGTTCACTTCTGATTTGTTGTCTCGTGACGTTGAGGTTACAAGCTCTCCAAAACGAGCTCTGCAACCAGACACAGATCAGCTAAGTGAATTGAGCTGATGGGACACTGACACTGGGTTGTGATAAAGACAGGTCAGAGAACAGTCAGTGTTAATTGATGGGACACTGACACTGGGTTGTGATAAAGACAGGTCAGAGAACAGTCAGTGTTAATTGATGGACACTGACACTGGGTTTGATAAAGACAGGTCAGAGAACAGTCAGTGTTAATTGATGGACACTGACACTGGGTTGTGATAAAGACAGGTCAGAGAACAGTCAGTGTTAATTGATAGGACACTGACACTGGTTGTGATAAAGACGGGACAGAGAACAGTCAGTGTTAATTGATAGGACACTGACACTGGTTGTGATAAAGACAGGTCAGAGAACAGTCAGTGTTAATTGATAGGACACTGACACTGGTTCTAAAAGACAGGTCGGGGAAAAGTCAGTGTGGGCTGACAGACTCGAACAATGGACTCATATGTAAAGAGGTCAGATTTGTTTTTCTTTTTTTTCTTTTGTTTCAAGTATAGTAACAGAATAACAGAAACACAAATGAATAGACAAACATAAACAGCCAGGTGTTGCATTGTCAGTAGACTGCGGCCATGTACACAAGATGCATACTGCACTATAACGTTATGTACAGATATACAAAAATTCCCCTTTGTCTCCACCCCAATCCACATCCCACATCCCCCTCGCTCTCACCCTAACCCTTCTCCCAATCCACACCCCACATCCCCCTCGCTCTCACCCTACCCTTCTCCCGGAACATCCCATCACTATCTCCATAAAGTCCAGGAAAGGGGAAATGGCGGGATTGTGAACATGTAAGCAATGACAAGGGAGAATATACGCATACACATGCAAAGGTAAATACCGATATAGTAATACTTCCCTTGAAAAGTTGAATGAGTAAATGAGCTGGATTTCCCAACTGAGAATAGGTAGCTGTGAATTGTTCAATCAGCAACAGAATCCATAAACGCTCAGAGAAAAGTTAGCATCCTTTTTAAAGGGAACGATGACTCTGCATCTTGCAGACACAAGTCAGAAAAGTATGGGCTTAAGAGACCGTACAAATGGTTCAGGTGAAGACAGATGAAGATAAACGCGGATCGAGAGTACAATTGACAATGGATACCATGAGGACAAGTAAGAAAAACTTGCTGAGGATTGAAAGGACGTTGACTCTGGTTTTTGCAGAAAGGCCGGTCAGAGAAGAGTGTGGATTAAGAGGACACTGAACAAGGCAGGTGTCCCCACTGTCACTTTTGCATACCCGCATTCATGACAGCATTTACTCCAAACGCACACGCAATCTCTCCAATCAACCAAAAGGCGCACTACCGAATGTTTTCTTCTCCCCCTCTCCTTCAGGGGAAAAAACTTTACTAAAATCACAACAACAACTTGTAAACGGATTTACACCTGTATCTCTCTCCGCACTGAGAGACAAATAAATCTGCACACATGTATCTCTCCTCACACCGAGAGACAATCAATCTTCACACACGTATCTCTCCTCACACCGAGAGATAAAATAATCTAGTTCCGTTTCTAAAAAGCAATGGCTTCACATTCCGTTATCCCAAATCGGACCAGGAGAATACATAACTCCTAATCACTGAGGACCTTGCCTGCCCAAGTAAAAGCTTCCCTGCTTTCTCAATTCCCCTGTCCCCCTCTGAGACAATAATTATACTGCCCTCGAATTCCCCTGTCCTGAGATACGATCCGAACTTCTTTCTTTCCGCGATTTCCCTTCTGTCCTTGCGAAATGACGACCTTCAACTCCTCCCCTGAGTTGGTACTGGCGGGGCTGAACTACCGGTGGCTTCCCCACACCATGGCCATCTTCGACACCTCACGGGGTGAAAGATAAGGGTGAAGGCCCGAAGGGTAAAGGGACGGGTAAGGGTGGAAGGGCTGAAACACGAATAAGGTTCGTGTAGAATCCTGCTCTCAATTCACATTGATTCTTTCTTCTCTTCTTTAAGTTTTCCCCCTGTAGCTTTCCCCAACTATCTAATCGCTCACCTGGTAATAACTGGTCAGCAAACGAGACCAAACCCGTCCTGACAGGTTCGAGTCTCTAGGCCATCTCTGGGTTAAAACTGACCTTTCCCCCCTTCTCCTAGTGAGGTGCATACTCAGTGTTTCAAAACACATGACCAGCACCTTACTTACCAGCCCTTGTAAACTATCCTCCTGGTCACTTTCACCCAATGACCCAATTTGTTCCTTGAATGAGTCATACTCACAATTATTTGGAACGCCCGCTACACTAGTAAAGGCCACATGAAATATTCTTTCCTTAAGTGGCACGGGAAATGATTCAAAACACTAACTACATTGATGAGCGTCACATCCCTTTGATTAGCTACGTCACATGACCCCCCCATCCTGGATGAAAAAATTTTCTCCAGAAAATTTTTTAAAGGGATATACAACTTCACTTAAACACATCTCCCCATGAAATCTCAAAATGTGTAACTTCGCCATGAATCACCAATTAATATCAACGTATAGAATCAATCACCAAAATCCACCATAAAACATTTTTTCAAACTTCAATCTTTCTAAAAAAAAAACTTCATTAATTGATCACCAAATCCAAAAAGATCATTTCCCCAAATTTTACATGGATAAAACAATTAGGATATCAACAATTTCAAAGCACAAAATTGTTTTCAACATTAAAAATGTAAAGGGCACATTTCCCCTTGACTTTGTCTCACATCATAGGTTCAAAACCCTCATGAAAATGAGAAAAATTTCCAAGTGTAAATTTTTTCTCAATAGACATGTAAAAAAAATAAACATAGTTCAAACTAATTTTTTTTTCCCCACATGTAATGTTATAGTCCATTGAAAAGTCACATGCTTTCCATTGTTGACAATGACTAGAAACAATTGGTTTTGTCTCTTGCACAAAAAACATTGTATTTTACAATTCTAAAGGTTATTCGCTCATCACAATACATATATATTCATCTTCACAAGCAATTTAGACATAAATATACATGATTTTTTTCATGTTTACCAAGAATAAATTGTATTACTTTTAAAATTCAATAGTTGTTTGCTGTAAAACATATAGTAAACTTCAATAAGCAAATTTATGCATAAATACCACTTGATTTAAATCGTCAGTACATACAATGCACCGTCAAAATTTATCACACCGTAATCATTAAGAAAGACAAAAAACAGGAATAGTCTTTCCTTGAAAGGACAGTTACTTTTTGTCCTTTGAATAATCATACACGTGACAATAAATCCACAGACATTTTGTGTTCCAGGCACAGTTCAATGGTAAATTGGGAAATTTCCCTTTTAAAGTCAAGTATATTTTCACAAAATAATTCCCTCTGAGAGCTGACACAGAAGCTCTCAATGTCTGGGATAGGCTCGGCATCGAACACAGTGATCTTATTACTTTTCTGTAATCAAATGCAGAAACGAAACCGATCCATAAAGGTTTGTCCACCAATACAACTGGTGAGCTGTACGGAGATGTAGAAGTCTATTCCCTTTTAAATCCAGCATTACATTGATTTCTCTCTCAACCACCTTTTTTTTTTGCAAATGGGGGGGGGATGGTCTGGTTCGCACTGGTATTTCAGAAGTTAACTGAATACTATGGGGTTCAATACCATTACTGTACCTGGGGAAATCCGCCCAACACATCCTGAAAGTTTTTCAAAATGTCCCCTGAGCTGTTCTGTTTGACTTGCAGACAAATCATTCGATAGAACCACATCCTCAAAGGGTTTTCACCTTTGATAGACGAATAGGAAGGGGTACAACATCATCTGCACTGGTAGATGTTAACACTCCTACATTTGCTGTTTTCATAACCCTTGATCTGTCCCTGTACGTTACATTGGGTACAAATTCATCACTGATAATGTCTGTCATGTTGACATCAGTTTCTGACACAGGACATATCCACTCAACCGACTAAATTGATGGAAACATTTGAAACGTTCAACATACTTCTTCAACATGTTCACATGAAATCCCCTTCTCAGTGTTTGCCATTTTTGATCTTAAAATTTTTACTTCAGAAAGTTTTTCGACCACCTGAAAAGGACCCTTCCACAAACACGAAGCTTGTTATGTCATCATTTTAGTAGCACAAGGACTTTTTTCCCCTACACTGAAGAACGTGCCTTTGCTTTTCTGTCTGCAAAGACCTTGTACACATCGTTTTTCTATCAGCTGACTGTTGAGCAAGCTCACATGCATCCTTCAAACGATTATGCATTTCAAAAACGTATTGGAAAACAGTTTTACTGTCCGTAGTCCGCTTTCCGTCCATTGTGTCATCAATAGATCCAAAGGACCCCCTTGGTGAGTGTCCGAAAAGAAGCTCAAATGGTGAAAATCCCAGCTTTTTCGTTCGGCATTTCCCTGTATCAAAAAGCAAAGCCGGTACGAAACGATCCCATTCCTGGGCTCTTGCCTTGCAACCTTTTCCTCAATGGACTTCAACGTTCCATTGAAACGTTCAACCAGGCCTTTCGATTGGGGATGATATGGCGTGTTGAAATGGAAGAGATTGACAACAGTCTGTAAATTTCTCTCATGAGATCAGAAATGAATTGCTTCCACAATCCGAGAGAATTTCGTCTGGAAGACCCCACTCGGGAAAAAAAATTGCAAGTAAGGCTCAGCGACAGATACTGTATCAATTTTTTTCAGTGGAATCGCTTCGGGATCCCTTTGTTGCTGTATCCACCAAAGTCAAGATATAGCGATACCCCGAAGAAAAACAGTGGGTAGCGGTCCAACAAGATCAATAGCTACCTTCCGAAAGGGAACGGAAATAGAGGCATTTTTTTGCAAAGGTGCACATGGGACGCGACCTTTCCTGAGATGTCTTTTGGCAGATGTCACATGAGCGGCAGTATTTCGTAACTTCCTTTGTAAACACCGGGCCAATAAAAAGAATCAAGAACTCTCTTTAATGTTCTTTTGATTCCGCAGTGACCACGAACAATGCATCATGAGCCGTGTGCAGTACTTTTTCTCTAAGTGGTTTTGGAACCACAACTTGTCTGTTGTCCTGTCCCAGGTACACCCCTGTAGAGAATGTCAGAGTCCAGTATGTTAACGTTGGTTTGTCCGTTGGTACGTCATTTACAGTCTGTTTAGCAGCAGAAAGTTTTGTCGTCAGCGTCTCGTCTTTTCCCTGCATTTCTTTTAAATCATCTGGGTAATCTGGAGTTCATCCAGTTTGAGACTTTAAGCGGCTTTGTAGCCTTTCCCTGCTCTATGACGTTTAAATCTAGTACCACAAGAAAAGGGAACAAACGATCCTCCAGCACCACCATGTACTGTAGCGACACCTGGCAAATTGCCCAAATCAGTCGCAGACTGGGTTAATCAATAACACAGGGGTAAGAAAACCGGAGTAAGTACGGTGTATCGACTGAAATTTTCGCCAGCGGAAACGTTTCAATCTTGCCTCCAAACGACCTACACTTTTGGACAGTGTTGAGATACTGGTCTTGAAGCACGAAGATTTCCGTAAAACCAGCAGTAGTGCACCCCAGTGTCTCGAAAAACTGAAGCCTGCAATCCATTGATGGCTCCGTTTTCTAACACCAGTCCACAACAGATTGATCTGGTGCCAAAACAAGGCCTCTTCACAATCAGGGGAGACTAACGCGGGTTTTGAATCATTTGGTTTGAAAGGGCAATTCCTTTTCAAATGGAACTTGCCATCACAAAAGAAACATCGCATTGTCTGATCGGCAGCCGCTAAATTTGTGAATTTCTGTTCTGTCCACAAACCCTGGCCCAAAAGGTCTACGTGGTGGTCGTTGTCCACGACCTCGGAAAGTTTGCTGAGGAGTAACGGGTCTTTCCGGCGGTGATTTCTGTATTGACGAAAGTCACTCGAACCGCGGAAAGATCCCTGTCCGTTCCTAGGATAGGTATATCCCTTTAGGACTCAAAAAAGACCCACGATTTCCTTTCCTGTAACTTCCCGTCCGATGGGGTAGTACATACGCATGAGACTCAAAGTGGAAAATCTCCTTTCCTAGCCACGCCCTTATCTGGGTGAGCGATACAATACTGATCAGCCATCTACACATTCCTCCACGGGTTTTTTAAATTGCCTTCTTTAAGGGGAAAATGGCCAGATCTTTGCTCACGCTCTGGAAAAGTTGTTCTCTAAGAAGGAGATCTCGCAGTGATTAAAGTTTTGGTTTGTTTTAGACAAATCGATCCCTCGATCCAAACAATGACTCATACGGATCAGAAACGATGGAAACGATTTCCTTTTTCAGGGCGCACAGAACGGAAACGTTCGTGAAAACGTCAGCAGAACATTGAAATTTCTGAGATTTCTTCTTTCAACTGATCCCAAGTTAAATTTTGTTTCGCTGCAAGTGATGGTAAAAGTGCAAAGCGCTACCCTAAAAAACGACGCAATATACAATGTCCACTTTTCCTTGGGGGCCCAACCACAAGACGTTGCGTGACTTTCAATCGGAAAGAAAACTATCAATGTCATCCGTTTTTTCCTCGAAAGGTGGCAACTTTGGAATATATGCCGCTTTTGGTTGAGCATGGCTGCGGAACCGACTGGTGGAGGTTCTCTCGATGCCTGTAAATTCTTCTAATTTCAGCATCAGTCTCTAATTCTAACTGCCTCAACTTAAATTGACGTCTCAGCTTCAGCTTCCCTCTGTAATTCTTTTTTCTTCAATTTCAGCTTCCCTCTGTAATCTTTTTTCTTTTAATTTCAGCTTCCCTCTGTAATCTTTTTCTTCAATTTTCAGCTTCCCTCTGTAGTTTATTTTCTTCAGCTTCCCTCTGTAGTTTATTCCTTCAGCTTCCCCTGTAGTTTATTTTCTTCTCTCTCTCTTAGCCTTCTGCCCTAAACTGTGCATTGTTGCACATAGTTAGTAAGTTTTTCTCTCCCTCAAAACCCAAGCGTTCCGCTTTTTTAACATATTTTTTTCAAAAACATCCATAATGAATCGTCAGATATAAACACCAAACAATCTCAAAGTATGAATAAAAAAAGGCGATATATGATGAAATTATGTTTTACAAAACCGTAATTATAGTATATACCAAAAACAGAATTCAATTTCCCGGGGTAAACAAAAAAAACCCCTTACTAAAACAGGGGAGATATGAAATCCAAGGAATGTATTTTTCCAAAAATAATTTGCAACTGCTATCAATTTGGAATTTTTCAAAACGAAATGAAGTTTAAATGCAAAACTGTTTTTTCCTAAAAAAAAAATAAACACAATAAAGTTTTCTGAAAATAAATTCTTTATAAAGTTTTAGTTCCAAATGTTCTTGTTGTCAGTCTTTCTTTCTTACTTAATTTCAAACGAATTTACAAACAAGTGTACCCGCCTTATACAAAAAATGAATTTTAAATTTACAAAACAAATGGAATCACAAACAATTAAAAAGAGGGAAGAGACACAAACTAGCGGAAATCCTACCTTTAAAAAATGAAAATGTTGAAAAAAAACTAGATAGGAGCCTATTGAGAGAAGGTTTAAGAGATTTTGAAAAAAGGGTGAAAAGGAAATGAAAGGATACACAGGAAACCCAACAGTAAGAGGAAATCAAGAAAAGCAAAAGAAGCCCCCAGACAGCACCCTAGTGGTCACTGTCTCCCGTGAAAAATGGAGACGGGAAAAATAAATCACTGCACAATATACACCACACTACCGTAATAATACAAAATACTAAACAATCAATCAATAAATGCACATTCACCCAAACTCAAAGAAATCTCGCACCACACCCAGAAAAAAAAATGATCAAAAGATAAGATGTTTATTTGGGGAGAGCGGTAATCAACTCCACCACCTACACTAAATAGCGTGACGGAGGAGAAGTTGATCCCACACTCTGAGGGGCAAAGGGGAAAAATCAAACTGAAACAATAGGAAAGCGAAAGAAATAGATATTTATGAAAGGGAAAGAAATATTGACTCCCCAACGCCATGTCCCCCTGCTAAACCAGGAAGAGGTTGGGGCTATCAGTCCTGGGAAAGGGGGCAAAATTTCTACTTCTCTAGGGAAGGACACGACTCCCAACGCCCTGCCCCCTTGCTGCCAGGTTCGAGCAAGAGGAGGGTTTAGGCATCGGTCCTGAGTGGGGAAGGGTCAAAAAGAAATCCTAAACCAAAAAAAAAAACCCTTAACGGGGTAGAGCAACCAAAAGAAATGTCAACCCACCCAAAACACATATAGAAATAGAACAAAACACAAAATGCAAATATTATACACAATAAATAATTAACTTCTTCTTTTTTTTCTTTCCCTCAAACCCTTGAGGGTACAAATATAAATCTTTTTTTTTTTAAACCCCAAGGGGACAAAAAGAAATCTTTCTTTTTTTTTTTTCCCCGGAAAAAAAAACGGCAGCTACGCCGGTGAAACTGAGTCGGGGTCACCACTGTCACACTGTCACTTTTGCATACCCGCATTCATGACAGCATTTACTCCATACGCACACGCAATCTCTCCAATCAACCAAAAGGCCACTACCGAATGTTTTTCTTCTCCCCCTCTCCTTCAGGGAAAACACTTTACTAAATCACAACAACAACTTGTAAACGGATTTACACCTGTATCTCTCTCCGCACTGAGAGACAAATAAATCTGCACACATTATCTCTCCTCACACCGAGAGACAAATCAATCTCACACCCCGTATCTCTCCTCACACCGAGAGATAAAATAATCTAAATTCCGCTTCTATAAAGCTATGGGCCTTCACATTCCGTTATCCCAAAATTCCGGGCCAGGAGAATACATAACTCCCGTAATCACTGAGGGCCTGCCTGCCTCAAGTAAAAGCTTCCCGCTTTCTCAATTCCCTGTCTCTCTGAGACAATATACTGCCCCCTCGAATTTTCCCCCTGTCCTGGAGATAAAGATCCTCGACTTCTCTTCCGCGACTTTCTTCTGTCTCTTGCGAAATGACGAGCTTCAACTCCTCTCCCTGGGGTTGGTACTGGCTGGGCTGAACTACCGGTGTGCTCCCCACACCATGGCCTCTTCGACCAAACCTCACGGGTGAAAGAGAAGGGTGAAGGGCGAAGGGTAAAGGGGGACGGGTGAAGGTGAAGGGTGAAGGGCTGAAACACGAATAAGGTTCGTGTAAGTAACCTGCTTCTCAATTCAACATATGAATTCTTTTCTCTCTTCTTTAAGTTTTCCCCCTGTAGCTTTCCCCAACTATCTTATCGCTCACCTGGTAATAACTGGTCAGCAACGAGGACCACCGTTTCCCGACAGGTTCGAGTCTCTAGGCCATCTGCTGGGTTAAAACTGACTCTTTCCCCCCTTCTCCTAGTGAGTGCATACTCAGTGTTCAAAACACATGACCAGCACCTTACCTTACCAGCCCTTGTTAAACTATCACTCAGTGGTCACTTTCACCCAATGAACCACATTTGTTCCTTGAATGAGTCATACTCAAAAATTATTTTGGACGCCCGCTACACTAGTCAAGCCCATGAATATTCTTCCTTTAATTGTGGCACGGGGAAATGATTCATATCACTAAAATACATGTGATGGAGCGCACATGCCTTGATGTAGGCTACGTCACATGACAGCAGGGGGGAGAAGAGTGTGGATTAACACTGACAAAGACAGGTAGACAGGGGAGAGAAGAGTGTGGATTAACACTGAATAAAGACAGGTAGACAGGTGAGAGAAGAGTGTGGGTTAACACTGAATAAAGACAGATGAGAAGAAGTGTGGATTAAAAACTGAATAAAGACCCGGGAGAAAGAGTGTGGGTTTAAAAGGACACTGAATAAAGACAGGGAGAGAAGAGTGTGGATTAAGAGGACACTGAATAAAGACAGGGAGAGAAGAGTGTGGATTAAGAGGACACTGAATAAAGACAGGGAGAGAAGAGTGTGGATTAAACGACACTGATTAAAGACAGGGGAGAGAAGAGTGGGGGATAACACTGCATAAAGACAGGGGAGAGAAGTGTGTGGATTAACACTGAATAAAGACAGGTGAAGAAGTCTGTGGATTAACATGACTCTGACATTTGATAAAGACAAAGGGGAGAGAAAAGTGTGGATTAAGAGGACACTGAATAAAGACAGGCGAGAGAAGTGTGTGGATTAACATGACTCTGACATTTGATAAAGACAGGGGAGAGAAGAGTGGGATTAACACTGCATAAAGACAGGGGAGAGAAAGTGTGGATTAAGAGGACACTGAATAAAGACAGGGAGAGAAGAGTGTGGATTAACACTGCATAAAGACAGGGAGAGAAGAGTGTGGATTAACACTGCATAAAGACAGGGAGAGAAGAGTGTGGATTAACACTGCATAAAGACAGGGGAGAGAAAGTGGGGGATTAAGAGGACACGGGAAAAAAGACAGGGAGAGAAGAGTGTGGATTAACAATGAATAAAGACAGGGGAGAGAAGAGTGGGATTAAGAGGACACTGAAAAAAAGACAGGGGAGAGAAGAGTGTGGATTTAAGATGACACTGAATAAAGACAGGGGAGAGAAAGTGTGGATTAAGATGACACGAAAAAGACAGGGGAGAGAAGAATGTGGATTAAGAGGACACTGAATAAAAACAGGGGAGAGAAGAGTGTGGGTTAAGATGACTCCCGACATTTAATAAAGACAGGGGAGAGAAGACGTGGATTAAAGAGGACACTGACACTAGTTTCCAATACAGACAGGTGCGTGAAGGTGCATTGTGTGTTCATGTGTATTTTGCCTTGTTCCAGTGACACTGCAGCCCGTTTCATTTTTCTGGAGAAATTGAACGTTGATATATCCCCACTTTACGCTTCCTTGGACACACCATGTGCATTCTTTGTAAACCGTTTGAAAGAATGGCCGCCCTGGTCGAACTCTATCTACACAGTTAACTGGATGAGATTTCTGACCGTTTCTAGATGGCGTTGTTGGGGGGGGGGGG
The DNA here is from genome assembly GCA_018398815.1 of Conus ventricosus. Taxonomy (NCBI): domain Eukaryota; kingdom Metazoa; phylum Mollusca; class Gastropoda; order Neogastropoda; family Conidae; genus Conus; species Conus ventricosus. The sequence continues at coordinate 79,009,290 of CM031605.1, read as the reverse complement.
GAGTAGAGGGGGTGGGGGGGGGGCTCGCACGTGCTGGAGTTTGTAGAAAGCATATCTTGTGATTAGATTATTGCTGCGGATGGTAAAACTGTCTTGTCTGTAAAAGGTTCGTGTTAAGCACGATGAGCTCACAAGAGAGAGGGTGCCATTTAAAAAATATTATTATTATTATTATTATTATTATTATTATTATTATTATTATTATTAAGAGAAATATTATCAAATGACCATACCAAACTAAGGCTCTGGTTTGTTTCTACGAACATGGAATTGATCACACAAAGCCAAAACAAACACACACACACACACACACACACACACACACACACACACACACACACACACACACACACACACGTCAACTAACTGGCAGGGAAATCAGCTGCACATACATTTTCAATATTTTGTTATTGTTGTTCTGTTTTGATGTTGTCAGAGTTTGATCGTGTTCTGCGTTTAAATGTTTTTTAAAAAAAAGTCGCGAAAAAAGCCCCTACCCCCCCCCCCCCCCCCCCCCCCCCCCCCCCCCCCACACACACACACACACACACACACACACTTCCTTTCCCTACAGACCGATCTTCTAAACACCAGACAGAAGCCCGTCCACCGTGGCCTAAACCTGTTAGACCAATTTGTTCCAAACAGTGCCAGATCCGATTGTCTGCGTCCCTCCTGCAGCGCCAGAGAGCGTGCTAGGGTCTCCTCAAACAAGGCAAGAAGCACGGCAAGTCTGCGGCACGACGGTCATGCCATCAGTTGTCTCCCTTCCACCTTTCTTCGCTGTGCCTGACCGTCTGTGAGGAGACTCGTTCAGTTGAACGAGAGTAGTGAGGATTAGGTTCTGTGCGCAGTTGAATGAGTGTAGTGAGGATTAGGTTCTGTGCGCAGTTGAATGAGTGTAGTGAGGATTAGGTTCTGTGCGCAGTTGAATGAGTGTAGTGAGGGTTAGGTTCTGTGCGCAGTTGAATGAGTGTAGTGAGGATTAGGTTCTATGCGCAGTTGAATGAGTGTAGTGAGGGTTAGGTTCTGTGCGCAGTTGAATGAGTGTAGTGAGGGTTAGGTTCTGTGCGCAGTTGAATGAGTGTAGTGAGGGTTAGGTTCTGTGCGCAGTTGAATGAGTGTAGTGAGGGTTAGGTTCTGTGCGCAGTTGAATGAGTGTTGTGAGGATTAGGTTCTGTGCGCAGTTGAATGAGTGTAGTGAGGATTAGGTTCTGTGTTCATTCTGATTAACATTATTGTTGCTTTGTTCCTACTGTTGTTACTCTTTGCACATTTTTGTAACTTATCTTGTTTCCCCTAGGCTCTGTGTGTGTGTGTGTGTGTGTGTGTGTGTGTGTGTGTGGTGTGTGTGTGTGTGTGTGTGTGTGTGTGTGTGTGTGTGTGTGTGTGCAAGCACTGTCTGTCTGGTCCTGGTTTTGTGTGGGCTCGCGTG
>CM031605.1:79005436-79006855 GCA_018398815.1 Conus ventricosus | reverse complement strand
CCCCCTGTACTTTCCCCAACTCACGCTCACCTGGTAATAACTGGTCAGCAACGAGACCACCGTCCTGACAGGTTCGAGTCTCTAGGCCATCTGCTGGGTTAAAACTGACTCTTTCCCCCCTTCTCCTAGTGAGTGCATACTCAGTGTTCAAAACACATGACCAGCACCTTACCTTACCAGCCCTTGTTAAACTATCACTCAGTGGTCACTTTCACCCAATGACCACATTTGTTCCTTGAATGAGTCATACTCACAATTATTTGGGACGCCCGCTACACTAGTCAAGCCACATGAATATTCTTCCTTTAATTGTGGCACGGGGAAATGATTCATATCACTAACTACATGTGATGGAGCGTCACATGCCTTGATGTGAGGCTACGTCACATGACAGCAGGGGAGAGAAGAGTGTGGATTAACACTGACTAAAGACAGGTAGACAGGTGAGAGAAGAGTGTGGATTAACACTGAATAAAGACAGGTAGACAGGTGAGAGAAGAGTGTGGATTAACACTGAATAAAGACAGATGAGAGAAGAGTGTGGATTAACACTGAATAAAGACAGGGGAGAGAAGAGTGTGGATTAAGAGGACACTGAATAAAGACAGGGGAGAGAAGAGTGTGGATTAAGAGGACACTGAATAAAGACAGGGGAGAGAAGAGTGTGGATTAAGAGGACACTGAATAAAGACAGGGGAGAGAAGAGTGTGGATTAAGACGACACTGATTAAAGACAGGGAGAGAAGAGTGTGGATTAACACTGCATAAAGACAGGGGAGAGAAGTGTGTGGATTAACACTGAATAAAGACAGGTGAGAGAAGTCTGTGGATTAACATGACTCTGACATTTGATAAAGACAGGGAGAGAAGAGTGTGGATTAAGAGGACACTGAATAAAGACAGGCGAGAGAAGTGTGTGGATTAACATGACTCTGACATTTGATAAAGACAGGGGAGAGAAGAGTGTGGATTAACACTGCATAAAGACAGGGGAGAGAAGAGTGTGATTAAGAGGACACTGAATAAAGACAGGGAGAGAAGAGTGTGGATTAACACTGCATAAAGACAGGGGAGAGAAGAGTGTGGATTAACACTGCATAAAGACAGGGAGAGAAGAGTGTGGATTAACACTGCATAAAGACAGGGGAGAGAAGAGTGTGGATTAAGAGGACACTGAATAAAGACAGGGGAGAGAAGAGTGTGGATTAACACGAATAAAGACAGGGGAGAGAAGAGTGTGGATTAAGAGGACACTGAATAAAGACAGGGGAGAGAAGAGTGTGGATTAAGATGACACTGAATAAAGACAGGGAGAGAAGAGTGTGGATTAAATGACACTGAATAAAGACAGGGGAGAGAAGAATGTGGATTAAGAGGACACTGAATAAAGACAGGGGAGAGAAGATGTGGATTAAGATG
>CM031605.1:78995436-79000436 GCA_018398815.1 Conus ventricosus | reverse complement strand
GGACAGCACAGTTGTCAGTGATGGGAGGTGTTATGGACAGCACAGTTGTAAGAGATGGGAGGTGTTATGGACAGCACAGTTGTCAGTGATGGAAGGTGTTATAAACACCACAGTTCTAAGTGATGGAAGATGTTATGGACACCACAGTTGTCAGTGATGGAAGGTGTTATAAACACCACAGTTCTAAGTGGTGGAAGATGTTATGGACACCACAGTTGTGAGTGATGGAAGATGTTATAGACAGCACAGTTGTAAGTGACGTAAGGTGTTATAGACAGCACAGTTGTAAGAGATGGGTGTTATGGACACAACAGTTGTAAGTAATGGAAGGTGTTATAGACAGCACAGTTGTAAGTGGCGTAAGATGTTATGGACAGCACAGTTGTGAGTAATGGAAGGTGTTATGAAGACCACAGTTGTAAGAGATGGAAGTCGACAGCACAATTGTAAGTGATGGAAGATGTTATGGACACCAAAGTTGTAAGAGATGGGAGGTGTTATGGACAGCACAGTTTGTAAGAGATGGAAGGTGTTATGGACAGCACAGTTGTAAGAGATGGGGGGTGTGTGTTATGGACACCACTGTTGTAAGAGATGGGAGGTGTTATGAACAGCACAGTTGTAAGAGATGGAAGGTGTTATGGACAGTACAGTTGTCAGTGATGGAAGGTGTTATGGACACCACAGTTGTAAGAGATGGGGGGGGTGTTATGGACACCACTGTTGTAAGAGATGGGAGGTGTTATGGACAGCACTGTTGTAAGAGATGGGAGGTGTTATGGACAGCACAGTTGTAAGTGATGGGAGGTGTTATGGACACCACTGTTGTCAGTGATGGGAGGTGTTATGGACACCACTGTTGTAAGAGATGGGAGGTGTTATGGACAGCACTGTTGTAAGAGATGGGAGGGACATGAGTCTGGTTTCACATTTTTGCACTAGCAGCGCAGAAAGCCAGGGCTTGAATTCGATTGCTGTTTTACGCGCGCGCGCGCACACACACACACACACACACACACACACACACACACACACACACACACACACATACACACCACGCACGCACGCACGCACGCACGCACGCACGCACACACACACACACACACACACACACACACACGGCGTTGCTATTTACTAGACATGTGCACTATGTACAAGATCAACAGTGAGGCGTGTTAAAGGAGTTGTAGAAAGTATGATCAACACAGGTCCGAGCACAGTTCTTGAAGTACACCTCCCTGAGGTACGCCAGAGTTTAGGGCTTACTCAGAAAACTGGCTAATGTTGATGACGAGCATGCGTTTGGTTAATTCAGCATTTGACAGTAACTTTTCTTCCCCAGTCATGAAGTTTTGGATGTCAAGGAGCAGTCAGCTCTTTCTGGCTGAAAAAGGACATGTTTTTGGAAATATCACTTTTCTTACTTTGGGACAGTCGTCCGCCCAACAATGATGCGAATGGTCGGTGATATCTGCAGGTGTACAGTGTGAGGGGAAAAAGGACCTAGAACGGATTAGTGTGGGACACTATGTAGAAAGTCGATAGGTCTGGGGTGATGAACATATTGAAATCTGTTACTACCTAGGATTTGGTCGAACAGAGGGCCGGACCTTTGATTCCGAATGTTTTTAGAGACTGCAAAGAAGAACTGAGTGATGTATAATATCAAAAGCGGCTGACAAGTTAAGAAATGTGAGAGGAGGATTTTTTTGCAGAGTCGGGCACTGATGGAAGTTCGTTCAGAGTGTGGGGAAGAGCAGCTTTAGAGTTGAGGTGAGAAAGGCAGCCTGCAGGATGTTGTGGTGAGAAAGGCAGCCTGCAGGATGTTGTGGTGAGAAAGGCAGCCTGCAGGATGTTGTGGTGAGAAAGGCAGCCTGCAGGATGTTGTGGTGAGAAAGGCAGCCTGCAGGATGTTGTGGTGAGAAAGGCAGCCTGCAGGATGTTGTAGTGAGAAAGGCAGCCTGCAGGATCTTGTGGTGAGAAAGGCAGCCTGCAGGATGTTGTGGTGAGAAAGGCAGCCTGCAGGATGTTGTAGTGAGAAAGGCAGCCTGCAGGATGTTGTAGTGAGAAAGGCAGCCTGCAGGATGTTGTGGTGAGAAAGGCAGCCTGCAGGATGTTGTAGTGAGAAAGGCAGCCTGCAGGATGTTGTGGTGAGAAAGGCAGCCTGAAGGATGTTTGTAGTGAGAAAGGCAGCCTGAAGGATGTTGTAGTGAGAAAGGCAGCCTGCAGGATGATGTGGTGAGAAAGGCAGCCTGCAGGATGATGTGGTGAGAAAGGCAGCCTGCAGGATGTTGTAGTGAGAAAGGCAGCCTGCAGGATGTTGTGGTGAGAAAGGCAGCCTGAAGGATGTTGTGGTGAGAAAGGCAGCCTGCAGGATGTTGTAGTGAGAAAGGCAGCCTGAAGGATGTTGTAGTGAGAAAGGCAGCCTGCAGGATGTTGTAGTGAGAAAGGCAGCCTGCAGGATGTTGTATTGAGAAAGGCAGCCTGCAGGATGTTGTGGTGAGAAAGGCACCTGCAGGATGTTGTAGTGAGAAAGGCAGCCTGAAGGATGTTGTAGTGAGAAAGGCAGCCTGAAGGATGTTGTGGTGAGAAAGGCAGCCTGAAGGATGTTGTGGTGAGAAAGGCAGCCTGCAGGATGTTGGGGTGAGAAAGGCAGCCCGAAGGATGTCGTAGTGAGAAAGGCAGCCTGAAGGATGTTGTGGTGAGAAAGGCAGCCTGAAGGATGTTGTGGTGAGAAAGGCAGCCTGCAGGATGTTGTGGGGAGAAAGGCAGCCTGCAGGATGTTGTAGTGAGAAAGGCAGCCTGCAGGATGGTTGTGGTGAGAAAGGCAGCCTGCAGGATGATGTGGTGAGAAAGGCAGCCTGAAGGATGTTGTAGTGAGAAAGGGAGCCTGCAGGATGTTGTGCTGAGAAAGGCAGCCTGAAGGATGTTGTGGTGAGAAAGGCAGCCTGCAGGATGTTGTAGTGAGAAAGGCAGCCTGAAGGATGTTGTAGTGAGAAAGGCAGCCTGCAGGATGTTGTAGTGAGAAAGGCAGCCTGAAGGATGTTGTAGTGAGAAAGGGAGCCTGAAGGTGGTTGTGGTGAGAAAGGCAGCCTGAAGGATGTTGTGATGAGAAAGGCAGCCTGCAGGATGTTGTGGTGAGAAAGGCAGCCTGCAGGATGTTGTAGTGAGAAAGGCAGCCTGCAGGATGTTGTGGTGAGAAAGGCAGCCTGAAGGATGTTGTGGTGAGAAAGGCAGCCTGCAGGATGTTGTGGTGAGAAAGGCAGCCTGCAGGATGCTGTGGTGAGAAAGGCAGCCTGAAGGATGTTGTAGTGAGAATGGCAGCCTGAAGGATGTTATAGTGAGAAAGGCAGCCTGCAGGATGTTGTAGTGAGAAAGGCAGCCTGAAGGATGTTGTGGTGAGAAAGGCAGCCTGTAGGATGTTGTGGTGAGAAAGGCAGCCTGCAGGTTGTTGAAGTGAGAAAGGCAGCCTGAAGGATGTTGTAGTGAGAAAGGCAGCCTGAAGGATGTTGTAGTGAGAAAGGCAGCCTGAAGGATGTTGTAGTGAGAAAGGCAGCCTGCAGGATGTTGGGGTGAGAAAGGCAGCCCGAAGGATGTTGTAGTGAGAAAGGCAGCCTGCATGATGTTGTGGTGAGAAAGGCAGCCTGAAGGATGTTGTGGTGAGAAAGGCAGCCTGCAGGATGTTGTGGTGAGAAAGGCAGCCTGCAGGATGTTGTAGTGAGAAAGGCAGCCTGCAGGATGTTGTAGTGAGAAAGGCAGCCTGAAGGATGTTGTGGTGAGAAAGGCAGCCTGCAGAATGTTGTGGTGAGAAAGGCAGCCTGAAGGATGTTGTGGTGAGAAAGGCAGCCTGAAGGATGTTGTAGTGAGAATGGCAGCCTGAAGGATGTTATAGTGAGAAAGGCAGCCTGCAGGATGTTGTGGTGAGAAAGGCTGCCTGCAGGATGTTGTGGTGAGAAAGGCAGCCTGAAGGATGTTGTAGTGAGAAAGGCAGCCTGCAGGATGTTGTAGTGAGAAAGGCAACCTGCAGGATGTGGTGGTGAGAAAGGCAGCCTGCAGGATGTTGTAGTGAGAAAGGCAGCCTGCAGGATGTTGTAGTGAGAAAGGCAGCCTGAAGAATGTTGTAGTGAGAAAGGCAGCCTGAAGGATGTTGTTGTGAGAAAGGCAGCCTGCAGGATGTTGGAGTGAGAAAGGCAGCCTGAAGGATGTTGTGGTGAGAAAGGCAGCCTGAAGGATGTTGTAGTGAGAAAGGCAGCCTGAAGGATGTTGTAGTGAGAAAGGAAGCCTGCAGGATGTTGTAGTGAGAAAGGCAGCCTGCAGGATGTTGTAGTGAGAAAGGCATCCTGAAGGATGTTGTGGTGAGAAAGGCAGCATGCAGGATGTTGTAGTGAGAAAGGAAGCCTGCAGGATGTTGTAGTGAGAAAAGCAGCCTGAAGGATGTTGTGGTGAGAAAGGCAGCCTGAAGGATGTTGTAGTGAGAAAGGCAGCCTGCAGGATGTTGTAGTGAGAAAGGCAGCCTGAAGGATGTTGTGGTGAGAAAGGCAGCCTGAAGGATGTTGTAGTGAGAAAGGCGGCCTGAAGGATGTTGTAGTGAGAAAGGCAGCCTGAAGGATGTTGTAGTGAGAAAGGCAGTCTGCAGGATGTTGTAGTGAGAAAGGCAGCCTGAAGGATGTTGTAGTGAGAAAGGCAGCCTGAAGGATGTTGTGGTGAGAAAGGCAGCCTTAAGGATGTTGTAGTGAGAAAGGCAGCCTGCAGGATGTTGTGGTGAGAAAGGCAGCCTGCAGGATGCTGTAGTGAGAAAGGCAGCCTGCAGGATGTTGTAGTGAGAAAGGCAGCCTGCAGGATGTTGTGGTGAAAAAGCAGCCTGCAGGATGTTGTAGTGAGAAAGGCAGCCTGCAGGATGTTGTAGTGAGAAAGGCAGCCTGAAGGATGGTGTAGTGAGAAAGGCAGCCTGAAGGATGTTGTAGTGTGAAAGGCAGCCTGCAGGATGTTGTAGTGAGAAA
>CM031605.1:78975436-78980436 GCA_018398815.1 Conus ventricosus | reverse complement strand
TGAAATGGTATGTTGCTTTGTAATGTCAGAGCGTTCCCAATATTTCCTGTACTTAAACTGTCCCTGACACATGACGAAGAGGGTTGTACGGGAGGAGCAGAGCACGGGGAAAGTAGAGTGTGTGTACAATACACTGAACGTCAAGAAGCAGTCTGTACCCAAGAGGGGCGAAGGAATGTCGATAGTACTTTTAGAGCAGTGGGGTTGGGGGGGGGGGGGGGGCGGGGGGGGGATGGTGATGGGAGTGAAGTGGGATGGGTGGGGTGGGGTGTGGTGCAGGCGTTAGGGGGATAATGAGAGGGGACGCTGGAGGTTCAAGTTTGGTTGTTGGAGGGGGGGGATGGGAGGGGGGGGGGGGGGGGGGGGGGGGGGGGGGGGGGGGGGAAGGGGTTTGAGGTCTCAAGTCGTTCCTAAACAATTTAGGAACATTCATCATTTACTACAATGGCCAAAACAAGAGGAGCGATAACGTGAAAAAAGAAACAAAATAAATCTTCCTTTGATACCATTGTTGGAAAATGCGTAGTTGTCATAAATCGATGCAAATTTGTATTGAGGCGAACTTTCCAAACGAATATTGTTGACTCATTATTTGTGTGCTCGTTGGAGCATGTCAGACTGAACCTTAATGAGTGCAAAGCCCTACTGACCACTGGAGAGTCTTCACCATACAGCAACCTCCGTCAGTACCTCCAGGATTCCTACCAAAGTAAACGAAGAAGAAGACCACCATTGTGAGACTGAGAACTGGGCACTCCAGACTGTGACATCACATCTCTGCAATACTCCACCCTGGTGGGTCTTTAATTTATCCATGCAGCCCCAATGACGGTGGAACAGTCCCAACAACACCAAAAGAACAATCCTGGCCTGCCAACACACCGATGAGTGCAACACTTCATTGACCACTGGAGAGCCTTCACCATACAGAAGCCCTTGCCAGTACCTCCACCATTCCTGCCTAAGGGAACGGAGAAGAATCTCTTCCTACACTAGCGTTGATCTCATATGATCATCACCTATCAGTGACTGATGATGATAATAATTTTTTTTTAATGTGTGTGTGTGTGTGTGTGTGTGTGTGTGTGTGTGTGTGAATATGTGTGTGAAAACTTTCCACAGTTAGTCTCATTATGATCACATGATCTTAACTCACCCAGAACAATGTTTATATGTGGTCTCCCACCCCCACCTTTTTTTCTTTTTTTTTTAAATTTTATTTTATTTTATTTTTTATTTTGTGTGTGTGTGTGTGTGTGTGTGTGTTGTGTGTGTGTGTGTGTGTGTGTGTGTGTGTTGTGTGCAACACATGATACCCTGTTTTTTCATTGATCACTGCTATCTTCTCTCAACAAACATCAGCATATTGATGCCAACACATTACTTCACCTGTTACAATGAACATCATCCCACGGCATTGTTTACTTTTTTAAACAACACCATTTATATGAACCTCCCACCCCCACCCCATAGTGGATGAAGAGATATGAGCTCTCCTTCTCTTGCCCCCCTTCCCCTCCCCCCCCCCCCCCCCCCCACACCACACACACACAAACACATTGCCCTCCCCCACCCACCCCCCCCCGCCCCCCTTTTTTTTCCACCTCAACCCCCCCCCCCCCCCCCCCCAAACATACCTTATCACCCATTTATCTTCCATCCCTTCCTTCCCTTATTAACATTACCCACACACCTTTCACAACTACCCACGCATAACTACCACCACCTCTTTCATCACCCAGCGAAATCATTCTTTTATTCACCTAAACCTTTTTTTATTTATTTTTATTTTATTTATTTTTCTTTTTCATTTTTTTTTTTAAATTTATTTATCCCCCCCCCCCCCCCCCCCCCCAGTTTTCCCCCCCCCCCTTTCCCCCTTACCATTATTATCAATCCACCATTACCACAACCGTCACAAAGATATCACACCACCCCAATAAACTAGACACACAACCCTATCGTATCACACACACACACACACCCTCCCCCAACGCAACCCCCCCCCCCCCCCCCCCCCCCCCTCCTTTTCCTCTCCCATAATCCCCCATGTCATTTCCGCCTACCGGCTATTCTCCCCCCCACATGGACAACAACAGATGAGTCATTTTTCGTTCTTTGTTTGTACTGTCCCAAATGTTAAATGTGATTTATTTTTTCGCCTGAAGAAGACCCAAGTGGTTGAATGCATCGTGTCTTGTCGTGTGCTTTGTTTGTCAATGTCATTGGCGGTAAGTAACAAACTCTATTTCTAAATTTTGCTTCGTTCGCCGCCGTCAGTCACTCCATTCTGAAATGTTCTTATTTTGGAGAAATGGCAGAAACTCAGAACGCATGTGACCAATCTGTGCTTCTCCTAGAAAATAACTGAAAACAAGCTTTCGCTGTAATCAGATTGACCAATGCGTCCAGTGTCATATTGTTAAAAGTGAAAAATCTGAAGGAAGGACTACCGTCCCTTTCCCTACACCGTACATTTTGCTGAACAGATCAATAAACGGGGAATGATTTGACGACTTGATTTACTTTCTAACTTGGGAGAGGACATGACCGTCAACTTGAAGCATCTTCATTTCGTGAGGCCCTAATGATACAGAGATGTTACGCCTTACGCAGAAGTAACGCTGGGTTTAACGGGGGAGTGAGGAAGAACGGTCCCCTCCCTCATCTTTCTCTCATCTTCTGTTTCCTACCTCTTCCTCAAACATCTGCTTCCCAACGAAGGCGGACAACGCTACCGTCTTCGGCTACTTATTTTCTAGCATTATGCGTACCGTAGTTTAAAACGGAGCAGTTTCAATGAAAGTGTGAGTCGGCGCTCTGTCCATCCTGTTCCATTGACCTCACTGGTTGATGCGCTGTCTTACAAAAAAAAAAAAAAAAAACCCTCATTACAGAGGAGAGTTTACGTCACTAGGTCTGAAAAGTGTTATATTGGGTGGGTGCTGTTTCCTCTCAGAGCAGTCCAGTTCAGGCCACTGACCCCAATGACCTCTCTGTTGCAGACAATGGGAGACGACCAGAAGGCGGATCAGGTGCTGAGGAGCCCCAGCGTGCAGGCCGCCCTGCAGGAGTACCGGGTGAAACTGGGCGAGGTCTTCGCCCACTTCATGGCCGTGGTCAACACCCTCACCCACGAGACCCAGACGGTGGGCCAGAGGCTGAGCCTGGCGATGTGGCATCAGGACACGCTGGCCTCCACCTTGAAGCAAGAAGTTGTGGAGCGCCTCAAGGCGGGTGACGTGCCCGTGCTGGAGGAGGTGGCCAAAGCGATGGAGGCGTTGCGCCACGCCCATTGCGTGAGCCTTCTGCACGTGATCCTGGGCCACGCTCAGGGCATGCTGATGCAGAGCCAGCTGCTGCACAACGTGACGGTCAAGGACCTGCACCACATCGGGGGTGCTGCTTCCTCGCCCGCTCTTGCCGTGTTCCGTCCCCCGCCGCTGCCGTGCCGCCCGCCCATGCCTGCCCCGTGCCCCCTGAGAGGGGAGTGCCCCCTCCACCGGCACAGCAGGCGGGGCGTTGTGCGGCGCAAGACGCGCAGGATTCAGGTGCCCCCCACATGCTGCTGCCCGGACATTCTCTGACCGTGCCCTGTGCCCCGCTGCCCCAGGGCTTTCCGCTGGGCTCCCTCCCACCCTACCCCGTCCCCCCTTTTCCCCACCCGCCCTTCGCCCTCTCCCCTTCCCTCCCTTCTCCGGTCACCCTCCCGGCGTTCCCCTTTCCCCCCACCCTCCCCGCTCATCAGTCCTTCCCCGTCCACCCGGCCTTTCAGGGTCAGATGACTGTCCCATGGTCTTGCTCCGTCCACTTTTGCCCTCCCATGTCGTGTGCCGGGCAGCCCCCCTCCACGGCCCCGGAAAGTCACCTGGGAGGGGACAGCCCTGGCCTCCACCCCCCTGAAAGGCCCTGCCTCCCCGCCGCCCTGTAGCGCACCACCACGCACGACAGATGTCAACACGGGATGCACGTGGACTCACGGGACGCGCTCGCCTACTAGCGGCGATAGGCTGAAGCTATGAGCGGATAATGCGCACAGAACAATGGGGGAGAGGGAGGGGGGGGGGGGGAGGACCGTCATCTGCCACACCCGTCTTCCTTCACACGTCCCGGCTGAAAGAGTCCCAGGTGAACGTCTGTGGAGGAGTTATTCCCCCTATCACCCACCCCCCACCCCCCCCCCCCCCCCCCCCCCCCCCCCCCCCGCCCCTCGCCTCCCCTTGCCTTTCGGTCCACTTCTAAAGGGAGGGAAGCAGACGGTTCCAGCAGCGGCACGCCTTCTCTTGTCCTGCCGCTGACCGCTGACCTTGTCTGTGTGTGCTGGGGAAATGTGAGTGCCGATAGAAAGGGTCACACAGACAGGAATGCACGCAGTTTGTCCAGTGCCTGGAGCTCCAGGTGTATCCCATCCCAAATCAGTTCCAGGAAAATGAAGTCATGTGACCAAATCCCTTAAAACAATGCCTGACAGCCACCATAAATGTGCCAGCCTGAACAAGGTGAGGCAGAAAGGGGGAAGGTGAGGGGGGGGGGGAGATGGAATGGACGGGAGAGTGTGGTGATGGAAGTAACAGAAGGAGGAGTGAGGGTGGGTTTTGGTCAAGAAACTGAATAGTGCAGCCATGAACAGTGAATGAAAACATCTCCAGCATTGGTTTACAGTAGGGAACAGTTGCTGAAGGACAGACAGACAGACACACACACACACACACACACACACACACACACATATATATATATATATATATATATATATATATTATATATATATATATATACAGAAACACACTATATATATATATATATATATATATATATATATATATATATATATATATATGTATATATATATATATATATATATATATATATATATATATTATATATATATATATATATAAAACACACACACACACACACACACACACACACACACACACACACACACACACACACACACAAATGCGAGCAAAATCCTGAGGAAGGTGAACGCTGTTGAT
>CM031605.1:78950436-78970436 GCA_018398815.1 Conus ventricosus | reverse complement strand
TATGTTATCCTGTACTGTACTATGTTATCCTGTACAGTACTATGCTATCCTCTAGAACAGTGTTATCCTGTACTGTACTATGTTATCCTGTACAGTACTATGCTATCCTCTAGAACACTGTTATCCTGTACTGTACTATGCTATCCTGTACAGTACTATGCTAGCCTCTAGAACACTGTTATCCTGTACTGTACTATGCTATCCTGTACTGTACTATGCTATCCTGTACAGTACCATGCTAGCCTCTAGAACACTGTTATCCTGTACTGTACTATGTTATCCTGTACAGTACTATGCTAGCCTCTAGAACATTGTTATCCTGTACAGTACCATGCTAGCCTCTAGAACACTGTTATCCTGTACAGCACTATGTTATCCTGTACAGTACCATGCTAGCCTCTAGAACACTGTTATCCTGTACAGTACTATGTTATCCTGTACAGTACCATGCTAGCCTCTAGAACACTGTTATCCTGTACTGTACTATGTTATCCTGTACAGTACTATGTTATCCTGTACAGTACTATGTTATCCTGTACAGTACTTTGCTATCCTCTAGAACACTGTTATCCTGTACTGTACTATGTTATCCTGTACAGTACCATGCTAGCCTCTAGAACACTGTTATCCTGTACTGTACTATGTTATCCTGTACAGTACCATGCTAGCCTCTAGAACACTGTTATCCTGTACTGTACTATGCTATCCTGTACAGTAACCATGCTAGCCTCTAGAACACTGTTATCCTTTACTGTACTATGTTATCCTGTACAGTACTATGTTATCCTGTACAGTACCATGCTAGCCTCTAGAACACTGTTATCCTGTACTGTACTATGTTATCCTGTACAGTACTATGCTATTCTCTAGAACACTGTTATCCTGTACTGTACTATGTTATCCTGTACAGTACCATGCTATCCTCTAGAACACTGTTATCCTGTACTGTACTATGCTATCCTGTACAGTACTATGCTAGCCTCTAGAACACTGTTATCCTGCATTGTACTATGCTATCCTGTACTGTACTATGCTGTCCTGTACAGTACCATGCTAGCCTCTAGAACACTGTTATCCTGTATTGTACTATGTTATCCTGTACAGTACTATACTAGCCTCTAGAACATTGTTATCCTGTACAGTACCATGCTAGCCTCTAGAACACTGTTATCCTGTACAGCACTATGTTATCCTGTACAGTACCATGCAAGCCTCTAGAACACTGCTATCCTGTACTGTACTATGTTATCCTGTACAGTACCATGCTAGCCGCTAGAACACTGTTATCCTGTACAGTACTATGTTATCCTGTACAGTACCATGCTAGCCTCTAGAACACTGTTATCTTGTACTGTACTATGTTATCCTGTACAGCACAATGCTAGCCACTATAACACTGTTATCCTGTACTGTACTATGTTATCCTGTACAGTACTATGTTATCCTGTACAGTACCATGCTAGCCTCTAGAACACTGTTATCCTGTACTGTACTATGTTATCCTGTACAGTACCATGCTAGCCTCTAGAACACTGTTATCCTGTACTGTACTATGTTATCCTGTACAGTACCATGCTAGCCTCTAGAACACTGTTATCCTGTGCTGCACTATGTTATCCTGTACAGTACCATGCTAGCCTCTAGAACACTGTTATCCTGTACTGTACTATGTTGTCCTGTACAGTACTATGCTAGCCTCTAGAGTGTACTGTACTATGTTACCCTGTACAGTACCATGCTAGCCTCTAGAACACTGTTATCCTGTACAGCACCATGCTAGCCTCTAGAACACTGTTATCCTGTACAGTACTATGTTATCCTGTACAGTACTATGTTATCCTGTATTGTAATATGTTATCCTGTATTGTACCATGCTAGCCTCTAGAACACTGCTATCCTGTACTGTACTATGTTATCCTGTACACTACTATGCTAGCCTCTAGAACACTGTTATCCTGTACTGTACTATGTTATCCTGTACAGTACTATGTTATCCTGTACTGTACTATGTTATCTTGTACTGTACCATGCTAGCCTCTAGAACACTGTTATCCTGTACTGTACTATGTTATCCTATATAGTACCATGCTAGCCTCTAGAACACTGTTATCCTGTACAGTACTATGTTATCCTGTACTGTACTATGTTATCCTGTACTGTACCATGCTAGCCTCTAGAACACTGTTATCCTGTACTGTACTATGTTATCCTGTACAGTACTATGCTATCCTGTACAGTACTATGTTATACTGTACAGTACTATGCTAGCCTCTAGAACACTGTTATCCTGTACAGTACTATGTTATCCTGTACAGTACCATGCTAGCCTCTAGAACACTGTTATCCTGTACTGTACTATGCTATTCTGTACTGTACTATGCTATCCTGTACAGTACCATGCTAGCCTCTAGAACACTGTTATCCTGTACTGTACTATGCTATCCTGTACTGTACTATGCTATCCTGTACAGTACCATGCTAGCCTCTAGAACACTGTTATCCTGTCTTGTACTATGTTATCCTGTACAGTACCATGTTAGCCTCTCGAACACTGTTATCCTGTACAGTACTGTGTTATCCTGTACTGTACTATGCTATCCTGTACAGTACGATGCTATCCTCTAGAACACTGTTATCCTGTACAGTACTGTGTTATCCTGTACTGTACTATGCTATCCTGTACAGTACTATGCTAGCCTCTCGAACACTGTTATCCTGTACAGTACTGTGTTATCCTGTACTGTACTATGCTATCCTGTACAGTACTATGCTATCCTCTAGAACACTGTTATCATGTACAGTACTGTGGTATCCTGTACTGTACTATGTTATCCTGTACAGTACTATGCTAGCCTCTCGAACACTGTTATCCTGTACTTTACTATGTTATCCTGTACAGTACTATGCTAGCCTCTCGAACACTGTTATCCTGTACTGTCCTATGTTATCCTGCAAGGTACAGTAGTGTCTTACCCTAATGTACTATGCCATCCTGTAGTGTACTCTGTTATTCTGGGCTGTACTGTTATCCTGTGCATTACTCTGTTGTCTTATACTGTAGTGTGTTATCCGTAACTATTCTATGTTACTTCTTAATGCAGTGCGTTATCATGTAGTGTGCTGCATTATCCTGTACTGTGCTTTCATTCCGTACCGCTCTGTATCATTCTGTATGGTGCTGTGCTGTGTTATCCTTTACTGTCCTGTGTTATTGTGCTCTCTACTGTGTTATTTTCTTGTGTACTGTGTTATTTTTAATGTTCTTATACCACAAAGTTCTATGCATAAAGTTTCAACATTTCACGAGAGGAAAAAAAGTCACTTTAACCATAATGAAATTTGGGAAACAAGGAAGAGCAAAACAGTTAAGCAGAGCAACAACAACAACAACAACAACACACACACACACACACACACCACACACACACGCACGCACGCACGCACGCACGCACGCACGCACGCACGCACGCACGCACGCACGCACGCACGCACACACACACACACACACACACACACACACACACACGCGCGCGCGCGCGCGCGCTCACAAGAACAATATAATGCAGCTACCAGCCATTCCAACAACAACAGCAAAAAGACCGAGCGTTGCACTTTAATGTTTTCTCAGAGTGCACTATGTTTTACGTAACAACACTAGGCTATCCTGCACTGTGTTTTGTAATCCTGTAGTGTGCAGAGCTATCTGGTACTGTTTCTCATCTCAAAACGTACAGTGTTATCCTTTACTGTACTGTTTTAACCTGTGCTGTGACGTGTTGTCCCGTACTGTAGTCTCATCCTGTGCTGTGGTGTGTTGTCCTGTACTGTAGTCTTATCCTGTGCTGTGTTCTATTGTCCCGTACTGTAGTCTTATCCTGTGCTGTGTTCTATTGTCCCGTACTGTAGTCTCATCCTGTGCTGTAATGAGTTGTCCTGTACTGTAGTCTTATCCTGTGCTGTGATGTGTTGTCCCGTACTGTAGTCTTATCCTGTGCTGTGTTCTATTGTCCCGTACTGTAGTCTCATCCCGTGCTGTGATGTGTTGTACTGTACTGTAGTCTTATCCTGAGCTGTGTTCTATTGTCCCGTACTGTAGTCTCATCCTGTGCTGTAATGAGTTGTCCTGTACTGTAGTCTTATCCTGTGCTGTGATGAGTTGTCCTGTACTGTAGTCTTATCCTGTGCTGTGATGAGTTGTCCTGTACTGTAGTCTTTCCTGAGCTGTGGTGTGTTGTCCCGTACTGTAGTCTTATCCTGTGCTGTAATGAGTTGTCCCGTACTGTAGTTTTATTCTGTGCTGTAATGAGTTGTCCTGTATTGTAGTCTTATCCTGTGCTGTGGTGTGTTGTCCCGTACTGTAGTCTTATCCTGTGCTGTGGTGTGTTGTCCCGTACTGTAGTCTTATTATGAGCTGTGGTGTGTTGTCCCGTACTGTAGTCTTATCCTGTGCTGTGGTGTGTTGTCCCGTACTGTAGTCTTATCCTGTGATGTAATGAGTTGTCCTGTACTGTAGTCTTATCCTGTGCTGTGGTGTGTTGTCCCGTACTGTAGTCTTATCCTGTGCTGTAATGAGTTGTCCTGTACTGTAGTCTTATCCTGTGCTGTGGTGTGTTGTCCCGTACTGTAGTCTTATCCTGTGCTGTGGTGTGTTGTCCTGTACTGTAGTCTTATCCTGTGCTGTGATGTGTTGTCCCGTACTGTAGTCTTATCCTGTGCTGTGATGTGTTGTCCTGTACTGTAGTCTTATCCTGTGCTGTGCTGTGTTGTCCTGTACTGTAGTCTTATCCTGTGCTGTGGTGTGTTGTCCCGTACTGTAGTCTTATCCTGTGCTGTGATGTGTTGTTCCGTACTGTAGTCTTATCCTGTGCTGTGGTGTGTTGTTCCGTACTGTAGTCTTATCCTGTGCTGTGGTGTGTTGTCCCGTACTGTAGTCTTATCCTGTGCTGTGATGTGTTGTTCCGTACTGTAGTCTTATCCTGTGCTGTGGTGTGTTGTCCTGTACTGTAGTCTTATCCTGTGCTGTAATGAGTTGTCCTGTACTGTAGTCTTATCCTGTGCTGTGGTGTGTTTTCCCGTACTGTAGTCTTATCCTGTGCTGTGGTGTGTTGTCCTGTACTGTAGTCTTATCCTGTGCTGTGGTGTGTTGTCCTGTACTGTAGTCTTATCCTGTGCTGTGGTGTGTTGTCCCGTACTGTAGTCTTATCATGTTATGTGATGTGTTGTCCTGTACTGTAGTCTTATCCTGTGCTGTAATGTGTTGTCCTGTACTGTAGTCTTATCCTGTGCTGTGGTGTGTTGTCCCGTACTGTAGTCTTATCCTGTGCTGTGGTGTGTTGTCCCGTACTGTAGTCTTATCCTGAGCTGTGTTCTATTGTCCCGTACTGTAGTCTCATCCTGTGCTGTAATGAGTTGTCCTGTACTGTAGTCTTATCCTGTGCTGTGATGAGTTGTCCTGTACTGTAGTCTTATCCTGTGCTGTGATGAGTTGTCCTGTACTGTAGTCTTTCCTGAGCTGTGGTGTGTTGTCCCGTACTGTAGTCTTATCCTGTGCTGTAATGAGTTGTCCCGTACTGTAGTTTTATTCTGTGCTGTAATGAGTTGTCCTGTATTGTAGTCTTATCCTGTGCTGTGGTGTGTTGTCCCGTACTGTAGTCTTATCCTGTGCTGTGGTGTGTTGTCCCGTACTGTAGTCTTATTATGAGCTGTGGTGTGTTGTCCCGTACTGTAGTCTTATCCTGTGCTGTGGTGTGTTGTCCCGTACTGTAGTCTTATCCTGTGATGTAATGAGTTGTCCTGTACTGTAGTCTTATCCTGTGCTGTGGTGTGTTGTCCCGTACTGTAGTCTTATCCTGTGCTGTAATGAGTTGTCCTGTACTGTAGTCTTATCCTGTGCTGTGGTGTGTTGTCCCGTACTGTAGTCTTATCCTGTGCTGTGGTGTGTTGTCCTGTACTGTAGTCTTATCCTGTGCTGTGATGTGTTGTCCCGTACTGTAGTCTTATCCTGTGCTGTGATGTGTTGTCCTGTACTGTAGTCTTATCCTGTGCTGTGCTGTGTTGTCCTGTACTGTAGTCTTATCCTGTGCTGTGGTGTGTTGTCCCGTACTGTAGTCTTATCCTGTGCTGTGATGTGTTGTTCCGTACTGTAGTCTTATCCTGTGCTGTGGTGTGTTGTTCCGTACTGTAGTCTTATCCTGTGCTGTGGTGTGTTGTCCCGTACTGTAGTCTTATCCTGTGCTGTGATGTGTTGTTCCGTACTGTAGTCTTATCCTGTGCTGTGGTGTGTTGTCCTGTACTGTAGTCTTATCCTGTGCTGTAATGAGTTGTCCTGTACTGTAGTCTTATCCTGTGCTGTGGTGTGTTTTCCCGTACTGTAGTCTTATCCTGTGCTGTGGTGTGTTGTCCTGTACTGTAGTCTTATCCTGTGCTGTGGTGTGTTGTCCTGTACTGTAGTCTTATCCTGTGCTGTGGTGTGTTGTCCCGTACTGTAGTCTTATCATGTTATGTGATGTGTTGTCCTGTACTGTAGTCTTATCCTGTGCTGTAATGTGTTGTCCTGTACTGTAGTCTTATCCTGTGCTGTGGTGTGTTGTCCCGTACTGTAGTCTTATCCTGTGCTGTGGTGTGTTGTCCCGTACTGTAGTCTTATCCTGTGCTCTAATGAGTTGTCCTGTACTGTAGTCTTATCCTTGCTGTGGTGTGTTGTCCCGTACTGTAGTCTTATCATGTTATGTGATGTGTTGTCCTGTACTGTAGTCTTATCCTGTGCTGTAATGAGTTGTCCTGTACTGTAGTCTTATCCTGTGCTGTAATGAGTTGTCCTGTACTGTAGTCTTATCCTGTGCTGTGATGTGTTGTCCTGTACTGTAGTCTTATCCTGTGCTGTAATGAGTTGTCCTGTACTGTAGTCTTATCCTGTGCTGTGGTATGTTGTCCCGTACTGTAGTCTTATCCTGTGCTGTAATGAGTTGTCCTGTACTGTAGTCTTATCCTGTTGCTGTAATGAGTTGTCCTGTACTGTAGTCTTATCCTGTGCTGTGATGTGTTGTCCTGTACTGTAGTCTTATCCTGTGCTGTAATGAGTTGTCCTGTACTGTAGTCTTATCCTGTGCTGTGGTGTGTTGTCCCGTACTGTAGTCTTATCCTGTGCTGTGATGAGTTGTACTGTACTGTAGTCTTATCATGTGCTGTGACGTGTTGTCCTGTACTGTAGTTTATCCTGTGCTGTGAGGTGTTGTCCCGTACTGTAGTCTTATCATGTTATGTGATGTGTTGTCCTGTACTGTAGTCTTATCCTGTGCTGTGACGTGTTGTCCTGTACTGTAGTCTTATCCTGTGCTCTAATGTGTTGTCCTGTACTGTAGTCTTATCCTGTGCTGTGGTGTGTTGTCCCGTACTGTAGTTTTATCCAGAGCTGTGACGTGTTGTCCTGTATTGTAGTCTTATCCTGTGCTGTGGTGTGTTGTCCCGTACTGTAGTTTTATCCAGAGCTGTGACGTGTTGTCCTGTATTGTAGTCTTATCCTGTATTGTACTATGTTCTCCTCTACTTTGCTGTGCTATCTTGTACAACACGGTGTTATTCTTTACTAAACTGTGTTTTCTTTTATGGCACTGTTTCACACTGCATCGAGATGCGTTATTCTAGGCTGTAACCTCCGTGTGTACTGTACTGTACAATGTCTTGTAGAGAAGCACTGAAATGAAATTCACCGGAATCATGTAGTGAAAGTGGATTTGTTAATTAAAAGTTATACCAAGCAAAACCCGATTGAAAAGAACTCGTTCATTTCATATTATCATGAGAAGAATCGTGGAGTTTTCCATTAAAAAAAAAAAAAAAAAAAAAAATATATATATATATATATATATATATATATATATATATATATATAGGATGAATATGATTAAAAAGCCTAAAATGACTTTAAAAGTGCTCGACCCCTTGGGGAGCAACATTAGTTAAGATTCCTCTTTTAACTTCTTTTAACCATATATATATATATATATATATATATATATATATATATACCTTGGAAAACGCGACTGAAAAGAAGTCGTTTCTTTCACATAATCATGAAATACGTGTTTATAAATCACAATATCATGTAATGCAGGCTACACAGCAAACAAATACAAAAACAGTCACAGGTAAACTAGGACTATGAAGCATTACGTTATGAAAACTGTATCAAGGCTTCATCCGGATACATTCCGTATACACCACAAGCACAGACGATGAAACTAAGACAGTGTGAGACATCAGACGAATACTAAAAAGACTTCTTCTTATTAATCACTTTTAAAAAGAGACAGTGAGAAATGACTTTTGCGCAAGCAATGCCAGCATCATATTTAACAACACGGATTAGAAAAAACAGATATTCCAGAAAACCCGAACATGCTACGTGTAGTTGCAAAGTGAGACGACTGCAGGCGGAAATCCAAACAAATCTTAAATAAAAATTAGCGAACCGCCAAGAGAAACGTAGACAAACGAGTCACAAGACAAAACACGACCTCTTAGGTCTTCTTCAGGCAAGACACAAACAAATAGGACACTGAAAATGAACGAATTTGTCAATTATTTGTTTGTGTCTTGCCTGAAGAAGACCTAAGAGGTCGAAACGCGTCGTGTTTTGTCTTGTGACTCGTCTGTCCACGTTTCTCTTGGCGGTTCGCTAACATTTATTTAAGATATGCTGCAAGAGGGTAAGAGTTCACTGGTACACAAGACAATATTCTGTGACAACAGACTCAACGCCATTTTTGGTAGGGCCACCTTTCGTTGTTCCTGTGGGGATCTGTTTGGGGATAACCGTGACCACCACCAGCCTGTCGTCATGTAGAGCAATACGGCGCCCGTAGGTCTCCCCCTGACCTCGTCCTGCCAGCAGTGGATGGTAGTGACCCTCTGGGCTCCTCATCACCACGCTGCCATCGCCAAGAACAAGGAACACGTTGCCTGCCACGTCCACAGCTGTGTCCCAAGGGAAGGAGGCCAGGTCCTTTGCTAAAGTATCCACGGGAGGAAGACCAGGGTCTGACAGAGGGATTCTGTGCACTCGTTCCTTTTCAGCGTCAGTCACCAGCACGTAACCATCGGCAACAGCGAGGGATGTGATCTGGCTGATAACATGAGCCATCACCAGGCGACCTTTGGCGACAGTAGGAGACATGACCTCATTTCCCTTAAAGGTCACCTTCAGGCAGCCATCCACCACAGGCAGAGCCGTGAGGTCTTTCACAATCACGTGTCTTCGGTCCACAATGGTCCGGATGACCTCCCCCTGCAGTGTGATGACGTCAAGGTTGGGTTCTGGCCATGTTCCGACGATGAGGGTATTGTCCATGGGGTGAGCAGTCACACGAAAGTATCTTTTACTCGTCTGGACATGCCGTATCTGAAAATCATCCGAAGCCAGGCTGACCAGCACCACAGCCGATGCCCAGGGACAGATGACGGCCAGAAGTCCGCTCGCCAGCTGGGTCAGACCTCGAGGGTGACAACCCAGCTTCACTTTTTGCGCACCGGACGATTTTGACTGCACAACTATACACTACTGTAAGTTGAAGGCCAGAACTATTCGTCTGTCTGTGGTCACCAAGACATCAGTGACAAATTCACCATGATAGCGAGATGAACAGCTCTGGTCCCCACACCGTGCACCAGTCAGGGAAAATGAGGGCGTTTTCAGTGGTTGCAGAACGACTCGGTTATCAGTGTACGAAACTGTGCCACCGTGGACAGCGGCAGTGTCAGCAACAGAGGAGACGTTACCATTACTGTAGACAGTTGCATTGCCACGTGTAGAGGAGAAATCATCACTATGGATAGCAGTAGTGTCAGCAGTAGATGTGACGTTATCACTATGGATAGCAGTAGTGTCAGCAGTAGATGTGACGTTATCACTATGGATAGCAGTAGTGTCAGCAGTAGATGTGACGTTATCACTATGGATAGCAGCAGTGTCAGCAGTAGATGTGACGTTATCACTATGGATAGCAGTAGTGTCAGCAGTAGATGTGACGTTATCACTATGGATAGCAGTAGTGTCAGCAGTAGATGTGACGTTATCACTATGGATAGCAGTAGTGTCAGCAGTAGATGTGACGTTATCACTATGGATAGCAGTAGTGTCAGCAGTAGATGTGACGTTATCACTATGGATAGCAGCAGTGTCAGAAGTAGAGGTGACGTCATCACTATGGACAGCAGCAGTGTCAGCAGTAGAGGTGACGTCATCACTATGAACAGCAGCAGTGTCAGCAGTAGAGGTGACGTCATCACTATGGACAGCGGCAGTGTCAGCAGTGGAAGAGGCAGCAGTGTCATCACTATGAATAGCAGCAGTGTCAGCAGTAGAGGAGGTAGCAACGTCATCACTAAGGACAGCAGCAGCAGTGTCATCACTATAGACAACAGAAGCAGTGTCATCACAATGGACAGCAGCAGCAGTGTCATCACTATAGACAACAGAAGCAGTGTCATCACTATGGACGGCAGCAGTGTCAGCAGTAGAGGAGGTAGCAAAGTCATCACTATGGACAGCAGCAGCAGTGTCATCACTATAGACAACAGAAGCAGTGTCATCACTATGGACGGCAACAGTGTCATCACTATAGACAACAGAAGCAGTGTCATCACTATGAACAGCAGCAATGTCAGCAGTAGAGGAGGTAGCAACGTCATCACTATGGACAGAAGCAGCAGTGTCATCACTATAGACAACAGAAGCAGTGTCATCACTATGGACAGCAGCAGCAGTGTCATCACTATAGACAACAGAAGCAGTGTCATCACTATGGACGGCAGAAGCAGTGTCATCACTATGGACGGCAGCAGCAGTGTCATCACTATGGACGGCAGAAGTGGTGTCATCACTATGGACGGCAGCAGCAGTGTCATCACTATGGACGGCAGAAGTGGTGCCATCACTATGGACGGCAGAAGCAGTGTCATCACTATGGACAACAGAAGCAGTGTCATCATTATGGACGGCGGCAGCGGTGTCATCACTATGGACGGCAGAAGCAGTGTCATCACTATGGACAGCAGAAGCAGTGTCATCACGATGGACGGCAGAAGCAGTGTCATCACTGTGGACGGCAGAAGTGGTGCCATCACTATGGACGGCAGCAGCAGCGTCAGTAGTTGCAGGGGTAACAGTGTCTGGTCCAAGGCCTTGTTCAGCTGCATCAGAATAACAAATTCAAAAGAATGTCAAGCTCCTGTAGAATGTGATGCCAAGGGAGTGATGACGATGTACTGTCAAAGATGACATGACCTGAGGTGATGACGTAGTGTGCAATGTGAGGAGTGCTAAAAACGCATCTTCAGGCATTATTGCGCTTAGAACGTACCATCAAACAGGATGAATGATGTAACGTGACTTCACAGATGATGTGTTCTCATGCCGCATCACTAGATATGACCTACAGTTAGAAATGGTGTATACTAACGACCTATCCTCAGACTTGCTGTGTGCTGGTGGCACGTCGCAATGACTTGTGTTGATGACGAATCCGCAGATATGACGTCTGCTGATGACATCGACAGGTATAACGTATCCTCCTAAACAGTCGTTAAATATGACGTGTACTAAAGATTTGTCGTCAGAAATTATATGTGGTGATTATGTATAGTCGGACACGACATGTATAAAAGGAGTATGGTCAGCTATGACGTGTACTAACGAAGATGTATGGGCAGTCATGATCTGTCTGATGACGCAGGTGTGACGTGAGCTGTTCATGTTCCGCCGGGCATGTTGTGTTCGGATGACGTTTCACCAAAAATGACGTGTAGCAGCATGATTCATGTCAGACATAACTTGTGCAAACAATGATAGACAAAATGTGTGCTACTGGCTTATCATCAGACATAGCGTGTGCAATCCTTCACTCTCAGCTATGGTATGTGCTGATGACGTATTATCAGACGTGACGTGTACTATTGACGTCTCGCCAGACATGTCACGTGCTGATGGATTTTGTGCCGATCTTGCATTGTCAGATTTGCTTGCGCTGATGGCGCACTGGCAGATTTGATCTGCTCTGATGACGTATCATCCGACATTGCCTGTGTGATGTAAGACGCAAAATGCTTGGGAAGTATTGTCAAATATGATGCGTTCTGATGACGCGTCATCAGACATGAGTCCTCCATGACGTATTGTTAAACATCACGTGTTCTAATGACGCGTCGTCAGATATGAAATTCCTGTGACGTACTGTCGAAGAGTGTGTGTTCTGACGACGCGTTTCAGACATCAATTCCCCCGTGACGTGTTGTCAAACATCACGTTTTCTAACGACGCGTCGTCAAACACAAATCCTCCGTGACATGTTGTCAAACATCACGTGTTCTAATGACACGTCGTCAGATATGAATTCCCCGTGACGTGTTGTCAAACATCACGTGTTCTAATGACGCATCGTCAGACATGAATTCCCCGTGACGTATTGTCATATATGTGCTCTAATAACGCGTCATCAGACATGAATTCCTCTTGACGTATTATCAATTATCACGTGTTCGAATGAAGCCTCGTCAGATTTGAATTTACCGTGACATATTTTCAGGCATCACGTATTCTTTTGACAGGTCATCAGACATGAATCCTGCGTGACGTATTGTCAAATATTGCGTGTTCTAATGACGCATCGTCAGACATGAATCCTCCATGACGTATTGTCAAATGTTTCGTATTCTAATGATGCATTGTCACACAGGACGCGTGTTGGAGATGTATTGTCAGATACAGTTTGTTTTATAGTTTCATCGGGAAAGATGACGTGTAGCGGTGATTACTCAGCAGTTATGGTACGTAGTCATGAGCGACCGTCAGATGACATGTGCAGAGGACGTGCTGTTAAGCATGGTATGTGCTAATGAGGTAGTGCCAGAAATTACATGTGCTGAAGGTTAGATTGGTATGCTGATGTGCGTATGATTAGATATGACACGTATTGGTAACTTCTCTTCAGATATGAAATATGGTGATAATATATTGTCTCGTGTGACGTGTTCTGAAGAGGTATTATTAGATGTGACGTGCTTTAATGATGCGTCGTCAGAAGTGAATTTCCCATTATTCTACGTTACAAGGTTACGTGCTGATGACGTATTGTCATACATGTGTGTGTGTGTGTGTGTGTGTGTGTGTGTGTGTGTGTGCTGATGATGATGTTTCGTCAGGTATGACTTGCTAACATGACACACAGTCAGATGTGACGTACACCAATGGGATCTGCTCAAACATGAATGAAGCAATGACGTGTCCTCATGTGTGACGTGGTTTTTTTTTGAAGACGCACCACTGGATACCGCACGTGCTGATGTGTCTCGGCTCTGTCCAGCGGTAGGTAGGGTGTCAGGGATGACAATCACCGTCAGCAGCCCCAGCAGCAGAGTGACCAGCACAGACAGAGCAGCCCACACCGCCATGTTGTCGGCTGTCCACATCAGCCACAGAACTGGTCACTTGTCCCGAAAAAAAACAAAAAAAACAAGACCACAACAGTGCGTCTAAATCAGTGAACATCAGCACATACATACGCAGCTAGCTCTTACTTTTTTTTACATGAACAATTTACATCATTAGTTTTTAAAGTGAGGTAACTGCAGGTGGAAATTAAAACAAATCTTAAGAAGAATTATCGTTCTTTGTTTTCATTGTCCTGAATGTTGTCTATCTTGCCTGAAGAAGACCTAAGAGGCCGAAGCGCGTCGTGTTTTGTCTTGTGATTTGTTTGTCCCTGTTGTTTGGCGGGCTTAATAATCATTCTTCTTAAGCTTTGTTTTAGTTTACATCATGCTTTGACTCTGAGATCTAGGCACCAGCTTTGCTAGAGAATTGATTGGTTTGGATGATCCTTAATCAAACAAAAACATGTATAGAAACCAACATGGACGTAATGTCTGACTTTTTCCGGATATTTCAAATACATGACTGGAATATATACTCAACTTCAATGGTATTACATTCGTAAAAGAGAACAGTCTAGATTTCACGTCTTCAGTTTGAAGTATAAGAAACTGACCAAGGAAGTGACTGCACTGGTTTGAAGTAGGTCGGAAAGGTCATAGACGACAGACCAGAAAACACACACAGGAGGGGGGAAACTGCTTGCTGTCTGAAGAGAGGTGGACAGATAGACAGACGGTCAAGCAAACACACAGATAAATAGAGAGAGATAGAGGGAGAGATAGATAATTACATAATTAGATAGACAGACATGCAGACACATACGTACATACAGATAGACTGATAGAAATATGCAGACAGACAGACAGAGAGTGACAGAGAGACAGACAGAGAGGGAGAGGGAATACGAAATCGCATGATTTAATGTGTTAGGCTTTGTGTCATTTCACGTGGGGACATGAGAAAGGGGAGGATGATGGAAAACTGAAGAATACCATTGCATACGATCGAACTCACATATGTTAGGTCGTCATGACATGGAAGCCACATCAAGAAAATACGTTAATTTCATTATCAGTCTGCTAAAGCACGGTATCAACAGTTCTGCAGTCACTGGTCCACATAAGCATTTCTACCATGAACATAACAAGTTCAAATAATGATAATAAACTTTACAGTCTACACAAGATATCCTTTAAAACAAGAACTTTGATCGCAAGTTTAAGTGGCAACGGTATACAGATAAGGTCATATTTTAAGCAAGATTGCCTTTCCAACCACACTGATGTCAGAACAGTTTAATGAGAAACTTCGTGATAGTTAGACTGCTTCTAAACCAAGATTTTCATTGTGATTAGTACTTGTGTCTCATCTGTCTTTTTTCTTGTTCTGATAGTATTGACAAGGCTGTCCATTCTCTTTGAGGTGTCTTCGAAACACTTTGTTACTGCGTTGTAAATATTACATAATTCAATTGTGTAGCGAGTGACAGCTGATTCATGGACATCCGTTGTGCTGTTGCGCATGTCCTTGCTCTTCGCGTTAGTCTCCTATGGATGACAAGACAGGCTGTCATCGTGCTACCCCTGTGTCACTGACTGCAATTCGTTTCCTAATGTCATCATATCAGTTGTGTTGCATTCCCCTGTCACATCACGCACTTACACAACCTGAGAGTTTATGTCACTTCCGGCGGCAGGCGATGGACAGTACTGTTGATCTATATCTGTCTGATGCGCACACTTCTCAACACGGGCAGGATTATCGTCGTGAAATATGTCCGACACAATATCATGTTCCTGTGTCGTAAAACAAACTTGGGGGAGTAGGAAGAAACAAGCCAGGCGAGGGAGATGAGGAAGAATTTGCCTTCTGTTGTAATCTGTGGATCTCGGCCCGTCTCCTGTCCCTGGAAATCTGTGACGGACATTTGCGAAGAAAGACGACACTGTTGTTCACGTGAGTATGCGTGGCGGGTTGACGGAGAGAGAGAGAGAGAGAGAAAGAGAGAGAGTCCGACAGAGAGTACAAACCAGTTATGACAAGAGAAGCTTTTAGTCTGTTCTTTAACTATCGCTCATGCAATCAACATTGAGAAATCGTTTTTCGGATATTCATGGCACGGATAAAAAAAATTTAAAATTACTTTTTTTTAAACTTGGTTAAAACTTGTTGTTTTTGCTTGTTTGTTTTCCTCCTGACTATCAGAATTAATACCTTTAGTACCATAAATATTATTAACATTGTTTTTTATTTATTTATTATTATTTTCATCTATTTATTCTATTACCACTATTTTTCAATTATTTATTTACGCATTTATTATCACCATTATTGTTATTATTATTATTATTATTATTAATTTTTTAATGTTTCATTTATTTATTTATTTGATTATTATAAAAATGTATTTGCTAAATATATTTCTGTATCATGTTTTTATTACCTTAACCTTCACTATCGTTGTTAGCAGTATCATTCAGTAATACTATTGCTAGTATTGATACTACCACCACTAACATTGACATCACCATCGCCTTCTCCTCTGGGACTGTTGCCACGGCAACCCTGCTGTTTAAGAATCCTCTAACCCACTCTCCTTTCTCCCATACCCATACTTATTGACACCAAGATTAGTAGTAATCTTGTCCCTTTTTCCAATATTTTGACCATTATTAGTATTCCTATATTATTATCATCATTACGACTTTGACTCACACACTATTTCCCTTCCAACAGCCTCGTTCTCATTCAACGCCTTCATCCTTGCGCTGAACTCTGAAGCGATCTGAAGCGATCAAAGCTAACTGAAGTTTCGTTGTTTTATTCGTTTGTGTCTCACCTGAATAAGACCTGAGAGGTCGAAACGCGTTGTGTTTTGTCTTGGGACTCGTTTGTCCATGTTTCTCTGGGCGGATCGCTAACATTTATTAAAGACTGGTTAAAGTGTTGTGAAATTTTCCTCTTCTCTGTCTGTGGCAATGATTGCAAAAGACATTGCTGAGATTTTTGCCAGAACGTCTTTCTGACGTATAAAGGACATTCAAATATGAAGTGATTTTCATTCTCATATTTAGAAACATACACCACACAGTTTCGGTCAGATGGACTGTATCTAAATCTATACATATTATTCTTCAGAGGAAATGCATCGAATCCAATTTGTGACATAGCTACTCTACAACAAGTATGTGTCAATGAAGGAAAGATATTGCTATTTTTCGAAGATAGTTTTAAAAGACCTGAATGATTCACATCTCTCCTTGTCTCCAGCAGTGCCTGATTATTCTTAAATGAACATGCCAAAGAGTCTTTGTTTACACATGTTTGTAACTTCAACAACACTACCAACCCACTGGTTAAGCCAAACATGAACGAGAGAGAGAGAGAGAGAGAGAGAGAGAGAGAGAGAGAGAGAGAGAGAGTCATCTTGTGTGAAGCCAAGCACACAGAGGGGATGGGGGTGGGCCATATCAGGGCTGAGGTCGATTGATCAATAGATAAATAGACGAGTAGACAGAGAGATTAATAGATAGGCAGACTGACAGACAGATAGACCAACACATAGATAGATAGATAGACAGACAGATAGATAGACAGACTGTCAGACATACAGATAGATAGATGGATGACAGATAGACGATTAAGTAGATAAATACATGGATGGAGAGGTAGATGGATGGAGAGAGAGAGAGCGAGAGACAGACAGATAGATAGGTAGATAGATAGATAGGTGGAGGGATAGACAGACAGATAAATAGATGGGTAGGTAGACTGGTAGGTAGGTAGGTAGGTAGGTAGGTCGACAGACAGACAGACAGAGAGAGAGAGAGAGAGAGAGAGAGAGAGAGAGAGAGAGAGAGAGAGAGAGAGAGAGAGAGAGAGAATTAGGTAGGTAGGTAGGTAGATAGGTAAATAGATAGATAGATAGATTGATAGATAGATAGATAGATAGAAAGATAGATAGATAGATAGATAGATAGGTGGATAGATAGATGGACAGATAGATGGATGGATAGATAAGATAGGTAGAGAGAGATATATATAAGTAAATAGTTACAGACATATATACATAGAAAGATAGAGACATAGATAGATAGATACATAGATTTATGAATTTAAAAAAAAAAAACAACTAGATAGATCGAGATAAGAAAGTGTACGTACAGCTCTTCAGACGCGATCTCCCAGCAGAACTGGCTGAGGGCCGAGTCAATGACACGTGACCGCCTGCCCTGGCTTCCCCGCCCTGAATTCCATGAAGGCGGTGCCATCACGGCTCGCTTCCCAAGGCAGGGACAATGCCGTGTAATCCCGGCGTCTGCTGGCCCAGCATGCTTCCGTCTGTCCGTGGCACTGCAGAGTTGCAGGGTAAGGGATAAGGGTAGGACGGTGCCAGAACTCGCTGTTGTGGCACTGATGACGGTAATCTTGGTATTAGTGTGGCTGCGATCCTGTGCATGTCTGCTATAATTACAGAAATTTCTTCTTCTTCTTCTTCCTCTTCTTTTTCTTCTTCTTCTTCTTCTTCTTCTCACCTTGCCCCTCTCTCTCTCTCTCTCTCTCTCTCTCTCTCTCTCTCTCTCTCTCTCTCTCTCTCTCTCTCTTCTCTTTCTCTCTCTCTTTCTCTCTCTCTCTCTCTCTCTCTCTCTCTCTCTCTCTCTCTCTCTCTCTCTCTCTCCAATCCATTGCATTGTGTTGTACAGTATTGTACTCTGTTACACTGTATATCACTGTAATGCTGATCATATTATTATTCTCTAACGTGCTCTTCTATTCCGTATGTCGCTGTAACTCTCTGCACTGAACTGTAATCTTTTATACTGTAAATCACCGAACGCGCTGCACGATATTGTTGAGCAATGTACTGTTCTATACTGTGTGTTACTTGTAAAGCATTATATTGTATCGTACTGTAGTGAACTCCTCTATACTAAAAATCACTGTTATGCTTTACACTGTCTTGAACTGTTTTGAACTCTTCTGTACTATAGATCACTGTGAGGCATTACACTGTACTGCACGGTACTCTTCAATACTGTATTTCTGTGTCCTGCATTACACTTTATTGTACTGTCTTGTACTCTTCTTTGCTGTATATCACTGTATCACTGTGATGCTTTGCACTGTGTTGTACCGTCTTGTACTTTCCACGTGGTGTATCATGGTACTGCTTTACACATTATTGATCTGTATTGTACTCACGTATAGTGTGTATCACTGTAATGCGCTTACATTGTACTGTGCTTTACGGTACTCTTCTACACCGTATATCACTATAATGCATCGTACTGTACAGTCCTGTACTTAACTATTGTATACTTTATACCAATGGAATGCATTATACTTTATTGTACTCTTCTATACTGTTTATCACTGCAATGCTTTACATATTATTGTTCTCTGTCATGCTCTTCTATACCGTATATCGCTGTCACTCTCTACGTTGTATTGTACACTCCAATACTGTAGATCACCCTAACGCACCGCAGTTTATTGTTCTGTCCTATACTTTTCAACACAGTGCATCACTAATGCTGTACACACTGTATTGTACTGTGATGTACTGTGCTGTTCTATCCTGTACACCACTGCAATGGATTACAGTGTATTGTACTGTTTTGTACTCTTCTATTATGTATAGCATTATAAAGCATTACATTGTACTCTCCTCTTCTATTCCTTATGTCACTATAATGCACCGCACTATCACTGTAATGCAGTAGGGCCGGAATAGCTCAGTTGGTAGAGCGCCGGACTCGTGATCCTGGGGTTGCAGGTTCGAATTTCGGTACAGGGAGATTTTTCCCTCGGAGTTGACATTGGTAACTCCATTCTCCATACAGTCCTTCGAATGAGACTATACACCGAGGTTCCGTGTGTGAACGCACGCATATCTTGCACACACGTAAAATCCCATCACCAACTTTTGGAAGAGAAGGCCAGTTTTGGCCGTTGGTATGGATGACACGTTACACGTAGCATGCACCTTCCCCGAAGATGGAGCATGGCTGCCTTAATGGCGGGATAAAAGACGGTCATACACACAAAACTTCACTGCCTGTCTATACAGGCAGTGTCCTCAGGAGTATCAATCTGCGTGCGCAGAAGGAAAGAAAGAAAGAAAGACTGTAATGCAGTATGTCTTTACTCTTCTCCACTGTATATTAGTCAAATGCACTGTACTGCACTGTACTGTGCTATATTGTATCTTGCTGTACTAGCCTGTAATGTACTCTTCTATACTTCGTTTCACTGTAATGTACTACCCTGTATTGTACTCTTCATTACTGTACTGTGTGTGTGTGTGTGTGTGGTGTGTGTGTGTGTGTGTGTGTGTGTGTCCGTCTATCTGTCTGTCTGTGTCCGTGAACAGGTCATTTTTAGAGGTTTAAACATATTCTAATAAAATATGAAGAAAAAAAAGAAGAAAAGAACGGTTGTATCCGAATACGTGGCGTTACCACTGAGCAAAGGGGAACCCTAACCATGAATACAGCAGTCAGAGTCGAGGGTCTGGATCATGGTGTAATGGTGTGTTGTGAAGGGAGTGTATCATTTGCTGGCCACATTA